>CM076583.1:835284621-835884621 GCA_034641835.2 Pinus albicaulis | reverse complement strand
TATAACATTGGCGAATATGAATAATGGTAGGCTTTAAAGTTTATTTTAAAAAAAACCTTAGTTTTATTTTAATCAAACTTTAGGTTATGAATGTATGTGGGGAAGAGTGCAATAGGTTAAGTGTTTAGAATCTTATGTTTTAATTAGATTTAGAAAGACTTAAGAAAAAAACTAAGGGGCGATGATGTATTTTTCTTTTTCAAAGGCATAGGATAACCCTAAAGAAACATTTTTGCGCATTTTTTCACTATATTATATAGTTTTTAAACCTGCTGAATGGTTTACTAAACCATAGGGGGAGGGATATTTATATAATGTTAGTTTTATGCCAAAGGGGGTGTAATTGGGGGGTTTTTATTTAAACATGTGGATAATTAACTTTGGCAAAAAGCTTATAATAGTGGGTTTTTTTGGGGATATTTAAAATAAAAGGAGTTATATAATAGGATAAAGTTTGTTTTTAGGGATTTAATGAATAAATTAGAAGTTAATATGACCAAGGGCAATGAAAAAGACAAAAATATATTTATATGACTAAGTAAAGTGATAATGTAAAAAGAAAAACTTTATCATTTAAAATTTGACCACTTTGACCTAGAATATAATATTTTTGGAGGGTTTTTATGTTTTTATGAATGAAGGAAATTAATCAAAAGGGGAATTTTCTTTTCATTAAGTAAAAAGGTCTTTACTTATGAACTTGAAGTGAAAATAGATTAATGTAGGGTAAATTATGATAATTAGGGATTATTATAGGAATTCAACACTTTTAACTTAATAGTCATTGAGCCTTGGGTCCGGTCCCAATAGAAGCCAGAGAAATGCTCTGAGCCTCTTTGACTGAAAGTATAGAATGCAGAATAACTATAGGGGAGGGGAAATTAGTGATTTTTCTTGGTGAAAAATATTTACATGATTCTCCCATTTCTTTATACCTACCCAACTTTTAATCTAACATTTTCTCTTCCATTTTGCAGGTGCATTTGAGCTAGCAACCTTGAACATTTTATTCTTATTAAAGCAATAAAAACTATCTAAATATACGTTATATCATCCGAGGGCTCAGATTAAACTAATGAGATCCTCTTTATTCTCTACCTATCTACTAATTATTCAGGATTAAACTGTCCGAATAATCTTTATTCACTATTTGACAACAATAAAATTGAAACATGACAAGTCAAGGTTAAGCAGTTCAACTCATCATGGATTATGGCATTTATTGACACTCGGCCATAATCATTAGTAACAAAGTAAAAAGTAGTGGCATTTGGACTTGCACACTTTCATGTTTTATTTATTTTGTTTTGGGGTATATTATTTTTTCTAAGTCCTTTGATTTTTCTTTTAAGACTTTACCCTCTTTTTGATTTTCTATTTTTTTTTTTTTACAAAATATGGGAAAACAACTTGCAGAAAGCAAGGTATGTACATATTTACAATACTATCATAACTCAATTACAAATTATGAATCCTATACATATAGGACCCTAACAAGGGCTTCACATGGGGATGGCATTTCCTAGTGAAATGTCAAGAACTCTAAGATCAATAGCCTTCCATTTTGACCATGATGATCATGTAACTGTCTTCTGATTTCTGCAAAAACTCATACTTATGAAAATTTTCTCTTCAAAGCTTAGGGCCTTCACTCTGGGCTTCAAATTTGGAAAGAAAACATCCAGTCCAATCTACAAACTGCAATGGATATTTACAATGATATAAAAGGAAATAAGGAATAAGAATTATTTAACTCAGAAGAATAGTAATGCTTGAGCATTCTGCCATTTACTAGTCCTTCTATAATGTCTGTTCCCTCCAAATTTCTAATAAAAAATGCATTGTTACCTTTGTACCCATAAATGATATAAGGACATTTCCATAGAAAGTCAAATTTTCCATGTTTTCCCTTTCCTTCTCTCCTGGAATCCCATTTTAACACTTTATCTCCTATGGCAAAGTCATCTTCTTTAGTTCTTTTATCAAATATTTTCTTGATTTTCTCTTGAATGACTTGAGATTTTTCATATACTTCTTCCCTTGTCTGTTGAAGATGAATATTTTGATTTATCCTTCTCTGTATATAATTGAGTTCTACCTATGATTTTTGGATAATTTTCATAATTGGAACACCTAAAGATGATGGGAAAACTGCATCCATCCCATATACAATCTGGTAAGGAGATGTTCCAATTGACTTCTTGGTAGTGAGTCTATCTGCCCGTAAGGCATAGACTAACTTCTTATTCTAGGTTTTCTTATTTTCTTCAAGTAATTTTTTGATGATACTTACAAGGCTTTTATTTGAAGATTTAGCTAGGCCATTACCCTGAGGGTAATAAGTAGTAGAGTGGCCTAGGCTAATATGATACTTGTGGCAAAAAGAAATCATTTTATTCGATTTAAATGCAGTTGAATTATCAATAATTATTTTCTATGGCCATCCAAATCTAGATAAAATGTTGTTTTCTATGAAAGAAATAATGACTGAATCAATGGATTGTCTGGTAGGAATGGCTTCAATCCACTTGGTGAAATAATTTGTGGTAGTCAATATCCATTTGTGTTGGCCAGAGGATGGAGGGTGAATTTATCCAATGAAGTCTAAACCCCATTGTTGAAAAGGAATCTCGGTAGAAATAGGTTTAAGGGGTAAAGGTAACAACTTCCTTTTTCCTTCAAAAATATGAAATTTATGACATGAAGTAATAAATTTTTTCACATCAGCAAATAAGGTAGGCTAGTAGAAACCAACTCTAAGAATCTTATCTACTGTACTTTTCCAGTATAAGTGTCCTCCACAATCACCCGCATGAAACTCTCCAAGAATATTTTCAGCTTCTGATTTTAGTAAACAATTCAGTAATATCCCACTTTGTTCTTTCCAATAAAGCATTTTATCTAGAATACAATATATCATTGCTTTAAGTTTGATTAATCTAGCTTTTGTTCTAGTTAATCCAGGAGGAGCTTGTAAATTTGTAAGTATAAAGATAATATCTGAGTACCATGGTGAGTCTAGATAGGTTTCACTGATCAATGGAGTTGCCATCTCTTCTTGGTCATCAATCTGGGCAATAAAATTTATATCCAAAGCATTACAATTGGATTCAGACATCAGTCTGGCCAAACCTTGTCCTTTTATGAGCTTGGTTGGTTTAATATCTATGTCATATTCAAGGATAGTGGTAATCCACTTTCCTCTTCTTCCATCTGGCCCATCCTGTGTGAAAATATATTTGACTACAGAATTAGGGACATAGGCAATAATGTGGGAGTAAAGAATGTATACTCCGAAATATTTTATGGCTTTAACCAAAGCTAAGGCTTGTTTTTCCATTATGTTATATCTCAAAGGTGCATCTCTAAGGGTTTTACTGAAAAATGCTATAGGCTGTTCAAAACCTTGGTCATTTTTCTGCAGTAGAACTGCAACTATGGTATGTTCTGAGGCAAATGAAAAGATTATAAAATATTTCTTGAAGTCTGGACTGATTAGGATTGGAGTTGTTGTTAAAGCATGTTTAATGGATTCGAATGACTATTTTTCTTCAACTGTCCATTTTAAAACAAAGTCCTTTTTTAACATATTATTCAGTTCTTTGATGATTTCTGCTAGATTAGAAATAAATCTTCTAAAAAACTAAATTTAACCTAAAAATGCTTGTAACTCTTTGATGTTCCTAGGTGGGTGAATTTGCAATATGGCTTCTATTCTTGTTGGATCTATCCTAATACCTTCCTTTGATTTTATGTGTCCAAGTAGTTTTCCTTCTTCTAGTCCAAAAAGAGTTTTCTTAGGATTAAATGATATACCAAATTTTCTACACTTAATGAAAACTTGTCTCAGATGATCCAAATGATCATTATTTGTCTTAGAAAAACTAGTAATATCATCTAAATAAATAGCCAAAAATTCATATATTTCCTTAGAAAATGCTATATCTAAAAGGTAGCTCCAGCATTTATCAAACCAAAAGGAATTTTCACATACATGAAAGTGCCCCATGGAGTGGTAAAAGTTGTTTTAGGTTGGTCTTCTTTTTGAACGAGTATCCGGTTATATCCTGAAAAACCATCTAATAAAGAAATCCTAGAAGAACCAACTACCCTTTGTAAAATATGGTCCATTTTGGGTAAAGTGTAATTGTCCTTTAAATACAGGTTATTAAGATTCCTGAAATCTACACATAATATGATTTCACCAGTTTTCTTTCTTGTAGGTACTAAGTTAGAAACCCAATCAGAATATCTGATTGGTGCAATGATTTGGGCATCATACATGCGCTTAAATTCTTTTACAATCAAAGGTAATAGGAATGGATTAATCCTCCTCAATTTTTGCCTAAATGGTTTCTGATTATCTTTTATGGGAATCTTATGTTGAATTGTGTTTGTATCATATGATTTTAAATCTTCATAACTTCATCCAAAAAAATCTTGGTATTCCTTTAAAGGTTCAATGTATTCTTCTTTTTCTTGAGGGGGTAAATTTTTTGATAATTTGATCATTTTTTGTTTTGTGTCTATCCCAATGTTATATTCTTCAATGTCAGACTTGATTGGTTCCATTTTAGGCTTTTTGGGCACATCATTGGAATCAAACAAGTCCTCCAAAGGAGTTATACCCTCAGGTAAAAAATTATCTTTTAAATCTAACATCTCAATTTCATCTTCAATTATTTCCTCTATATCTACCTTCTCTAAGTTATCTATATCAAATTGAGTAAATACAGTGGGTTTGGTAACTTTATGTGCATATATTTTATTTATTTCAAAATTAACATCTAAATCTATGTTATATTCTAAATCCAAATTACCATCTGTGTCTATCATACAATTTTGAAATTCATCCTCACTATTCAAAAAATGGTAAATCTGTTCATATTCAGAGAAAATATGCCAGTATTTGACATTATTAGGAACAATGGGTCTATATCTAACTTCAATAGTATATCTATGTGTTGGTTGAAAAGGTAAGTTACATGTGCCAGCAAAAGTTGCTAGGCAATGTGATTGCAAATTTTGATTTCTAGAAATAGTAGCAAACTTACATTCTAGTAAATCATCACATAAATCAATTGTTGCATCTCTATATCTAGCATAATCTAGGATTATGAACATAATAATCTCCATTTACTTGTTTAATGATTAATTCTGAATCTCCCATAATTAAAATTCTCTTACCTCCCAAATTTCTGATGATTTGGAGGCCTAAGATAAGTGCCTCATACTCTGCCATGTTGTTGGTGCATTTGAAGTTGAGTCTAAAGGCATGTCCTTCTGAATGACTGGTCTCAATGTTTGTGATACATACTCCAGCTCTTGCTCCTGACTTGTTCTCTGAGACATCAAAGTCTAAGTGCCAAAGGGCTTCATGAAAAATATTATCATTGTTTGGTTTAGGCTTTATGTCAATTAATTCAGTCTCGATTTCATTATTATCAGAGTTACATAAAATGAAACAATCAAGATCAGTTGGTGTTGAGTAAATTTGGTAATTGATTGATCTCTCAGCACTGTTAACCATGTATTTCATTAAATTTTCTCTATAAAGTTTCTTAGGTTGTCCAAACACCGTTATGGTGGCATAGCTCATGTCTAATTATAGAGATCCCTGCAACTTAGCTCCCCATGAGCGAGAAAGAAGCATACCATATTTTGCTGGGATATTAGCTACTACAATATCCATAACCATTCTTTTACTAGGATATTGAACCAGATTAACACATAAGTATTTTATCAATCCAATGCACTTAACCTTGCTTGAATCAAAAGAAAATAAATCCTTATAAGGCCTTGTTATTTCTAAATTCAGATTTTCCATAACAGATTTTGGCATTAAATTGTGGGAAGCCCCTGAATATAACATTGCGTTATGTAAAATTTGATCGGGAATAGTAAGACTAATATAGAAGGGAGGAACTGATCCATCTGAATGCTTACCATTTATATCAGGGCCAGAAATTAATTCAGGCTCATCATCATTTAAATTAATAGAATCTTCACCATCATTCAAATTCAAAGTTTCAGTAATTGTCGATTTATATAAGTCATTTTTTACCAATTCTGTTAAAGGAATTGGTATTTTCAACTTAGCTATTTCAGATTGAATATTAAATGATGACTGAGACTTACTAATCTGAATTAGTTCATCTTTAGTAATAGTTATCTTAGTGGGTTTTTCAAGCATTTCAGTAGTTGTAATTTTATCTTGAGTTGTTATTTTATTTCCAGTCTGAGTTTCTTGACTTTTGTTGTCTTTAGTTTTCTTTTCAGGGACAGATTCAGGGGCAACAAAAGTTTTTTCGGATTTTGAACTTTCAGCAGAAGCTTTAGTGTTAACAGTTTTGGGATTTGCTAATTTAGAATCAGCAGGATTCTTCTTTTGATCAGAAATTGTTGATTTTGTTGAATTAGGGGCTTTGGTAGTGATGTATTTTTGAGAATTATTAGAGGATTGGGCCACTTCTTTAGTGATATCAACAATTTTTGGACTTGGTGATTTTTTGGGACTGGGAGGATTGGAATTTTGCTTGTTTTCCCTTGGGAGAATTTGCAAAATATTTGTTTTTGGTGCTTCTAAATTCCTTTTACTTTGATTTTGAGAGTTGTTTTTTTGTAGAAGTTTCATTTTTTTTTTCTGTTTCTAAGGTTATACTGACTGTGAATTTTGTTAATGGTGAAGTCATAACCTTGTTTCAAATCAAAGGATTCACTAGATTCTACTTTGAGTTGTTGAAGCTCAAAAAGTTCTTAATCCTCCTGAGTGAGGAAAATAGTGTTTTCTTCATCTATCCCCATTACTATATTGATTTCATCCTCATCTTCATCATTATTTTGAGAACTTTCAGCATAGTTCTCTTGGAATGGGGGCCTAATGTTTTGATCTGGAGAAGCTTCTTTACCTTTTCCAATATTATTGTTTTTACTAAAGTTGGGATTTCTGATTTGTGGTTGGTTATCCCATTGTGGTTTTCTCTCAATATTGTCTAATATTTCAACCACCCTTTCTAATTTTTTAGCAAAAAAGTCAAATTTACCATCTGAGTTTGATGTTTCTTCTTTGATTGTGACTCTCCTTTCATTCCTAAGTTTGGATTTTTTAGCTAGAATATTTATTTCTACACCAATAGCATCTAATTGCATCTGTTCTAATGTTTCAACATTCCTTTCTCTTAGTTGTTAAGCCATATCTGGATCAATTCCATCCAGAAATTTAAGAATTATAGAATAGGGCGTAGGTTTAAGATCAACAGGAATGGCATTATAAACACTTTTATACCTAGTGCAGTAATCCTGAACATACTCATTAGGAGCTCTTTTAAAGCATCAAATTCAGATAAGATTTTTAGGGGGTTCTTTTTCTTTTCCCATTTATTTAAGAATGATCTATGGAATGCAGCTAAATTAGCTATATTACCAGTAGCTAAATTTTTAAACCATTTTTTAATCTCTCCTGTCAAAATTTGAGCAAACAACCGCATTTGAACATCTGATTCATCTATTTCATAGATTTCACAATAATATGTTATTCTTGTAACATGTTGTTGAGCAGTATATTTTGATTAGACATAAAATAGTGGTATATTTTTCTAATAATCTTGGGGCATATCATAGAGGTTTTGGGGTAATGCAAGAGGAGCATACCTAGGAGCCATGGCTTGAAGTTTTGTTGAACTAGGAGGTATAACATTAATAATAGGAGCAATGCTGGATATAGTGGTTGATGAGCTGAAAGTTGTGCTTGATGAGCTTGGGAAAGATGTTGGTATATATATGGAATTATTTGGAAATAAGGATGTAGTGCGTATAAAACTAGTAGATGTAGTGGATTGAGTGAAGGAGGGAAATAATATCCTAGGCTATAAAGGCAACTCAGGAGTAAATTTTTCTGTGAATGAACTTGTAGTGGAATCTAAAAATGAAGTGACAACATACAGAGTTGAATTTGCTGCTGGAAATATTGTTGTGTGCAATTGAAAAACTGGAGGCTTAATGTGAGATAATAAATGGGGTAATTTAATAGCTTCATCAATGTCTTTAATCAATGTAACATTAATCCTTTCTATTTGAATTTGAGATTAAGATTTATCTGATTTTCTTTTTGTTGAAATAATATTCTATTTTTCTTTCAAGAAAGAAGTAAAAACAGGATCTATTACAGTATCTTTTAAATAAGTTTTAGATTTAACTTTAAATAATGATTGTTCAAACTTGAAATCAAAATAAATATCATATAAGATCAGTAATTCTTTGGGTAAAGAATTAGCTTTTCTTAATGGTACTTCAGTTTCTAAATTGACAATTATTTTTTCTTTTTGTTTTTTCCAATCTGTTATGGGTTATCTACTATAACTGCAGGCTTAGGATCCAGGTTAGACCTAGTATAATAGGTTTTCCTAGAAGCCAGAATGACTATTTATGAATACCCACAACCCTTAAAAAATAATCTTAAAGTAAAAATATAGATTAAAAATCTTCATTTAAGACAAATTTTAAAACTGGAGATTGGTTATATCCCCAGTATGGTCGCCAGTATGTTATCACCCTAGTAATTTCTAAAGAGTGTGGGCTTTTTTATTTTTAGTTTAAGAAAACTAGGGGTAACCACAAACCTACTTTGGAAATTTAGGATCTAGCCTTCCTAAATTTCAGAGAGGGCTCTCTCTTTATGATTTAACTTTGTTTTGTTTAATGTTTTAGGCTAGTTATGATAGAACAATTGGTTTTGGTTTTGCAATGTTTGGTGGAAAATAATATTACTTGAAGACAAATTAAAGAGGGACATACTAGTCCATTGGGCTATGGAGTCAAAGTTTAGAAAGAAGAACTAGAGGGCAAGGCCAAGAGGATGCTAATGTATTCAAGGAAAGGTAGATAACCCTCAGATATTTGAATAGATTGTTTTTATGAGATGGATTGCTTCGGGATAAAGGGAAATGAAAGATCCTTTGATCCATAAAAAGAGGAAGGAGGTAGGGGTCAAACGGGACTAGGAGCAATTAAAAATTCCTAAATTCAGAAATCAACAGAAAACATTTAAATAATTAGTTAGTTAAGATAGGGAGTTCTTACACTAGTCCTTAAATAATTCTCCTAATTAATCATTAAGATTGAACAACATATATGAAATTGTATGTAACTCATAATGGAAACAATGACAAGATATATGCACTTTACTCTTCAAATTATTGCATGAATCCTGAATTATGAAGTCCAATTGGCTACTGTCTAGACTGTTGCTTTGAAATAAACACATGTGAGTCTCCAACGTACCAGCAAAAGGTCTATAATATTCTTAGCAATTTTATTCCACACTTAACACTTCAAAAACTAAAGTATTTATACAATTGTTTATTACAAATATCCTAGAGAGATCTATAAATAACTCTAGGAAATAAAAATCTATTTACACATTAAGAGGGACAACTGCTTAACAACTTTAGCAAGTTGTTCTCTTATCTAGAAAATATAGAACTAATCTTATCTAGCAAAAACTACTTATTTGAATAGTTGTCCATGCTTGCTGGCATTTTTAAAATATCTTTTCGAAGATGTCTTCACTGATACTCTTTCCACTTATGCTCTTTAACCTTGTACTTCATTTCTGATACTTTTTCGCACTGCTTATTTGTCATTTCACTGTTGTAAAAAAGGAAATTACAGTAGTCAAAATCAACTGACTATTTTTTCTCTCTGATACACTTTGACTTTATTCTTTCATCCCAATACTCTTTAACCTGATATTTTGACCTCTAACTGTTGTAAAAAGAGACTTTTCAACAGTAAAAAATCAAAATCAAATACTGTTTTATTTGTTTTCTTCTCACTTTGACTGCTTCACCTATACTTTATATTATTGTTTTTCTTCTTTGCAGCTAAAGAAAATCTGTAAACTATTGTTACTGTTCAAAACTTGGTATCTTCATACTTTTCAACTTTCTGTAGTTCTCATCTGCATTAGTTTATTTAGCAAATTTTGGCTTAATTACAAACAAATGTTTGATTTCATTCTGAAGGAAGAATAAATCTTCAATGTATTGGAGAACAACTTTCCTTGTTGGAGATCCCTATGGAAGTTGCTTATTCACCTGTTCTTTGGCATGATCCCTTATCTTTTTATCATATTCCTTTTGATCCATCAATTTATCATTGAAGACATGGATGTCTGAAATGCCTACCTGTCTTAGCATAGTATACTTTGCTAAAAACTTGGTAACGGAAAAATTCATAGCATCACATTTTTCTTTCAAGTTATTCATCAAAGTTTTCTTTGTCAATACTTTTTTGATTTGCAATATAGTTTTTTCCTGTCTTGTATCTTAAATTATTTTAGCTCAGTCCTGTTATTACCGTTTAAGAAGGTAATTAGCTTTAGTGCTTGTGCTGTTTTATCTGCTAACTCTTCTGTTGTCCTTTGTATTTCACCTTGAGTTGCTAGAAGGAGGTCTCTCTGTTCATATATTATCTGGATTGATGGCCACTGAAGATGTATAGCCTCAATAATATTGGTCCATAAGTGATTTCTTATATAATAAATCTGTGTAGTGAAACTCAAATCCTTTTGAACGCTTTTGACTTGTTCTTCAAGTATTTTAGCTTTTTGTTCATAATTGTTGGCATTAATCAATGCTGCTTTATTGGATACCTCCATATTATGAATCTTTTTCTTCAAACTATTAATTTCATTGGTTTTCAATGTCATTTATTCCATTTATTTGAGAATCTTTCTTGGATCATTTTTCTGCTAAACCTGTGATGTTTAGGATTCTGTTTGGGAGGTAGTAACTGATTGCATTTACCCTGCAGTTGCCAGTGGCTCTTTGGGTGCTAATTTTTCTCCCAATGTAGAAGGAATAGCAACTGTAATAATAGGTATGACTGTAGGAATAATGGAAGCATTAGTTTCCTTCAAAGCTTCTTTTTCTTTCATCAGTATATCCAATTGACTTTCCATATCCTTGATTTGGGCAGTTAGCTTAATGATCAACTGCATCATATCATCTTTTTTCTTCTATTCTTGAAGTATTTCCTTACTCTGTGGGTGCTCACTTTGAGGAAGTTTTAACTGTTTCCTCAAAGCAGCAATATCATCATTTTTCTATTTGATTAGTACTTTAGCAGCTTGTATATTTGATGACTCAACTCCTATTTGTAGAATCAAATCTTCTGAGGCCTTGATCCTTAGATTTTTTGCATATAAGGAGCATTTATCAAGTTTCATATGATCTTGCATGTTGATAATAGTATTTTGCAAATTTTTTACACTCATGGCCTTTGTCACCACAGTGGAATATAACATCTCAGAGCTATGTCTGTGAAATTCTATATGATCCAATTCATGCACTTTTTCAGTGTCTACTTCAAATTCCATTTTTTTGTAATCAGCCACTGTTTTAGGGGTTGAATTAGTTGGTTGCAAATAGGACATGATAATCTTATTTGAAGAGTAATCAAATGTTGTAAGAAATTTGTCTTGATTTCCTAGCTTCTGCTTGAGAAATTGAGAATAAATCTCACTTTTAATTTCCTCATTCCTTTGTTTGATTTGCTTACATCTCTCCTTGATGTCCAAATCTTCTTTTTCTGCTGTTTGAGAAGAAGAAGTTTCCATATTTACCTGTTGCTCAATCATTTGGGTCTCCTTTCCTTTATATGCTGCTTGTTCTCTTTCAATCTCTGTCAAAGTCTCCTTAATTATTGTAATGGCCTCATCATTACCGAGCTCTAGTTTATCTTCAACCTCAATAATTTTTTCTTTGCTTATGGACCCAAATCTTAGCCTTTTGTTATAAATGACTTTAAACTTAATATCTGAATTAGTTTCTGTTGTGTAGGCTCCCTCATCTCTGCTCCTTTTTTTTGAAATATTTGGTTGTTTAGGAGTTACTACAGCAAGTGCAGTATCCTTTTTACTTGTTGGCTGTGTATTTGCAGTTAAATCTACAAATTTATTTTCTCCCCATTCTGTCTGATTGGAAAAAATTTCAATATCAGACTTTGCCTCATGTATAAAAGGAGGTAGCTTATTTTTAACCCTTATACTGTTCAAAAGACCTTGGGGGTCATAATTCCAAGGGAAACTCACTTTTAATTTCAGCTTTGATAATCTCTTTTCTATTTCTTTCTCAAAATCCCTATTATTCACTATGAAAGGACCAATTTGATTTTTTAGTTTGAACTGGGTCTTCTTTTTAGAAGCCATGAAATGGATAGCATCAACATTCGAGACCTGTCTCAAATAATCTAGAGAAAATACTCTGATCATCAAAAACTTAGGTAACTTATATGGAAGCAGATTGGTTCCAAAGATTCTTAATTCAGTGTGCTTCTCATACAACTACCAATCTCTCATTTCTCATTCTTTTGACAGTTGTAATATCCTTTTCATCTCTCCACTTACTCTAGCCTGTTCTGATTTTTGTAGAAAATTCATAGCTGGCCTAATAAACAAATATGTGAAATCTGTGTAACTATATTCACTTCCTTCTTTTCTCAACAATGATGTCCAAAAGACAACTGATAGAGGTTGGCCCTCTACATTAATTTTTTGTAATGTTATTGGGAAGTGATCTACTTGTGAGAATAAGAACAAATGAAATAAATAGGAAGAATACCTAAATACCCCTTCAGTGGGTAACTTTGTCAATTTATGGTGCATGGAATTAGAAATAAACCTGGCAAAATCAAAGATCACAGCAGGAGGCTGACCAGGAGACAAGGTATAAAAAAACCCAAGGATAGACTCAACAGTAAAATCATTGGTGAAATAGACCAATATGAAGGATAACATAGAAATTACATGCCTAGAACCCTCTAGAAACTTGGAAGTGGAAAGGGAGGATTCAGCTTTGGGATGTCCACATGACTAGGCATGAAGTTTTGAAAAATCATGAATCTTTTAGGGAAATCTAACCCTAAATATAATTGAGTCAATGCTTCAATGGATAATGGGACTGCCCTAGGGTCAAACTGTAATTGCAACATTTAATTGATTGACTTTGCAGTGATAGAAAAAAATATTTCCCTGTCATTATTCAAAATTGATGTTTGATCTGGGACATAATACTTATGTCATAGTCTTATCAGGTCCTTACTAGGGTGTGTTAATGGGATTACATACTTGGGTAGATTTATATCCCAGAGAGGCATGTATTCTTTGTCTAGGAACTTTTCATGACATCGTTTGTGAACTTCTAATAGATTGAATTCTATTAAAGAGTCTACAATTTTGTAATCTACATCAACCAAGGGGATGAATTCTTCAGTAGAAATTGGTGGTTGAAGAGCATTAACAGTCATAGTGGTCTTAGCAATGATAACAGAAGTAGATTTTGGGGCTTTTACTGCTTCAGACTTGGGATGTTTGGATCCTCCAGGTTTAGATCCTCCAGCCTTAGGTGTGATTTGCTTTTTTGTCATTTTGAGGTAACTAAAGCAATATTAGACTGTTTGCAATAGTTAATTTTTCTTCAGCAAGGGGTAATTGAGCAATTTTGTAGGCAAATCTGATAGTAGTGGGCAATTCAGTGCTCAATTTAGTGTTGGGAAAAATACTGAGAGGGGGGGAGGTGAATCAGTATTTAGGGTTGAACTATATTTCTTTTCTTTCTCTTAAAACCTTATGTTACAGTACTGCATCCAACATGTGTGTCCAGATATATGTCTTTACTTAGAGCATTACATCAGATAAGCATTAAGCATGAACAGAAATAACAGAACAAACCATCAAACATAAAAAACACATATGAACACCAGGATTTAAGGTGGAAACCCAATTTGGGAGAAAACCATCGCTGCTGTAATCTTAATCTTCAATATTTATTATAGAGAAAACTTCTTACGACATACCTTGTAATCTCAATCAATTTTCATACTGGATCCACCAGTTTCCATACGACATACCTTGCCGGTCACCAGATATTTTCTGTATACTTACACCAATTTTTCATGATATCGTCCGTCATTCAAACCAGAGATTCATCATCATCATATCGCCATCATCATGGGTGCATCGTAGTCTCATATTTATTAGTTAAGAAAAGAGCTCGCCCATACAAATATTATTTTGAGAAAATTTATTCATGACCCTTACAATGCACACATTGTTCTTTATTTTTCTTCTCCTTATATAGTTTTCCCTTTATTAAAACCATGAGTCAAAACCACGAACCACTAATGGTATTCCTCTAACAGTATTCCTTTTAATTTACCTCGCAGGGATTTTGATCTCTTTTTAATTTTTATTTATCAATTTAAAGAAATTGATAAATAAATATATTTACAATTTTGACCAGAAATTTAGGATTAAAGTTAACCCTTCGCATTTTAACCCTTCCAAATAATATGGTAAACCTTTGACCCCTGGCCCACATATATAGTCAATAACCAATAAAATACACGCATGGTACCATAGGTAAAATCTGCGCAAGTCCAGCGTCTGATCACCGTTAGATTAGCAAGCTTCCAGATCAACGACGTATATGCATATCGCTCGACCTCTGATACCGATCGTTAACGTGCGATGGCCCGCCATACCTGTGTTAATATTCGCGCACCTTAAACAAGTGACGACTGTCCGATGACCCCTTCCCAGATCAACGACGCTCAACGATATCGCTGGGCATCCTGGGTCGAAATATAACGTGTGATGACGCATAGTAAAAAGTGGTTTTGTAGAATCGTACAAGGACGCGTGTCACCCGTTCTATGGAATCGCTCCCCACCTTTTGAATACCGCTTGCCCATTGAAAGCGGTGCGTTAAAAACCATAAATCGCCTTCACTGTTCCTCCTTCGTGGTTCCGCCCTTCACTCAAGGTTCCGTTCATGATTCGAAAGGGTTAGTCTGGGTTTGCGCTATAACTCTGGTCTATCTTTGGCGGGATCTTCAATAACCAACGAAAACATGTAGTTCTCTTCCGACGGGACTTCCTTACAATCATTAACTCGTGACAATTCAATGTCATTCCTTAATTCTACTATGATATATATAACATGTCAACCTTCCATTTCGGAGTTCTATCCTGTCACAGTTCCGCTTCTACTTGTACATTCAAAAACATCATATCTCGGCCACCATTAAGTTCTTCAATGGATACACTGAATGCCTCGAGAGCCCCCTATATAACCAAATAGTTCCACGACTGCAAATATCAAACTAAGCCAGATCTTCATTATAAGAAGATCTCATCCTGGAATTCGAATCCTACCACCATGATTCTTCAACAGGGTTTCACTTTTAACTCCATTCGCAGAGACTCATTAGAGATTCACGGGATCACATATAATACACATATCCCTAACAATGATTTCATTCTTCTCCGAGCACCGTAGGTATCCTCTTGTCTCTTCCTAGTAGCTCTCCCTTTTTTTCATCTCCTTTGCAAACTGTATTAAACCCCTAATTCAATTCTACTGCTCTGTCTCTTTTTCCTTATGGATAGTTTAGGTGCTGCTCCTGTCTTTGCCAATTCCTTCGCCATCAATGACAATATTTCCAAAAATCTCCCCCTTTGGCATTAATGGCAATACTCTTCCTCTGATGTCCTTACAGAAGCCCTCTTGTCTCTTTTCCTCCCCCTTTGACAGCAATGGCAAAGATTTTGGTCAAGATCCTTTGAACCGATAATGCCATGCTCCCCCTGAGATCATGCTACAGCTTCAAACATAATATGACCAACAATTCATCCTTTTCATATAACCAATGCTCCCCCTGAGCCTGTGCATTCAGAGATGCCTAACAGCACCTCACAACCAATTTAATCTTCTGTATTTAAGTAGACCTGATCCTGTGCATGGCAGAGACTACTCCCAGTTTCTGTCTGAGATATTTGAACGCTTCCCTAGGTAGAGGTTTGGTAAATATATCAGCAACTTTTTCTTTGGAGGAAACATACTCCAATTTCACCTTTTGTTCAAGCACTTGTTCACGTAAGAAGTAATATTTGATGGGAATGTGCTTGCTCTTGGAATGCATAACAAGATTCTTTGAGATACTGATAGCACTTGTATTATCACACATAATGGAGAGAGGAGTTGAACATTTGATTTGAAAGTCTTGTAGGGTTTGCATCATCCAGAGAAGTTGACTGCAACATGATGCCGTAGCCACGTATTCTGCTTCTGCTGTAGATAAGGCAATGGAGCTTTGCTTCTTGCTGAACCAAGATACTAACCGGGGCCCCATATAGAATGCACCACCACTAGTGCTTTTCCGATCATCAACACTTCCAGCCCAATCTGCATCAGTGTATGCATGAAGAGTAAGATCAGCATTCTTTGGATACCATAGTCCAAAGTCTTGAGTTCCTTGTAGATATTTGAATATTCTTTTCACAACCTGAAGATGAGACTCTTTTGGATTAGCTTGGAATCGTCCAACAATCCCAACTGCATGCATGATGTCTGGTCTTGTCCCAGTGAGATAAAGTAGACTTCCTATCATAGATCTGTATTCTGGTTGATTTACGGTGGGGGAATCATCATTAGAACTGAGATTACATCCGGTTATCATTGGTGTACTTACAAGTTTGCAATCTTCCATGCCATACTTCTTCAGGATTTGCTTGAGGTATTTTTCTTGTGAAAAGAATATGCCATATGTTTCTTGTTGCACTTGCAAGCCAAGAAAGAATGTTAGTTCCCCAAGAAAGGACATTTCAAATTCTTGCTGCATATCAGAGGCAAATTTCTGATTCATAGACTCTTCATTACTTCCAAAAATGATATCATCAACATATACAACCATAATCAATAGTTTGTCATTTTCAGTTTTTGTGTATAAGTTGCTATCAACAGACCCTTTTGAAAATCCTTGTTGATGAAGATATTTGTCAAGACGATAGTACCATGCCCTTGGAGCTTGTTTGAGACCATATAGAGCCTTTTAAGTCTACAAAAAAGTTTTTCATCATTTCCCAAAATGAATCCTTCTGGTTGTTCTATATAGACTTCTTCTTCTAGATCACCATTGAGAAAAGCAGATTTAACATCCATTTGATAAACTTTGATTTGTTGGAAGCTTGAAAAAGCAAGAAACATTCTTATGGCTTCAAGTATGACTACAGGAGCAAAGGTTTCTTCAAAGTCTATACCTTCTTGTTGAGCATACCCTTTGCACACAAGTTTAGCTTTATTTCTTATAACATCCCCATTCTCATTTAACTTGTTTTTGAATATCCATTTAGTTCCAATGACATTTTTGTCATGAGGTCTTGGTACTAATTCCCAAGTGTGATTATTTTCAATTTGATCAAGATCTTCATTCATGGCTTGAATCCAAAATTCATCTTTGCTAGCTTGACTGACACTGTGAGGTTCAATAGTGGACAGAAATGCCAGATTACTAGAAGATCCCACAAGATTCCTTCTTGTTTGTACACCTGATCCCTTTTGTCCAAAAATTTGAGATTCTGGATGATTCTTTTGAACAAATCTAGATGGAGCCTTTTCAGACAAATCCTCTTCGGGTTATTCATTGGGTTCACTGTTTGTATCATTACTATTTTATGTAGAAGGATATGTGTCATCATCATCTTCATTTGTTGTTTTCTTTTCTTCTTTTGGAGCTGCAAGAGACTCATCAATAACAACATCAATGCATTCAACAATCTTCCGAAGTCTTTTATTGTAACATTTATATGCCCTACTCCTAGAGGAGTAACCAAGAAATATTCCTTCATCTACTCTGGGTTCAAACTTGCCAAGTTTTTCATCATTATTCTTAATAAAGCATTTGCTCCCAAAAATTGTAAAATGCTTTATAGTGGGAGGATTACCATACCAAAGTTCCTATGGAGTTTTATCACTATTTACACGAACATGTGCTTTTTTGAGAATGTTTACTGCTGTATGTGCTGCCTCTCCCCAAAATGTGTCAGGTGTTCTGGAATCATCAAGCATAGCTCTAGCCATGTGTTGAATTGTTCTGTTCATTCTTTCTGCAACGCCATTCTGTTGTGGAGTGCCAGCTACAAAGAACTATCTTTTTATGCCATGTTGTTCACAGAATTCAAGGAATTCATTGGATGTATATTCTCCTCCTCGATCAGATCTGAGACACTTGATTTTTAGATCTAATTCATTCTCAACTAGTGCTTTGAAGATCTTAAATTTCTCAAATGCTTCATCTTTGTGTTTAAGCAGCCCAATCCAACACATTCTAGAGAAATCATCAATGAAAAAGATATGGTATTCTTCACCTCGTGGTGACTTTTTCCTCATAGGTCCACATATGTCAGTATGAATGAGTTCAAGAGGATTACTTGATGATCCTTCCTTGGCATTAAATTGTACCCTGGTTTGCTTGCCGAATTGGCAAGATTTGCATATGATATTTTCAGGTAGAGTAATATTGGGAAGATCTCGAACAGCTTTAAGTCTGCTTGATTTGTTGATTTGAGAGAAGCTCAGATGCCCCAACCTTCTATGCCATAGCCAATTTTCTGAAGATTTACTCAAATAACATTATTCTTTGGGGTTCTTCAATATATACAGGTTGTTTGGAGTTCTTTTTCCTTTTATAATTGCTTTACCTATATCAAGATCACGTACCACACATTATTTTGAACTAAAGACAACTTCAGTTCCTTGATCACACATTTGACTTACACTTAACAAGTTATGGTTTAATCCATCCACATACATGACTTCATTAGCTTTCACCTTTTCTTTTAGAAAAATAGACCCTTTTCCCTTAATGACCGCAGGAGTATCATTTCCAAATGTGACATTTTTTTCTTTTTCTAGAGCGCTATATGCAAGAAGTTTGTCTTTATCACTTGTCATGTGTCTTGAACATCCACTATCAATGTACCATTGTTTTTCTTCATCTTCTTCAAATAACGCTATGCCACAATTTTCAACCTGTAATTCCTTCCTTTTCCATACTTTGGAGCTTGAAGGAACATGTTCTTTTGGCTAAACTTTTCTCCTGCATTTAGATTCTTCATGGCCAAAGTTATTGCAATAAGCACATTCAACTTCATTTTGAAGAGGAGAAAATTTGTTATAAGTATTCTTCTTTGTTTCAATATCAGTCCTTTTCTTTCTTGCTTCTCTTGTCATGATGGTTTTATATGCAACACATTGAACAGCTTTATGACCAAAATTGTGACATGATAAACATTGTCCATTGAAGAATAAATTTCTGCGATCATAAAATATTCTATATGAATTTACTTGTTGATTGGTGTTTTTTCGAAAGACATTCCTGTTAGTGTTCTTTGAATTGAGATGATCATGCTTTATCTGTAAAGATTATTTATTCCCTTGCTGAGTTGCAGTATGTTGTAAGCCAGCTGTAACTGCTTTTAGATAATTTGGTGTTGAAGCCTGAGAAGATTCTCCAATATATCCAAGACCTGTCTTTATAAGAGGAGAATGTTGTACCTTGATAATCTCATCTAATGTTTCAGATCCTTTAGCAAATCTAAGATTCAGATTTTCTCCTTTCTCAAGTTCTTTTCTTAGACTTACTACTTCACACTCTAATTTCTCATTGAGTTTCTCCTTTTCTTCAAGTTGATTTTTCAGAGTTTCTATGCTTATTTTACTTTCTTCTAAGCAAATTTTGAGTTTATTGTTTTCATCAAGAAAATCACTGTCTTCTAGAGCATCCACAAAAGTATCTTTTTCTTCTCTAGATTCTTTTTCAAATGCCATGAGTAGTCTAAGATCTTTTTCACATTCTTCCTCACTATCAGATAACCCATCACTATCTTTATGAGTATAGAAACTCTTTCTAGTGCTAAAACGATTCTTATTCCTTTTTGCTACTTCCTTCCCCTTTTTATGTGTTTCTTTATAAGGACACTTAGCAGCATAATGACAAACTCTTCCACAATCAAAACATTTGAAAGGAAGCTTACATTTGAACCGTCCTATGCCAGGTTGAAGTTTCTTTACAAAGTTTATCTCATCTTCTTCTGAGATATATCCTGATCCTTCTGTTTTTTGTACTTCCTTCCCTTCTGTAGAAGTTCTAAAGACTGCTTCTTTGACTTCTGATGGTCCTCCTCTTCTAATTTCATATGCAGTTAGTATGCCATGAAGTTGCACCACAGTAAGATTTTGAAGATCCCGCTTTTCTTCAAGAGCAGAAACTTTTGACTTAAATTTTGTTGTTAGTGATCTTAAGACTTTCTCAACCAAGGTAGATTATGTTGTTGTTTCTCCCAGATTTCTCATACGATTTACAATATCATCAAGACGTAAAAAGAAATTGGCATTGCTCCCCTCATTATCCATTTTTAGATTCTCATATTGAATTCTAAGAGTTTGGAGTTTAGCACTTTTTACCTTTGCATCACCTTCATAACTTAGAATTATTTTGTCCCATATTGTCTTGGCTGTATTCAACTGCATGACTTTGACAAATTCTGATTCAGTTAGACTTCCCAATAGAGCATTGACCGCCTTTGTATTTTTTTCATAATTCTTTCTTTTCGTCGGATCTATTGGTACTGCTGCTGGGTATTGATATCCTTGTTCAACAATTGCCCATACCTCTACTCCCAAAGACTGAAGATAGGATCTCATCCTTGTTTTCTAGAAGATTATATTGTTTCTGTTAAAGAGCGAAGGCCTGATAGATGCTGTTCCATCTTGATTGCTCATCTTGCTTGATCTTCCTTCTAGCGGCTAATCTTTTTCAGAAGGACCTGCTCTGATACCAATTATTGGGAAAAATACTGAGAGAAGGGGGTGAATAGGTATTTAGGGAAAAACTATATTTCTTTTCTTTCTCTTAAAACCTTATGTCACAGTACTGCATCCAACATGTGTGTCCAGATATATGTCTTTGTAACTTAGAGCATTGCATTAGATAAGCATTAAGCATGAACAAAAATAACAGAACAAACCATCAAACATACGCAACACATATGAACACCAGGATTTAAGGTGGAAACCCAATTTGGGAGAAAACCATCGCTGCTGTAATCTCAATCTTCAATATTTATTATAGAGAAAACTTCTTACAATATATGCTGGTGCAGACTTATACCAGCACGTAGGCACCCACCTGGAGAAGGATACAACCTTCTCTCGTTTACCAGCTACCACTGGAAGGGAGCTACAACGCCGTTTCTGAAGGCTTCGACCCTCAGCACTACTACGGGCCTCGTTTCATCAATTTTCATACTAGATCCACCAGTTTCCATACAACATACCTTGCCAGTCACCAGATATTTTCTGTATACTTACACTAGTCTTTCATGATATCGTCCGTCATTCAAACCAGAGATTCATCATCGTCAGATCGTCATCTTCATGGGTGCATCGTAGTCTCAGATTTATCAGTTAAGAACAGAGCTTGCCCATATAGATATTCTTTTGAGAAAATTTATTCACGACCCTTACAATGCACACATTGTTCTTTATTTTTCTTCTCCTTATATAGTTTTCCCTTTATTAAAACCATGAGTCAAAACCACGAACCACTAATGGTATTACTCTGACAGTATTCCTTTTAATTTACCCCGCGGGGCTTTTGATCTCTTTTTAATTTTTATTTATCAATTTAAAGAAATTGATAAACAAATATATTTACAATTTTGACCAGAGCTTTAGGATTAAAGTTAACCCTTCGCATTTTAACCCTTCCAAATAATATGGTAAACCTTTGACCCCGGGCCCACATATATAGTCAATAACCAATCAAATACGCGCATGGTACCATAGATAAACTTCGTGCAAGTCTAGCGTCCGATCTCCGTTAGATTAGCAAGCTTCCAGATCAACGGCGTATATGCATATCGCTCGACCTCCGATACCGATCGTTAACGTGCGATGGCCTGCCGTACCTGTGTTAATCTTCGTGCACCTTCAACAAGTGACGACTGTCCGATGACCCCTTCCCAGATCAACGGCGCTCAACAATATCGCTGGGCATCCTGGGTCGAACTATAACACGTGATGGTGCACAGTAAAAAGTGGTTTTGTAGAATCATACAGGGACGCGTGTCACCCATTCTATGGAATCGCTCCCCACCTTTTGAATACTGTTTGCCCGTTGAAAGTGGTGCGATAAAAACCATAAACTGCCTTCACTGTTCCTCCTTCATGGTTTCGCCCTTCACTAAAGGTTCCGTTCATGATTCCAAAGGGTTAGTCTAGGTTTGCGCTATAACTCTGGTCTACCTTTGGCAGGATCTTCAATAACCAATGAACAAATGTAGTTATCTTCCGACGGGACTTCCTTACAATCTTTAACTCGTGACAATTCAATGTCATTCCTTAATTCTGATATGATATATATAACATGTCAACCTTCCATTTCGGAGTTCTATCCTGTCACAGTTCCGCTTCTACTTGTACATTCAAAAACATCATATCTCTGCCACCATTAAGTTCTTCAATGGATACACTGAATGCCTCGAGATCCCCCTATATAACTAAATAGTTCCACGACTGCAAATATCAAACTAAGTCAAATATTCATTACAAGAAGATCTCATCCTGGAATTCGAATCCTACCACCATGATTCTTCAACAAGGTTTCACTTTTAACTCCATTCGCAGAGACTCATTAGAGATTTAGGGGATCACATATAATACACATATCCCTAACAATGATTTCATTCTTCTCTGGGCACTGTAGGTATCCTCTTGTCTCTTCCTAGTAGCTCTCCCTTTTTTTCATCTCCTTTGCAAACTGTATTAAACCCCTAATTCAATTCTACTGCTCTGTCTCTTTTGCCTTATGGATAGTTTAGGTGCTGCTCCTGTCTTTGCCAATTCCTTTGCCATCAATGACAATATTTCCAACATTTAGGAATTTTTAGGACACATGAAATAGTTTGAGATGGAAAATGCAGGTTTTCAGAATGACTGCGACTGAAAAAATGGGTTTTGAGGTTTTCTGTAGATTAAAAAAACCTTTTGAACCATGGAATTTATCTTTCAAGGGTCTCTGACTGTGAATTTGACTTAAGACTGAAGCTTTATGCAAATAGAAATTTTTGGGAAAAAATTGCAAGGGTTTGCCCTCTTTTTTCAAGGTTTTAGACACACTAGGATAAGAACTTTTGCTAATTTTATCTCAATTTGTTTGATTGGCGGTTCAATTTATGAAATTTCAGGTCAAATTTGGGAAAATACCTAATTTTCAGGTATATTAATGCTTTTGGGAAGGGTTTCTGCAGATTTGGTAGTTCTTGCGGATTGGTCTGAATCGATGATGCAGAGAATTGCTTTAAATAATCTTCAAACAGTTGGAGAGCAGTTGAAATCAGGTTTAAAATGGGAACTTAGGGCTTCAAAATGCAGTGGGAAGCTTTGATAACAACAGGAATGTGTATAGCTAGTCGAGTGCAGCAGAATACACATATAACATCAATAAAACATATAACAAAAGTTTTGATCTTTATTATAAATCTTTGAAAAAATGTCATAAATGCGAGTCAAATCTTGGGCAAGAGTGGTTTTTATGAATGTGTAAAACCATCGATGGGTTTCGCTTTGTGTTTCGGCAGTAAACAGTATTGAGAAAAATGAACATGATCGTATAAAAAAAAAACATCTCATAGGAGGTGGTAATAGAAAAACCACCCATTTCGCGCTCGTTTTGATGTTGAGTGGTCGATTGGTTTGTGGACGCGAAGATGATTGTCAGCCGTTAGATTTGATAAGGGGGAATGAATTGTCAGGATTGCTGGGAAGTTGTGGTCAAAGAAACATGTGGGAGCGGATGGCTTTATGCGGAGTGGTGGTTAAAAATTACATTATAAACCTTTATAAAAGATCAAAATAAAGGTTTTACGTAATTTGGGGTTTATGTATAGTTCAAATATGTAGCGGGTTAATAATATGAGGTGTGAGGCTTCATATAACATTGGCGAATATGAATAATGGCAGGCTTTAAAGTTTATTTAAAAAAAAATCTTAGTTTTGTTTTAATCAAACTTTAGGTTATGAATGTATGTGGGGCAGAATGCAATAGGTTTTAATCTTATGTTTTAATTAGATTTAAAAAGACTTAAGATAAAAACTGAGGGGCGGTGATGTATTTTTCTTTTTCAAAGGCATAAAATAAGCCCAAAGAGAGATTTTGGCGCATTTTTTCATTATATTATATAGTTTTTAAATCTGTTGAATGGTTTAATAAACCATAGGGGGCGGGATATTTATATAACGTTAGTTTTATGCCAAAAGGGTTGTAATTGGGGGATTTTTTATTTAAACATGTGGATAATTAACTTTGGCAAAAATCTTATAATAGTGGGCGTTTTTGGGGATATTTAAAATAAAAGGAGTTATATAATAGGATAAGGTTTGTTTTTAGGGATTTAATAAATAAATTAGAAGTTAATATGACCAAGGACAATGAAAAAGACCAAAATATATTTATATGACTAAGTAAAGTGATAATGTAAAAAGCAAAGCTTTATCATTTTAAATTTGACCACTTTGACCTAGAATATAATATTTTTGGATGGTTTTTATGAATGAAGGAAATTAATCAAAAGGGTATTTTCTTTTCATTAAGTAAAAAGGTGTTTACTTATGAAATTGAAGTGAAAATGGATGAATGTAGGGTAAATGATGATAATTAGGGATTATTAAAGGAATTCAACACTTTTAACTTAACAGTCATTGAGCCTTGGGCTTGGTCCTAATACAAGTCAGAGAAATGCTCTGAGCCTCTTTGACTGAAAGTCTCGAATGCAAAATAACTATAGGGGAGGGGAAATTAGTGATTTTTCCCGGTGAAAAATATTTACATGATTCTCCCACTTCTTTCTACCTACCCAACTTTTAATCTAACATTTTTTCTTCCATTTTGCAAGTGCATTTGAGCTAGAAACCTTGAACGTTTTATTCTTTTGAAAGCAATAAAAACTATCTAAATCTACCTTATATCATCCGAGGGCTCAAATTAAACTGATGGGCTCCTCTTTATTCTACAACAATAAAATTGAAACATGACAAGTCAAGATTAAGTAGTTCAATTCATCATGGATTATGGCATTTATTGACACTATGCCATAATCATTAGTAAAAAAGTAAAAAGTAGTGGCATTTGGACTTGCACACTTTCATGTTTTATTTCTTTTATTTTGGGGTATATTATTTTTTCTAAGTCCTTTGATTTTTCTTTTAGGACTTTACCCTCTTTTTTATTTTCTATTTTTTTTTTTTTTTTTTTACAAAATATGGGAAAACAACTTGCAGAAAGCAAGGTATGTACATATTTACAAGACTATCATAAGTCAATTCTAAATTATGAATCCTATACTTATAGAACCCTAACATTCTATATGTCTATGATAGGACGTGTCCAACACCTTTATCTAGGATCAAGTATGATGAGGTTTTATCCTCTAAACTGACTTCGGGTCGGTAAACTAACTTTGGGTTAGTACAAGATGCTTTTGAGTCCAAGAGAGGTTTTTACCTCTAAATTGAATTTAGGTCAGTTGTGTGTGATGTCTTTGTGACTCACATTTTGTTTTGAATTAAAGAGCCAGCAAAGCAAGTTACAACAGTATGATGCATGACGTTTGGTTTGGTACATGATGGATGGAACTTATGGACAAATGGAGTTCTCCCTAGTTGAGAGGGAGTGTTAACTTTGGGAAAATAGGTCCAAAATCCATGTTTCATTGCTCATATGATGATGGTCATATTCTTGTTGGATTCCTCTTTTAGAGAGGTGCAAGATTGATCTAAAGATCATCTTGATCAGATGATCAGAACATTGATTTTGATTTTATTTTCCACATGTGCAAGGTTGGCCAGATTTATCCCACAAGCCTAAGAGATGTGTCACACACCCTCATTTATCAATATAAATTAGAGAGACTTGGAGGTCATTTTCTCATCATCTCATCACTCATTCTCTCATTGTGATCTGATTGGTTCGATAGCCTTTGGAGGCCTTTTTCCCTCACACGTGTGGAGCGAAGCAGCTATTTTTTTCGTTGATCTGTTTAGGGCTTTTTGTTTTCTGTGTTGATTTGTTTAGAGATTTCTTACCGCAGCATTGACCAGCGTTGACCATATTCAGCCATTGGTTGTTTGACCTCAATCTTCTATAGAAATCCCAATTTTAGGAGGTCATACTATTCGGCACTAAAATCGAGGAAGTCTAGGTTGTTTGACTAAAGCCCTTGTTTGTTGCATTGACTTTTCTGAAGCTTCCTGCGTTGAATTTTCTGTGTTGTCCCTGGTTTGACTTGCGTTGAATTATGATGAGATATATTTGAGGGTTGTGGGTGTGACACGTGAAAGTGCTAGCTAACCGAGAAAGACTTTGCTGGTTGAAGCATCCTGCTAACCTTCGTAACACCACAATATCTCATATCTTTGTTGGAAAAAAAGAATTGTAAATCTGATCTATATTTGGCTTGTCCTCTATTGATCTATTATTATGTTCTATCAAAATTTTAGTTTCATGTTTATGTGATTGCTATTTTGTATTGGGCATAAGAAAGATTGAAGTAAAAGTGCATCAAGCATAGAATGCCATGGTTATCTAAATTTAACAGCTTCATTATTGAACATCACACATTTTCTTGAGAGAGCCCTGTCTGGTTGGAAGGGTTGACTTCCAACCCTAAGTGGTTTGAAACAATTACACTGAATTGACTGTTGAGCAACCCAATTAGCTGCAGTTTGGTGATAACAAGATCTTTAAATTCTTCATGTCTTTTAGTTTATTTCCAAACCATGAATAAAAATTTTTTGCAAAATTTTCATTATAATGCAAATCTCGAAAATGAGGTGAAGCATCATTGGTTGCTAATATTTCCCTTTAAGCTAAGAAATGGAAAGATAATATATATGGAGCATCTCAATAAGGCTTAGACTATAAAACTTTATGAAAACCCCTCATGGTAGATGCACCATCCATGCAAAAACTAGTTAACTTCATCAAATATAGACCCATTTCTTCCTAAAAGAGTTCTCACTACATCATACATACATTTAGCTATTCCATCCTTTATTTGGATCAATCATATAAACCTTTTTACACAATGACCTTTCCTCCATTTGCAAAAAAATCTAATATAAGCAATCAAATGGTGTTTCATAGTTCAATCAATGTTTTCATCAACCAAAATTGAGTAAAATGGGTTATGTAAAATACCTCTTTTAGTTTGTTCCAATACACCTCTTTAGCAACTTGAATAAACTATTTTCATGGTGTTTTATTTGTGTATGCATAATATCCATCTATTAGAGGCATGTGTTTCACATATTGACTTCTACATATCTAAATATAAATCATGTATAACAAAAAAATATATGTTTTCGATCACTGATACAATTCTCTCCTTCTTAGAATCTACCATTAGTTCGACATGTTTAGTGATTGGAATATTACTTCATTTTATTTCTCCCTCCAAATGTTGTAAAGAGAATTTATGAGCTTCTCATTCTGCATGGCCACTTATACCACTAACTTGAAGAGTGTTACTTCCCTCTTTTGTAAATGGAGTGTCTCTTTTAAATTTAACACATCGATAACATTTATCCTTTCATTACCATTACAATATTTTACAACATAATCCCATGAAAATATTGTTTTCCATTTATATTTGAATATTATTTTGCATTTCTTTGATGGGTTTTCTCTTTCAAAAATCTGTAGACTATATAATTCATCATCTTAATGTAGATGAAAATCAACATCATTTTGAAGATTACATGGTTGATTAAAATTTTATGGGAAATCAAGAATTGACATTCTCTTTTTGTTCTTCTTAGGGTGACTAATAGGATACATTTTTCAATATTTACAGTCATTCACTCACTAAAAACAATAAAATATGTTAATACAAAAATTAAAAAGAAATAACATATTTACTAGTGAAAGAATTATAAACAACTTTATATCAATTCAAAACAATTATAATTTTTTTGAATTATGGTTAATCAGTTGATGGACATTATATGATGGTCTAACAAGATCAATTTCAATTATGATTCCAATTTCAAAATTTTTGTGCATCAAATTTGAGTGATTTCACAATATTAATGTTTTTTTTTACAATTTAAAGGAAGAATGTTAATGGTGGTGAGAAATTGTTAATAATATTTGTTGTTGATGGTTTTGAAAAATTGTTCATAACCCATCAACAAACTTAGTGCATACCAATCAACATAATTTCCTGCAATACTTCAAACCTTAACTTTGATTATAATAATGGCCACTTGATTCTAGGAAAATGACTTTGATATTTTCCAAAATGTCTAGAGACATATGTTTCAAAGAATACAATTGGCTTTCAAAGCCAAATTTTTGTAATTTTCTATTTTTATAAAAGATAAAATAAATATATTTTAAAACAAACATTTTGTAATTTTAAATTATTATAAAATATAAAATAAATATCTTTTACTGCAAACTAAAACAAGTTTGGTGCAAAAACCTCTTCTAAATAGCTTTAAACTAAAACAAATCAAGTTAAGGTAACAATTAAAAAGAAAAAGTGTTGTAATCAACTTCACCATAGTCAAAGAACAATATTATTCTTAGCTTCACTGTATTCACGAACAAGAGAAAAAGATGTTCAGATGCTTCAATTTCCTACCCTTTAAACTAAATAGTTGATTGACCTCCCAATCGATACATATGTTTTGGTATAGTGTGTCCAAGCTTGCGTCCTATCCTTTGAGGGCCTAAATCATGCAAATGTATATGCTACGAGGTTACCTCTTTGCTTGTAGCCACATGCTACATATCATTACATTCCTTCCATGCATGGTCATGATAAACACAACAATTTTGGTATCCCTTGCTTAATAATTCTAATCAATATTACTTAAAGCCTCGAGATTTGAAAACCTTCATGCTTATGTTAGAGGATTTTGCACAGATGAAGCTTGAATAAAGAGTGCTCAAGGATAATGGATGAAAAATTCAAGTCGCGACATGTAAGGAAAGGTGCACGAAGTTGTTGGATGGGTATTCAATGTGTGTTGTCCCTCTTTATTAGGTGTAAATTCTAGGTGCAAATGTAATAGGGCCAACTCGGTGTTCAATTTAATTATAGTACTTTTGTACTCCTATTTTGTCCAGTGATATTATATGGGTGTGAATTGTGGGCTAGTAGCATCCCTGTTTCAAAATGGAAACAAATTCAAAAAATTCAAAAATGCTTGATCAAAAGCAAGTTCAAAATAAAAAGTTCGGTTCCCTATGAGATAATGTTGAGTGAAACAGGGGCAGATCCCATAGAAGAAATTTCCATGGTGCATATTATAAGGTATATAAAAATAATTGACCAAATGAGAGGAGGTAGATGGATGAAAGTTATCTTCAATGAAGGTACGAGTGAAAGAAAGAAATCATGGATGAGACAAAACAACAAATGGATGCAAAAATAGAATATTTACCTGAATGCATATCCCGCAAATAGCAAGGAGTTAAAGAATTTTGTGTTCAAGAATTTTAGTAAGGGTATATGGGGAAAATAGTTGGGTAGAAAGAAGAAGTATTATGTTCAGGAATTCAACCCCACTTGCGATCTCCAAAAAAAAGAATACACTGAAGCTAGCAATCTGTGGAGAGAAAAGGTTCTTATTGCTCAATTAAGAACTAACTCACATCAACTTCAATGTGAAACAGGATGGTATAAGAGACCTAAAGAAGCTAGGGAAGAAAGGGTATGTACTTTTTTCACTTTAGGGGCAGTGGAATTAGAAAAACATTTCATTTTTAAATGTGATGCTTTCAGAGACATCACGGATGGTTACCGCAGTATGTTAGCATCAATTCTGTGGGATTGTCTTTTCAGTGATGGAACTGTTAGAAGGTTGGATTATCTCATCATCAATTTCAGTAAGAAAAGGATTAAATTACAAAAGGAAAAACAAAGGAAGCCGGTGATCCCATGGACTATTTTTAGTCTCATAGACGTTAAAATGTCATTCATTCATTAATTTAATTGAAGCTAAATCTAGTCTAGACCATAGAGTAGCATTGACCATTGCTTATGGAGTGATTTTCATATCATCTTATACGTCCCTAAGGCACTCCTCCTCCTTCACCAGACATTGTACCATCTAGGATTTTGAATTTACTGGATCTATGTACTGTATGAAATATGTTTCATTTATGGTCAAGAAGAAATATAGGGCCATGAGTATTGTTGATATTAAATTATTCTCAAATTCAAGGTTTCGATGCTCATAAATTCTTCCATTTAGTTATTGATATAATATCATTCCCCTACTGCAATGGAAATGCAACCAATCGAGGTTTGGGCTCCACAAGATAAAGCTAAATCTAAATTTCAATGGAGCATTGCATTGCAGGTTATAAATTATAATAAATTTTCAGGTAGATATTTCTACGTCGAATTGAGATTCATATCCTTCATTATGTATTAATGGATATAATAAATCCAACAATATCAGGACATTACACTTCCATGTGCATGATATCACCAATTTAGAGTGGTTTTGGATAATTATCAACTATTTAGGAGACCAGGAGCATGGGGCAATGTGTTGAATTTATGTATACAATTGAAAGGTTGGAAAAGGAGTTCGTCGATATTGAATGAAGTGCATAGTTTGGGAATGATGGTAGTTGGTAATTCTAATGGAAATGTATGTGTAGGGTGGTTTATTTGAATTGTATATCACCAAATATTATTCAATTGTAAATTGAGCGATTAACACATATATGAAAAACATGCGTTACAAATTCTAGATTTTAAAAAATATTCTCAAATCCAATGTATTCATGGCATGTATTAATTACTTCACAAATCTAACGTAGTAATTAAAATATGTGTAATTTACATTCCATGTGAAGCATAGTGTGACTTAACCCTTGGTATATTAGAGGGTGATATGAATGGAAAATGGCATCAACCCATGGTATTCATCTACCCATGTTATCAATCCACCCATGGAATTTACCCATGGTATTGTAAATGGCATCGACCCATGGTATTCATCCTCCCATGATATTTATTAGCCCATGGTATTGTAAGTGACCCATGGTATGTATCCACCCATGGTATTCATCCACACATGGGATTTACCCATGGTATTGGCCCATGGTATCCACCTATGGTATTGTATCTCAAAAAAAGGCTATAAATAACAAGTCTCACTTTGTAAAAGGACAGATGGTCCACCACAATGTAGCTTCTATAATTATTCTTTGTTTTAATAAAACAAGTTTCTTTGTGGTTTTATTTGCTTTGTGATCGATCTCTCTTTTTTTATGGCATTCTAATTTTACTGATCTTATTATCAGATCTTGGGGGGAGGTCCCGAAGATCTAAAAAATTGAAATGGATCTAACAAGATCTGAAAAATTAGAATGCCATAAAAAAAAGAGATCACAAAGCAAATAAAACCACAAAGAAACTTGTTTTATTAAAACAGGGAATAAATTTAGAAGCTACATTGTGGTGGACCATCTATCCTTTTACAAAGTGAGGCTTGCTTTTTATAGCATTTTTTTGAGATACAATACCATAGGTGGATACCATGGGCCAATACCATGGGTAGATACAACTTACAATACCATGGGTAAATCCCATGTGTGGATGAATACCATGGGTGGATACATACCATGGGTCACTTACAATACCATGGGCGAATAAATATCATGGGTGGATGAATACCATGGGTTGATACCATTTACAATACCATGGGTAAATTCCATGGGTGGATGGATAACATGGGTAGATGAATACGATGGGTTGATGCCATTTTCCATTCAGATAATTCCTCCCTCCTTAAGAAGAAATGGTCTCCATTTCATGAATTTCCCTCCTAAGAAGCCTCTGTTGAATATGAAGAGCCACTGAAGAGAAGGGTTTTGTGTATTTAACCCATAACCGTGATGAACGAAGATCCAAGGATAGAGATACCCTGTAATGCTTGTGACCAACTGTGATATTGACAGTGTGTGACCTAGCAAATGGACTTCGATGAAGTGTGGGTTTGTGGATGAACCAAAATCATTACAAATGAAGATCTGAGGATAGATATACCTTGTAATTCTTGTGACCAACTGTGTGACTAACAGCGTGTGGCCTAGCAAATGGACTTCGATGAAAAGGTTTTTGTGTGGTTGACCCACAACTGTGATGCTAATTGTTGATGAAGTAGTAGGTGCCTATATAACTTGGGGTGGGAGGGCACATCTCCAAATAACCTAAGCCGAATGATGCTAGGCTGAAACTGATAAATGTGAAGCAGATGCCTGCAAAAGTGGGGTGGGAGGGCATGTCTCCAAAGGGAACCCGCTCCGAATGCTACTCCAGATTTAAAATGAGCATAACTCGGAATATTTATTATAACCTATTTTTGGAAATCGAATGATCATTCTACATCTTCTTATTTATTTGAAACCACTATCTGGAGAATATAGACTCTCATATTTCTGTTGGAACAATCTCTTTATCACAAAATTTCTAAAAAATAGTTGATTTTAAATCAACGATAACTCCCACATATGGACTCCGATTCGATCTATTTTTTTTTAAATTGGGTGATTTTGTAAGGGGAGCTCAGATATATAGCCATTTCTTTGAAATTTCGCAATTAAAACTATAAAAAATGACAGGAGAGTCGTCATCCATGAAGTATCATCAAAACATTTTTTGTAACATTGCTGATTTAGAATTAGTAATATCTCCCTCATCCGAACTCCAATTCGACTGATTTTGTTTTCGAATTTGGGTATTTTTTTGCAAGGAATCCAGATCTGGTCTTTTTTTTGTAAATTTTTCACCAAAAATTTCAGATCTGATCTGCAAACTCGTCGCCCAAAAAATTCATGGAGTTTGCTGAAGATTGTTGCAAAACATTGAAACTGAAATATGTTTCAAACCCTCATTCCCATGGAGGTGTAACCTAAATCTAATACCACTTACAATACCATGGGTAAATTCCATGTGCGGATGAATACCATGGGCGGATACATACCATGGGTCACTTACAATACCATGGGCGAATAAATGTCATGGGTGGATGAATACCATGGGTCGATGCCATTTACAATACCATGGGTAATATGGGTACATGAATACCATGGGTTGATGCTATTTTCCATTCGAATTAGAGGGAGTGGGAAGGGCAACACAGCATAGTGTGCTAGCACGTATTCAACTAGATCCTGAATCAATTCAATTCACTCACTTGTACATTCACAACATGTCTCTTTCTCTCTTTCTACATTGTTGGCTCATCGGGTGATGTGAATGTAAATATAGGCGATTTGAATAGAATGAAGATTGAATCAAATACATGTTGTTCCCTTTGATTTTCCCAAGGATTGAGATATGCATCAGATTAATCTATAGATATAAAAATTCAACATTCAATGTAGAGTTGAACAAATTCAATGTCAAAGTACCTTCTCCCTTGGAGATGTTTGAAGGGAACATACTAAACATAGTATACAAGGATTAACATACTAAGTTATGTGATATAATTAATATTTAATTCCACATATTATCATATAGAATAAAATATAATACAATTCATTCATTTGGAATGACTTATTCCATCTAACTATTGTAGGTCACCATTGGTAATTAATTTCATTCTATCAAGTTAAAGAAATTTAAAAGAAGTATTGGCGGGTTATTAAAAAAATTTCCCTTCTTTTGAAATATATAAGTTTAATATAACTTTCACTAATGATAGTGATTTTTTTTTAAGGGTAATTTTTTTAGCCCTTTTAGGATGGGTCTAAAGCCCTAGGAAGGGCTTTGATGGGTTCAATTTTGAACAATGACAAGGACACACACCCTAAGGTGGGGTGCACACACCCTACGGTTCCCACACACACGGGATTGGGGGACGCTGGAGGAAACATTTCCCCACATCACCCTTTTAGGAAGGCATGGTTGATGAAGGGGTAAACATTTGATATGTATCCTCAAAAGCAGTGCTTCTTGGCACACCCCCTCAAAAGTGGGAGGCCAAGAAGCACCCCTTTTGACTTTCAAGAAATTTTGTGTCGCAAAGCCGAATATACCAGTCTATCACCCTATTATTGATATGCATTTCATGGTAATGATAAATTATTAATGTAGAAGGGATATTATATTTTATCTTTAATTCTATTTCATATGGAGAAAGTATAATTTTAGTTCTCACTCAAAATTGAGTAGACTTTATAGCTTTTTAGGATTTCATGATGAGGGGTATTGCAATGTTTCCATTAGATTTTTTCATGTATGAGAGTATGGAATTACTATTCAACAAATATCAACAAGCCGTGTATGTACATTGATGTTAGTGGCATTGGTTGTTTACCTCCTTTATCATTACCTTACTAAAAATGTACCCATCACTCTTAAACAAAATATTGACTTGACATACTATTTTTTTCTTATCTTATTTTAATGCTTAGAGGGTGATATTGATGATGAAGATCCAAATATAGGGAATATTGATGATATAGAAGTATTTTTTGTAGCATGAATTTTTTGGATGCTAGAAGCCATCTAGAGCCTATTTGTTGATGTATTTTCGGTTCAAAGATGCATTGCACTCGGTGTTATTATGGTTATGTGCACCCTTGCATGTGATATAAATGAGAATTTTTTACTATTTGTGTATAAATGGTTTGGATTCATGTAAATGGACATGAATATATATGTTTTTCTTTAAAAAATTAATATTTTAGGTGTTTTTAGTCTATCATTTTTTCAGTCTAGTTTTTCTACCAATTTTGGTCTGATTCCAACCGATTATCGATTTAGAGGGATTTCTAGTTCAATCACCAGCTCTATTCCAATAACATTTGTTCCTACTATAGTCTATTTGTATTAGTACTAATTATATTATAGAATGATGAATGATGAATTTAAATTTTAAATCATACATTATAGAATGATGAATGATAGATTTGATTGTTAAAGCAATGCAAATTCTAAAACGGTGAATGATGAATATGTATCAATGTATTTCATTATTGAATCTCATGGTGTATGGATGAATGATGAGTATGAATTATGTATGTACCAGTATGAACAATGAATATGGATTAGTTTATTGCATTATTTAGTTTAATTATGTATGGATCAATATATTTATGCTTTCAGTAATAAGTTATTTAACTTATATAGTTGTATATGTTATTATAAATACAACAAAATGTTTTACAAATTATGTATATAATAGTTAAGAATGTGCACTTCCTTATAATATGTTGCATGTTCAAATCAAGAGAGAGGTAGAGTATTTCAATAGTCAGTCTCTTATCCAACAAACAAGAGGTAGTATACACCAATTCAATGTCTAGATTGTCATGAATTTAAAATTATTATTATTATTATTATTATCAAGTTTGCATTTAATTTAACTTTTTTCTTACAATTTTAAAGAAAATTGAAGTGACTTTTTCATTTAACTCTCATTTCTTGGTATATGATTAAAAGAAAAAAAGATGTTAACACAATCCACACAAAATATAGTACTTCCCTAGTTTTTTGTTTTTTCTTTTACCTATAGTTTTTATTATTTCTAGAAGATCACAAATTAATAATTGAATTTCCTTTTATACACCTTTTTGGTATCAACAATTTTTTTTTCTTGTTAATATAAAATGAAGAAATATAAATATTTTTCTAAAGAGCCAATATCCACAAAAGGAAATTGTTGTGTAGGTTTTATGCTACTAAGTTTGTTCCAATGGTATTATGAAAAAAAAAAATCCCAAATGTGTAAGGAGTCTTCTAGGGGGAATCCTAGTGTTCAAATTTGAAGGGCTAGTCTTAATTTTATTTGGAAGGGCATATATTCATCTAACTATTCAAAGATGAAAGATTATAAAAAAAAAGTGTACTTCTATTGTTGAAATTTGCAATAAGAAATAGTGAAATTGGCATCCAGAAAGGAAAAAAATTGACCAAATAACTGGTGTGGGATTCCAATCACACATTGGTGAGGAATTAAATTACACACTAGTGCTAAATGTGGACATCTAATTTATTTATCCCTTAAATAAATTGGAAAATAAATTGTAATTTCATCTCATAACAACTTGTATCAGTTAACTAAGTGAGATAGACTTAGTTAGGTCAACAATTTCGAGTTGAGGGTCTAAGATGAGACATGTAGAATGATTCTATTATTTTCATGGTCCAGATGTAGTTGTAGCACTAGTGTGGTGTTAGTGTAGTCAATTAAATTGAATTAATTAAGTTGAAATGAGTTTAAATAGTTCTAACTGAGTGATGAGCTAGTGAGAGGTCAAGTGAATTAAATTAGATTTAATTCACAAGTAGTGATCTATAAAGTAATTGATGATTCACTATTAATAGTTGCATGCATGTAAGTTTTGAGGAAGACCTAGTTGAGACAGAGGTTAAAGGGAAGTTAACTATGAGTTATATTATTAGTGAATTTCCCCGGGACAATTATAAAGTTAGAGGAAGGCTCATGATGGATTGCGTAGACAAGGAAATTTGATTATCATATTTAATGGGGATTAATTTCCTAGGTATTTCATGAGAAAGGTTGGGCTAAGAAGGGGCTGATAATTGGATAAGTGTTTTTCAATTTTTCCTGAGAATTGCTAGTCAGTTTTGAGCAGGATCAACGTGAGACGATTGGTAGAGTGCATGATTTTCTCAGTGTGAGAAAGCATTGTATTGTTTCATGATTATTTAAATATGTAAAATATATGATAGAGGGGTTTTGAGTAGGTTCTTTCCCCATATACATCTATTGTTTATTTATTTATTATTTTTTTTTTTTCTTGCATGTGATTGAGATCATGTTTTATATTTCGCAAATATAGTAGAACGATCCAATATCTTGTTTTAGTACATTACATGATTGGATTGAATCCATTGGTATATATTTTATATATAATTTCTACATGGTATCATAACACCAAGAATTTCAATATTAGAGAATAAATTGAGTTTGTCTTGAACAGTTTGAAATTTTCATATTTATTCTTCAATGTCCAGTAGCATATCAAGTTGTCTTTCAATGGATTAAGACTTGAATATGCACTTGAGGGAAATTTGAATTATATTTAATGGAAGGATATGATGGAAGAAATGTTGGAGGACAACGGGTTGAAGGAATTCATCGATACTGATATTCCCAAGCCCATAGCAACAGATGCCCAACTTCTTGATGCGTGGCAGAAGAAGGTAGAAAAGGCAAGTAGGATCTTGTTAGATGGAGTTCGAGATTATATTGTTTCAAGTCTCCATGAGAAGGAGACTCCATATGCTATGTGGAAGGCCTCGACATATCTATTTCAAAACAACAGGGGCCAAAGGAAGTTGGCGTTAAATTACAAGCTCAGAAAGATCAAGAAGGAGGAGGGTAAGACAGTACCAACATACTTGGAAAAGTTCACTCAATGTCAAGATGAGCTTGGAAGTGTTGGTATGACCACAGTCGATGATGACTTGGCGATCCTAGAACTTCTAGGCCTTCCCAAGAGCTGGCATAGTTACCAAGACTTTGTGAATGGGAGGGAGAATTTACTAGACTCAGAGTGTTTGTGGTCAAATTTGGTAATAGAAGAGATCAGGCGGAGCACCAGAGACGAGACCTCCAACACCAAAAAAGAATAATATTTTGCATTAGTATGGAAAAAAAAGAAGGCAGAGGGAAAGAAATCCCACGGTGAAGAGGGCAATAGAGACTTGTCCAAGATCAGATGTTTTCACTGTCACAAGCATGGAACACATATTTCATTAAAACTGGAATTTTTTTTATTACAAGGACATCACTAGAATTGAGTTTTTCGGTGCTTTTAAAATTCTAGATCCACTATTTAATTCCAAATTTAATGAAATATGTGTTATGGGAACTATGCTTCGAATTTTTCACAGAAGAAGGCAAGCAAGAAGGAGCCTGCAGTTGCAGTTGGTGAAGCATTGGCTTCATATTTTGAGCTTGACTTTACTCTCATTGCATGCATGGCCAACACTGTAATGGGATACATGTGTTATCTAGACATTGGTGCCTCGTTCCATATGATGGGGAATAGAGATATCTTGAGTGACTTGGAGGAGAAGGACCTCCAACATGACATTGATTTTGGAGATGACAGGAGTTATAGCGTGACTGACATAGCTACAGTTACCTTTCATAGGGAGTATGGATCGCCTCTCAAACTAGCAGATGTTTTGTATGTTCTAGACCTAAGGAATAATCATATCTCTGTAGCGGTATTGGAATACTGTGGTTATGAGGTGATGTTTAGAAAAGGAAAGGTGTTACTTAAACACATAGCCACAAGACAGGTGAAGAAAATCGGTTTAAGAGTCAAGAACTTGTATGCTCTTGAGGTTGAGGATGCATGCCAAGATTTGCAGAGCGAAGTAGTCGTTAATGACTTTGGGGTTGAGAGGGAGAAATTATATCTCAACATGAAACCTGAGAAACAGTCTGAGAAGGTTGTGGAGCAACCAAAATTGGAGAAGTAAAGAGGAGACCAAGTGGAAGAGTCCACTCAAGAAGAGACCTCCAAGAGGGGGAAATTTTGAGCCAGATGGACAAAGGGAGTACATGTATCTATACCTCCAGGTGTGAGGTGAGGCGATGTGTAGAATTAATCCCAAGAAGAAATTTAGGCAGGGTCCATTGAGATGGTGTGTTTCATGGATCAAACCTGGCTACGAGGAGCACCCAATACAACAATAGCAGGAAGGATCAGCTAGATTGATGCAGTCAGATGTCAAGAGCATAGAAATCAGAGTAACATATGTCAGATAGTGGAGAGCGGATTAGAGTTTCCAGCAGTGCAGAGGGCACAGATGCAGATGTTAGCAACAACATAGAGAGTCCAGTAGACATGTGAAGTAGCTAGTAGTAGTCAGAATACTATGATGACAGATGCATTATACTAATTCAGTTTTTCAGATCCTATTCAGTTTCAGGAGAGTTGCATGTGCAAACAACACTAGAGAAGTGTTTCACGCAGAACATTTCAAAGGTCCCAGATTAGGATAGATTGATTCATTTCTTGTTGAGATGGAGTGTTGAAATTTGCAACAAGAAATAGTAAAATTGGCATCTACAAAGGAAAAAGATTGACCACATAACTAGTGTGGGATTCCAGTGACACATGAGTGAGGAATTCAGTTACACACTACTACTAAATGTGGACGTCTAATTTATTCATCATTTAAATAAATTGGAAAATAAATTGTAATTTTATGTCATAACAACTTGTATCAGTTAGGTAAGTGAGACAAACTTAATTATCTCAATAATTTCGAGTTGAGGGTCTAAGATGAGGAATGTATATTGATTCTATTATTTTCATTATTCACTTGCAGTTGTAGCACTAGTGTGGTGTGAGTTTAATCAGTTAACTCAAATTAATTGAGTTAAAATCAATCTAACTAGTTCTAGCTGAGTGATGAGCTAGTGCGAGATCAAGTGAATTAAATTAGATTTAATTCACAAGTAGTAATCTATCAAGTAACTGATGATTCACTATTAATATTTGCATACATGTTGGTTCTAATGAAGACCCAGTTGAGACAAAGGTCAAAGGGAAGTTAACAATGAGTTATATTATTAGTGAATCGCCCAGACACAATTATAAAGTTAGAGGAAGGCTCATGATGTATTGCGCTATAAAGGAAGGTTGATTATCCAATTCAATAGGGATTAATTTCCTAGGGATTGCATGAGCAAGGCTAGGCTAAGAAGGGGCTGAGAATTGGCTAAGTGTTTGTCAATTTTGCCTGAGAATTGCTAGTCAGTTTTGAAAAGGATCAGGGTGAGACGATTGGTAGAGTGCATGATTTTTTCGTTGTGATAAAGAATTTTATTGTTTCATGATTCTTTGATTATGTACAATATATTATACAGGTTTTTTGAGAAGGTTATTTCCCCAGATACATATTGTGTTGTGTGATTGATGATTTATTTCTCTTACTTATATGTGATTGATCAATCATGTTTTATATTCCGCAAATATAGTAGAATGATTTAGTATCTTGTTTTAGTACATTACATGGTAAGATTGAATCCATTGGTATAGAGTTTCTATATAATTTATACATCTATTGAAAAGTGTATATTAAATAAGCCCTCCATAAGAAGGAAAAAAATGTCAAAATGAAATAGTGTCTTGAATCCTTAAATTCTTAATAATTTAAAGAGTGGCTACATTATAACACTTTAAAATCTCAATATAACTTAGTAAATAAGAAAGATATTTTCTCAAATTCCATTAAAAGAAGGTAAACATATGTTTCTTTTATTAATTTGATGATCTTCAAAATTATTTGGACTTGTATCATTGAAAATATAAATATATTTTCTTAATGAAAAAGGATTTCTAGTTTTCATTTGTTTTCATACACCATAAAAATAATTTGAATCTACCTCATTTAGAGCATGAGGTGCACTAAGAGATAAAAATATTAACTTATCTAGTGTCTCCAATAAAATCCTTGATATATTATCACTTTTGATCCTATGTAATTTTGAGAAGCCTTTTTTCACACACTATTGTACTTGCTAGGATAAGGAGAATATATTTCCAAACTAGAAAATTTGGCGGAAATTCCGACAGCCAATTTGTCGTTATTCCAACACATAGTCATCGCAAGAGCGATAGTTCGAGGGCGGGAAAAACGTGGTTTACCATATCGTCGCAGTTCCGACGCAATTAAAAAGTGTCGCACTATCGACACTTTTTCCGTCGCTTCCAAACAAGCGTCACTCTTCCGACGTTTCCCAATCCGTCGCACTTCCGACCTTTGTAAAATGCCGCACTTCCGACGAAATTTGGTCCGACATTTTGAACGTCGCTCTTCCGACGTCTGTAAACTCTCACAATTACGACGAAATGTGGTCCGACGTTTTGAACGTCGCTCGTCCGACATTTTTATATTGTCGCTCTTCCGACGTTTCTAATCTGTCGCAATTCCGACGCTTACAAGGCGTCGGTATAATGACGGCAGGTTCAATTTTTTTTTTAAAATAAAACTTTAAAAGAGGAAAAATGATACATTTTGAATATATTATATGAAGTAAAACAGTCCATGAAGTCATTACATTTTCACATCTGAAGATTGGAGCCCAAATATCCATCCAGAAAAGTGGAAGTCCCACCCCAGACAATGATAGAAAAATACCCCATGTCACATACAGGGACATGATATAAAACCCAGTAACGGTTCACATGGAGATTATCGACAATCTGAGAAAGCATCCAAATATGCCCGAGGCATCTATAAGAAAGTGAAATAGCAGTATGTAGAATAGTAAAGCAATAGATAGAGTACCAACGTCCATTATTCCAAATACAAATTAAAGTACCCAAAATCCTTGAACAGAGAAAAACGCTAATCATGTGAGGAGTGTGATATGTCCAAAATATAAAAAGACCATCAGACCATATCAATAAACCAGCAACATAGACCAGCATCGCTAGTTTTGAAGGCAGAATGATAAACATTAATCATTTTTTTTTCAGAAGAGAAAAAACGTTGTTTTGAATATATTATATGAAGTAAAACATTCCATGAAGTCATTACATTTTCACATCTGAAGATTGGAACCCAAATATCCATCCAGAAAAGTGGAAGTCCCACCCCAGACAGTGATAGAAAAATACCCCATGTCACATACAGGGACTTGATATAAAACCCAGTAACGGTCCACATGGAGATTATTGACAAATCTGAGAAAGCATCCAAATATGCGCGAGGCATCTATAAGAAAGTGAAATAGCAGTATGTAGAATAGTAAAACAACAGATAGAGTACCGACGTCCATTGTTCCAAATACAAATTAAAGTACCCAAAATCCTTGAACAGAGAAAAACTCTAATCATGTGAGGAGTGTGATATGCCCCAAATATAAAAATACCATGAGACCATATCAATAAACCAGCAACATAGACAACCATTGCTAGTTTTGAAGGCAGAGTGATAAACATTAATCATTTTTTTTTCACAAAAGAAAAAAAACTGTTTTGAATATATTATATGAAGTAAAACAGTCCATGAAGTCATTACATCTTCACATCTAAAGATTGGAACCCAAATATCCATCCAGAAATGTGGAAGTCCCACCCCAGACAGTGATAGAAAAATACCCCATGTCACATACAGGGACCTGATATAAAACCTAGTAACGGTCCACATGGAGATTATCGACAATCTCATAAAGCATCCAAATATGCCCGAGGCATCTATAAGAAAGTGAAATAGCAGTATGTAGAATAGTAAAGCAACAGATAGAGTACCGACGTCCATTGTTCCAAATAAAAATTGAAGTACCCAAAATCCTTGAATAGAGAAAAACGCTAATCATGTGAGGAGTGTGATATGTCCAAAATATAAAAAGACCATCAGACCATATCAATAAACCAGCAACATAGACCAGCATCGCTAGTTTTGAAGGCACAATGATAAACATTAATCATTTTTTTTTCACAAGAGAAAAAATGTTGTTTTGAATATATTATATGAAGTAAAACAGTCCATGAAAAACGCTGTTTTACAGACACATGAATCCTGTAAAAAGTCTCTATCATCAATTCATCATCCAGCAAGCCACAAAGAAATTTCTCCAACAACACTTTATTCCGAAAAAGTCAATGTTACTGCAAAGTATATGAATCCACACTTACTACTCCAATTGATGGAGTATTTATACAAAAAATCATACAAAATATCTTATAACAAATTGAGATATTATCTAGGATAACTAATAAATATTTTACAACAATATAGAGACAGATGGTCTCGTAGATAAGAAAAATGATAACTGATGTTGTGCTGTTTCCTTCTTTTAAGAATGTGCTGGAGGCAAGCCCTATATCTTGGCTTGCTGTTGTCCTCTTCAGTAATTCTATGTTTATTATTTCGTTTCACTGATACTCTTTAACCGCTCTGATACTCTTTGACCTTTTTTCATCCTTTTATCCTTTTTATCATGATATACTGTGGTAAATAGGCAAAAATTTATGTAAGGATAATTTTTTACAAAAGTTCCATCATTTCTTCCCACCATTGAACTTCTGGCACTCTGGTCCTTTGCAAATTTCTTAGTGTTTCATCAGCCTTAGTATATCTGAAGAAATTAGGCTGATTTGGGAACAAATGATTTACTTCATGCTCAAGATAAAATAAATTCTCTAATCTGTCATGAAGGTTTTTCCGTGTAGGCAATGCTGTTGTTGATGAACTGGTTGAAGAACTAGCTTGATTATCAGCATATTTGTCCAATTTTTCAACATAATTATCAAGGTCCATTAGCTTATCTTCTGCAACTATAGGACTGGGCAATCCTCTATTTAACAAAATCTTCAATCTTTCTCTAAAGGCAATGATTTCTTCTTGCATATATGAGCACCTTCATTCTAAATTCTGTACCAAAGTTCTTTTAGTAAAAACTCTCTTTATTTCCAGAATTGTTCCGGTCCTGTCCTAATACCAATTTCTGCAAGTTGATTCTTAGTCTGAGTATTCAAAAAATGTATAAGTCTATTGGCCTCTTCTGGCATATTTCCCAACTCTTGTCTTGATCTCTCAATCTCATCCAGAGCCAATTTAACTAAGTTATTCTATTCATCCATTATTTGAATTGAGGACCAAACATCCTTTATTGATTGAATGATATTATCCAAAAGAATATCATTTATTTCTTTTAAAGGTTTCTCCAATGTGAGATCCTTTTCCAATGCTTTGACCGCTTTTTCTAATTTGTTCACTTCTCTTGTTTTATCAGCAACACTCATTTTTGAAAGATCATATTTATGTTCTAGAGTGGCCAATTGTTCCTTTGTTTTGTGAAGCTCTATGGCCTGAATTTTTATATCTTCCATTGACTTTGTTAATTCATCAGTGTTCAAATTTGCAGTGTTGCTCTATGAAAATTCTGTTGGCTGACCTGTTGTTGTTGTACCTGTCACTACTCCTGCTGTAGATACTGGAATATTTTCCTGCTTATCTTTTAATGCATTCTCAAGCTCTTTTTTAGTTGCAGTAAGTTGCTCATTCAATTTTAAGAGAAAATCCATTAGTTCTTCCTCAGAATTTTGTTTGATGATTTCTACAGTCTATGGATGTCTTGAGGCTGGTAACTTTAATTGTTTTCTTAGAGCTGCAATATCATCATCTTTTCTCTTGATCAAAGCTTCAATACCTTTCACATCTTTAGGATTATGACCCAAACCAATGATTATTTCCTCTAAAGTTTTGATTCTATTATCCTTATCCTGGGAGGAGGATTTTTCAAGTTGCAACTGTGTATTAGTATTATCCAAAGAATCCTGCAACTTATGGGTCATCATTGATTTATCTGTCAGAGTAGAATAAATCATCTCACCTATTTGCTTGTGTAGCTCAATTTGATCTAAAGGATGGATATCCTTTGCTAAGACTTCAAAATTAGTCCTAACATAATCTGCAGCTGTCTGAGGCTGCTGCACCTTGGGCTTCAAATGGCTCATTAACATCTTACCCTGTTGGATGCCATAAGCTGACATCAATCTTTCTTGATTTTTCGGAGCCATCTTCAAAAATTGGTTGTACACTTGAAGTTTAAGTGGATCGTTCTTGGCCTTTATATTGATGAATGTTATTTTGATGTCCCAGGTAGTTTTTACTGGAGGTTTGAAAGAAGATATTTCTGCACTTTGTTGCCTCTGTATTCCCTGTTTTTGAAAATTAGTGGATGTCCCACTACCTGTACCTATTTGCTGACTGTCTTTTCTTCCCTGGCTGTCAAGGATTTCCTGAAATGATTCATCTTCTGGAAGGGGAGTTAATTTCTACCTTTTAACATCTTGTTGTTCAGAAGAGCCACCAATAGGAGTAGTTGTTTCAACCTCTCTCTTTTTTCCCTTTTCTATATTCAGAGGAGTTTGTAAAATAGAAATTTCTGGCTCACTGATCTGAGTAGGAGGAATTTGTTCTTGACCTTGTTCTTTAGAAGTCTCTGGTTGCGCTGTCATTATGAATTTTTCAATTATTTGTATATCAGGCTCCTTTTCTTTTCCTTTAGATTCTACTGCTACTGTACTAATCTCCTGCAAATTTTGTTGTAAAGTCCTGGCTGAAGAAGATCCCTGCACCTGTCCAAAAGATTCTAGGTCAAGTATATTTTCAAGATATTTCATTACATTTTCAACATTGACCTGCTCACTTTATTTTTCAACCAATGTCCCTTTTGTCCATTCATCCATATTAGCATATTGTTCTATTTCTGGGATTCTTTGATGGATGTATGGTGACAGTTTATTTTTAATTCTTATATCACAGATAAAGTTTTTTGGATCATAAGGCACCCAGTAGAAACTCTTTTGTAGTCTGAGATAGTCTTCTAAAATCCTTCCGGCTTCCTTTCCAGCTTCCCTAGAGTTACAAATGAAGGGACCTGATTGGCTCTTGATCCTGAGTTGAGAATTTTTCTTTGCATTGCAAAAATGAATTATATCTGAATTATTCATCTGCCTGAAATATTCTAATGCAAAGAGTCTCATTGGGACATACTTGGGCAGTTTGAATGGGCATAATTCACATCCATATATCCTGATCTCTGTGTAGTTTTGATATAAGTACCAGTCACCTATCTTGTACTGCTTTGAGAGCTGAAGGATTTTCTTGATTTCATTGTCAATTCTAGGAGGAGAGACTCCTATCAACAAGGTAGTTGCAGGATGAACAAAAAGGTCGACAAACTCATTATAGGAATAAGGAGAATCAAAGGAATTGTGAGTAATGGCAGACCAAAAGATGACTGACCTAGGATTCCCTTTGGCATCAAGTTTCTTAACATAAAAAGTGAAATTTTCTGACTGAAAGTAAATCATAAGATGATATATGACAGAAGAATACTTAAATACTCTCTCATTCTCAAATCTCATGAACTGATCATCGATTTTGTCAGCAATATAAGATGCAAAATCGTACTTGACAGCAAGAGGTTGTCCAAGGGTAAAAATGGATAACAATAATAGGGTTAACTAATCAACATACTCACTAGTATTGAAGCCCATTATGGAATATATCATGTTTAAAATAATTCTACCCTCATCAGTAAAGAAATTATAACCATAAGGGGGAGGGTTTTTAGGCTGATGCTCTAGTAACATGAAGGTTTGGCATAGGCGGTTTAACTCTTCATGGGATAACTTAGTAGATTTATCAAGTAATTCAGCCATGGACAGGGGAGTGAGAGCTTGACCAGGTTGGAATTGTAGCATTTCATTTATGGACTGAGCAGTTATTGGGAAAAGGACATTTTGACTTGGGGATAAAACTGCTCGTTGGTTGGGATCATAATTTGCGTAGCCATAATGGATTAACTCAGGAAAAATATGGACTGAGGGGAGAAGGTACATAGGAAGATTTGATTCCCAAAGTCCAAAGATGTCAGAACCATTCAAATAATTGTCTCTACAGCAGCAAAATATTCGAAGAGGATTCTCACCTAGACGCAAGTCCTTAATTTGAAAATCCATATCGGCTAAAGGAAAATAATCCAAGTCCTTGTGAGGGGCATTGATGGGCATGAAATTCAGAGCTACAGGAACTTCCATTTCTAGTTCTTGTGGATTCAGAAATGGAATTTCGGGGTTTTTGTGGAAAAAGGGCACAATTACCAGTTTTGGGAATATAATTGCAGTTCTGGGAACGAAAAAGACGAAACTGAACTTATTTTTAGACCTTAGTGCAGAATTAAAACTAAAACCAGGATTTTTTACAGAGTTTAGGGGGGAATTGGAATAAATACCTGTTTACAGGAAATGAAACGTGTTTAAACAGGCGCTGGTTATGACAAAAGAACCCTGAAATAATCGTCTTCAATTCTCTTCAGCAAGGTAACGGTCAGCAAGCGTTAACGGTTGGTTTTTGAATTTTTTTGCATGGAAGACTCGCTAGCGCACGGAATAATGAAAATGATGCAGACGCAATTTTTTTTATTTACAAAGTCAAAAGGGTGGCGGGTTTTGATTGATGATGTCAGCATGTACGATGGTTTCGTCACAGAGGGATAGGAGAAGATCTTTGTTTGGGCCGCTTGCGCAGTGGAAATCCGGACCCGAAAAAGATTAGGGCGAATTTGATAAGAAATTCGCGTCACAACTCTCCCTCCGTATGCCAGCCCAACTTCGGACCCGAAAAAGATTAGGGCAGAATTAATTTAGTTTTTGCGTCACAAAATTGGCTGATGTCAGCAAGCTATTTTGGAATGCGAATTTGGTTTGAATTATGGTTTATCGTCGTTTTAAGTCTGGCAGGCTCGACTTAAGAACAATTTTGTTTGATCCCATCTTATAAAATTTGTGTTGGTTTTCTTTGATAATACACATATTTATAATAAATCATGGGAATACCACACTAGTAAACATGTGGAAAAGTTGTATAAATTATTGAGAACATTCATTTTTGTGTAAAAATATCCAAATGTTCTTTTGGGAAATAAGAATTCGAGTATTTGGTTCATATTGTTTTAAAGAAAGGAGTGAAGTTGGAGCCTCAAAAGATGCAAGCTATTACAAAATGACCTATTCCTAAGAAAATCAAGGTTCTTAGAAGATTTTTTAGATTTACATGATATTATTGATAATTTGTTAAGAATTATGCATGCATTTCAAGTCCACTCACATATCTCTTGAAGAAAATATCATTTATATGGAATGATGAGGCTACTTTAGCATTCTCTCTTTTAATGGATGCCATGTCTTCTACACCAACATCGGTTGCACCTACTTTTGGTAAAACATTCATAGTAGAGTGTGAGGTACTAGGACAAGGAATTTACGTAACATTAAACCAATAAGGGATATCATTGGCTTTTAAAAGCAAGGAATTCAAAGAAAATATTTGGTGAAATCTACGTATGAAAAATAAATGGAAGCAATATTACATGCAATAAAAAATGGGGATAGTATATCACTAGGAGGTACTTTAAAGTCAAGATATACCATGATAGCATAAAGTATTTTTTGAAGCTATGGATTTCATTGGAAGATTAACAAAAATGAGGAGAAAAATGCAAAGTTTTAATTTTGAGATAATCTGCAAAAAGGGTAAGGAAAATTTGGTACATGATGCTCTTTCTAAAATAGAAGAGGCCTCAAATTTATATCCAATTACATTTTCTATTCCTAGGTGGCTAGAAGAAGCTTGCCATAATGGAAAAATTACAATAGTACTAAACAAAAACTAAAATTTATAAAGGATGGGATGAACTCTATGGAGCATTAGGAGTGAAAGAGAGATATACTTTGGTGCAAATGTAGAATATTTTTATGCACGCAAGCATATTTGAATAAACAAATATTAAGGGAGTCCCATGTCTTTTTGATGGTAGGACGCAGGTTCCTTAAAACATCTCAAAGGATCAAAAAATATATTTTTGGAAGGAATGAAGAAAGATATTCAAAATTTTGTAAGAGAAGGTCAGGTTTGCATAATAAATAAAAGAGAGATAGTAGAATCTCTAGGGTTACTTCAACCATTCCACATACATATTCAAAGACTAGAATATATATCAATAGACTTTATTACAGGGTTACTGAAATATAAAGGTAAGTATTACATTTTTGTGGTCATTTATATAGACAAATTTTGTAGAGCTCAAAGTACATAAACAACAAGCCAAGTGGCAGAAGTGTCCATGAAAGAAATTCATAGTCTTCATGGTTTTCCTAAAGTAATAGTAACAAGAAACTTTTTGAAATAATTATTTAATATGAGTGGAGAAACACTAGCTGCCATGAGTTCTACATATCAAACATAATCAAATGGTCAAACAAAAATAGTTAACAAATGTTTTTAAGGTTATCTAAAATGTTACTCTTTAGAAAAGAAATCTTAATGGATGAAGTGGGTTCCTCAAGGAAGAATGGTAATATGATAATATCATACTACCTATCACACATCTACTAAAATTTCCCCATTTAAGGCCCTTTATGGATATCCAACTCCTAGTATCTCATACTTTTTGCAAGATAAGTCCAAAGTATAGGAAACAGAATCACATATGGAAAATACTAAAGAAACTTTGAAAATTATTATGGAAAACCTTCAAATGACATGAAACATGATAAAACAACAAGGGGAACAACATTGAAGTGAAAGATAATTTGAGGAGGGTAATTGCGTATTTTTTAGATTATAGCATTATAAGCAATCTTCATTCAAGAAAAAGAAGAATAAAGAATTAGCTCAAAAAAATTGCTATGGCCCTAAATAATTATTCATAGGATTGCACAACTGGTATAGAAGTTATATTTTCCTTCTTCTTGCATTCATAAGGTTTTTCATGTATCTTGCCTAAAAAAGGTTTTGGGAAAAAATATGCCAATGTAAATAGAACTTCCAAAATTAGATGAAGAATGAAAGTTGATTCTTGAACCACAAAAATTTATAGATAAACATTATGTATCTCTTTGACATATAACCATTATGAAGTACCTAATCAAGTGGAAGAATATTCCTCTATAAGAACGTACATGGTAAAATGATCAATTCGTGATGAAATACCCACGGCTAAAGGGTTCGTTTGAAGTTTTGACAAAGGTTTTGTTATATGTTTTATATAACGCATGGTGGAATAGTTTTATTGTTTGTTAAGGTCCCACACAGTGATCAAATTTGAAGGGAAGGTACGAATTTCAATTAGAAGGGCATATATCTATGTCGCCCTTCCATAATGAAAATCTTTAAAAAAAAAAAAATTCAATTGACCACAATAAATTATTTTTACATTTCATTTTCAGAAAGACAAAACCATCAATCTTTATATTAATAAAAGATTGTTACATATACAACAATGAAGAAGGCTCCATCTTTCATTGCTTAAATATCTCATTGGCAATGTCAACATAAGTCTTGAAGACACTATTATAAGAGTTTGGATACATACCACCGGGATATAGGAGATTCTTATGTGTCAGATTGTGTAATGCAATTTTGACTTTATCTCACAAGGAGCAGCAGCATGGAGGTATGGATTTTTCTTATAGAGCTTTTTTATTATTATTTGAAACGTTGTTTATAGATATGAATACAAAAATGAAATTATGAGCATGGTGGACAATTAGTCAAGCTCATGATGCCAAACCATGATGATGTAAGTTTGGAATTTAACATTTTTACATGTTAAAGACAAATAGTCAAAATCATTGACAACTTAGTATGCCATAATTAATAATCATTCCCTGTTCACTTTTGTTAATAGGTTTATGTCACACGATGATGCAGGGGCATTAGGCACTAGCCAGCAATGTAGGAGGTTTTTTCCACATGTTGTGGCTAGGAGGGTTCGAAAACATTTGAGTTGTAACAGCTAGGTGTCAATACCTCAACTGACTGTATTACTTAGAGTAGTTAGAGTTGTAGGAGTCGAACAGTTTTAGTTAGTTGAATTATTATAATTAAACCTCTTGATTTCTAGAACGGTCCTCTCAGAGGAACCGAAGAGCCATATGTTATGTATATAAATTATAATTCCTCGGATGAATAAAAGTAGAGAGGGAACAAGAGAGTAGAGAGGGGATTTCTGCAATAAACCTCTGTGTGTGAACAATTGTTTCCAGTTAAATGATTTCCAAGCTTAGTTGCCATTGAATTATCTCGAACTGCTAATTGTGAATAATTTTTTAACTGTGAGGCGATTGGGTACTAATAATTCCATTCTTATGTCTTTGAATTCCTGTAAATTTTTGGATAACCCTGTGAACTCACCCCACCCGAAGGCGAGGTCTGTGTAGAGAACCGGGGTCGTGAACATTGTTCAAATATAAAAATCTCGCTTAATAAATAGACAAGATTGTTGTGCTTTCGGGTTTGACCCAAAGTTGGACACTTGGAGTTAACAAACAAGGGATAGGGCAGGATTTTCCCCGGTTCCGGAAGCCACAGCCACCACGTCATGAGAGGGAATCACAAAAGCGGGTTGCCCATATCGCACCGCTTTTGCGGAGTAGGCGGTATTTCCTATTCATGAGCGATTCCATAGGGAATGCGACACGTGGCGAAGTGACCCTCGGAAAACCACCGTTTAACCCGCGCCATCGCACGTTAAAGCCCGACGTTGGAAGCCGAGCGAAATTGCCAAGAGTCGTTGATTTGGAGAAGGGCCATCAGACGGTGGTCGCACATTGAACTTGCCCGGAGGTTAACTAAGGTGTGCGGAGGATAGCCAGGTACGATACGAGTGTTTGATTGGTTATTGATATATATAGGTGGGGCCGGAGTATAATGAAATTTTTTAATTAAACAATTGGCGGATAATTAGCATAAGTCTGGAGCGTGATTGTTGTAAGGCTGGGTGGTGAAATATAGAGCCGAAAGTTCATTACAAGTTATTTATTTAAAAATAATCGTGGAGTATAAATACAAAGTGTTGAAAGTTAAACATTGGTTATAAGGCTTGGAGATAATATAAAGTCGGGAATATAAATTAAAGTCCAACCATTGTGGAAGGTATTTATTTATCAAATTCTACGAATTTGATAAATAAACCCGAAGAAAGAAGAAGTCAATGAAGACCCAGGCTGGAGGAAAAGAACGGGGTAAACCAAGGGAAAATGCTGACAGAGCGATTGTAGACACACCAGCTCTCCTTAGGGGTCCAATTTCAGTTTTGTTGCGTCACACGATGATCTCTCTTCTCTGGCATTTACTTGTATTGAAGATCACTATTATAGGAATAAGGAGTTATTTTCTCCAAAAATAACCCTAGCCAAACATTGACAATGCATCAAGGATATCTTTCTATGCTTCATAAGTACATATGTTCTACTTCTAAATCATGTCTTGGAAGTGGTTGTTTTGCTGGAAATTATTCACCCGCTGGTTTCATACCAAAGTCTTTTTCACATTTTCAGCATCCAATACATGAAAAAGATAATGGTTTAAAACAACATAAATATTTGAAATTTTGCAAGAATTTTCTGGCACACTTTGAATATGAATTTTGAAGTCAAGTGCATGATGTTGTATAGGATCAAGTGTCATTTTGAATACCAAATGTTTCACAAGAAACTTCTCAACATGCTACCCTGCAATAAGGATTAAATGACAATATTGCATCACTATTTCCATAATAAAAGTGCACATCGGCCATAAGACTAAACAACTACAAATGTTGTAGATCTAACAAGACCACACAATAAAATGTATTCCACAAGGCCAATACTATATGAAAAATGAAAAGGAGTTTGCAAACAAAAATACCTTAGGCAACTAATTCAATTAGATACACCAAACCATCAGCAAAAAGGAAAACCAGCCTACTTGGCCCCAATATTTTCAACTCGGTCCTCTAATTCAACCAATAAAAAGGCCAAAACCATAGCATTGAGATACATTTCATTACACTGTCAATAACAATAAAATTTGACTTAGCCATAACCCTTTCCTTTTATTGTTGTGAAAAGCTTTATGCATTACTTTAATATTGAATTATGAACTGTAAAGGAACTTACAAAATGTGACATTACGAACCTGGTCAAGCGCACAAGCAAAAATATCCTGGACATGACCCCGGTTGACAAGTTGTATTGCTCATGATGCAAGAGGATTTGTACCTGCACTGCCAAGTCAATCAAAATCCATCATTATCTATACAATAAATACAAGTAATTGATGTAGTATTTTTTACTCTAAGATGCATTCTTATGATAATGTTAGAACATATGTTGAAAATGACAAAACATACCTGAATAAGCTCCTCTTCATTTCAAGAACAATTTATTGGAGTCGCATGAACTTGGAACAAGCCTCCCACGATCTGAAAGAGTAGCAACTAAGTCAACAGTGACTTTTTTGTTGCTACGCTGGATCAAGGGAGGTTTGCTCCAAGATTAAATCTCTCCAATAAATTATTCTCTACTAAACAGGGCCAACCACGTGAAGGTGGAAGCTCTTATGGCCCCTCCCCCCCCCTCACATCACTCTCAATTCCCCAATACCCAATCTATATTTCATTTTTTATTTTCATGAGCATAAAAAAAATATTCAATAACTAATAAAAAAACAATTCAACAAAAAGTACGCAAGGAAACATTGCAATTAATGTTTGACATAAAAATAGTATGATAAATGAGTTTTTTATATAACGCAAAAAACGTTCCAAGTATGGTAACGTTTGTCTTATAATAATACAATATTTTACATTATCAAATTTTCTTTTTCTTCTTCCTATTTCTAAAGCTCCTAATTACATCATCAATATCATTGTGCTCTACTCCTGTTTCGTGCCTTTCGACTCGCACTGCTGACCTAGTTGCGTAGTCACGATGTCCGGTCTCATCCTGTGACGGGGCATCGCCTACAAAAACAGATAATATTAAATTTTAATTGTCAGTTTTTAAATATCATTGAACTAGTTCGGTAATATTAATAAAAAAAATTGCAATGAGATTATTTACCTGGTGCACCAGTTGTCGCCGTTGGGACTGTTGCCCTGTCTTCCTCTCCGGTGGTAAGATCCTCAAGGGAAACATTCTCTGTCATTTAAACAAAAAACGTTATAAGGACAACCATCAAGGTATAATTAGAAAAAATTATAAGTGGAAATTAATTACCATCACGGCCCTCACTGATAGTAGCATTGTCGGCCTGGTCCCCACTACAATGATCAGGTTGCACGTGAGGATCATCTACATCTGGCTCTAAAACTGGGTTATTTGCCTCGTCGGTAGTGCTGCTCCCCTGATTTAAACAATGTTGTTAGACATTAAATTTATGGACGAAAACAAACATATTGAAAGGTTAATGTTTTACCTTATCAGGCATTCTGGATCTTGGGACCTGCCCCAAGCTTCTGCGACGTTCAACTACGGCTTGATAGCCGAAATGGAAAGCGATATTTTTATCTTCCTCTGTAGTTTTTGTTTCAAAGTCATCACCCTACATTACATATGATTGTGTATTTTTAATCATATTTGATAGGATTACAAAAACGTTGGAAGGCGATACAATTAATTATAAGATGTTTAGCTACTTAATTACAATTCTTGCGGCCAATTTCAAGTAGCCACCCTGGCCTAGCTTGTGATGGCCCTTTTTTTCAATCCTATCTTTGGTTGCCTTTGAGGTGTCAGGCAACCTAGCATCAAAATATTAAAGTCAGATATGACGTAGCACACTTTTATTTTAGACATAGAGAAAATTAAAGCTATTGAATTAAAGTTGTAATTTACCTTGCGGGTCCAGTTGGCATTTTTCCTTCTTTATTTTCCCTTTTCTCTTTTCCGTCATGGATGAGTGCTCTCCACTCACTCTCTAGAACTGTGAGAGGACGCTCGTATCTAGGGTTAAATTGAAATTGCGTCCTATAGGTGTCCCTGGTATATTTCAAATATTTGCTGGCTACCCGAGCCACCGCTGTTCTGTCAAATGTGCCGACCCCAAAAAGGGCTTCTAGATAATCTAGAAGTTATTTTTTCAGGTTGGAATTTTGGGAATTCCACCCCGTGTGTATGGTTGGGCCAAAAATTACCAATGCATGGCTCTCCAGAAACCTGTAGAACTCATTGTTTCCTACACAGAAAAAGAAGAAGATATTATCATTAATTTAAAAATAAAAATCATGATAAATATGTTTTAGATAAAGTACATGAAATAGTTAAAATATTAAAATTTACCTGGGAGTTTTACATGCTTTATAGGGACACCCTCATCGTTCACCAACAACGTGCCATTAATGGTCCCTGTGGAGCTGACACGTGTAGCTCCAGGAAACGCAATAATGTAGTTGGCCATATCAGCCTCATCATTGCCAACACGTTCAGTGGTTGGCTGGGTGTCTACTTGGCCAGGGTGTGTTTCTTGCCTGGCACCTAAAGGAGTAGAAGGTGTACAAGAGGGTTGTTAGGCAATCTCTTGCCCTTGTGTCCCACTACCACCAACACCGGATTCAACAAGTGCTAGAAAACGCTACATACAAAAGAACTTTTTGTTATTTTAGTCAATGTAAAAATTAAAAATCAAACTATCACAATTCATCTCATGCAGAACAAAAAAAATATCCTTTTGACTTTTTATTATTACCTGATATCTTTCTAGCTGGCTCATAAGATGTTTTATCCTATCTTCTGTTTCAGGTGTTTGAGGTGCATCTATCAAAGTATTAAATTCCAACCTTGCATCTCGTGCCTTTTTTCGCAACAAGAACACTGGAGATAGGGATGAAGAAAGCTCTTCCTCAAAGAGGGAATCATCAGGCGTACCATGGCTAGGTGTCTGCATATTTGAACAAAATTAATATTATTTCAATTATGTAAATAACTAAAATACCCGAAGATAGAGCAATGCTGGCACTTTACATGTTCTTCCGCTAGCCTCTTTCCGCGATCATCCCGTCTCGGGGTTGTTCCTGTACTGCCCTGATCAGTCTGCCACATTGCAATAAAATTATAAATGTAAAAACTTGAAAACAATATCTAACTTGAAAACACAAAATGAAAACTGAAATAATTTCTAATAAGACACTGGAAGACATAGTTAGAGTTTCAAATATGCCTTGCATTGAATTCAGTCCTGGAAACATGTCATTGCACATTAAGGCACCCAAACAAGAGACGAGTTGACAATGAAGACCTTATTGAATATATTGTTGGAGAAACTTCTAGTAAAATTGTTGTGAAGACCTTGAGGACATTTTTGGAGCAACATTGTTGAAGCTGATGGTATAACATTGTTGGAGACGATCTTGAAGGGCCTTGAAGTGAAGTTTTTGGAGAAACTATTGAAAAATCCTTAGAGCATTTAAGTAAGGCACTTTCTATCTTCCATCACCTTTTTCCTTTCAATATCCTTTAAATGATTTTGTTGATATTTAATGTTTGAAATCACGTTATAATTCCTCGATTATATGTGTTAGGGGACTAGAATAATTTCACACTAAACCATGCAAACTTAAAAGTAACTTAACAGATCCATAAAGTAATAATAATCATAATTCCTAATTTCCTATTGTACGATATGATGCAAATTATTCAAACATGAAGCAATGAAGACATGAAATGTCTAAATTTCAAGATTGATGAACCAATACAAGAAGTTAGAAACTACAACTTCGATTCAATACTCTGTGTCCTAACTCCAAGAAGGAATCTAGTTTGTAGTACTGAACATGCATCGTGTATTATCAATTCTTAATTGAAAACAAATAAAGGTCATCTACCTCATCAATTCCTTCCCATTTTGTGTTTTTATGTTATATTCCTTATAAAAGTGTCAAATTTCTCTCAAAGTAAGCAACCACTGAATAAAATAAAAATAGTTGAGATATGATTGAGAAATGGTCATTTATTTCTTGAAAGGATCTTCACAATTTCTTTGGTTGTTTTTCATCTCAAGAAACAAGAAATGACCTAAGAAACTATCGCGATGTAATATAAGAAACAACACGGTGCAATGGCCATTTTCAAAGCCAAATGATGTCCATTGAGGACATGGCCTTTATTTGGTTCCTGTTTCATAGGAGTTTCGGTAGAAATGGAACTTTGTTGTACCATTTCCAGTAGTAAAAAGGGAAAACTTTCTTTTTCCATGGGAAATAATTTACCTTTCCTTTTTCAAGATAATCTAAATCACAAAAAATATGAACTATACTGCACACATTCTTGGATAATGTGAAAGTGGAAAAGGAATACCCTACACAAGTGATACACACATGTACATTTGAACACTAATAGATTTTTGTAGTTGAAATGCAATGCTTGTTTTCATTTAAATGTAGGGTTTTTAAAGCAGGGAGAAATAATGGCTGCCAAATTAATAATCATTTCTTTGGGAAAAATTTAAATCTTGTATTGGGTGATGAAGATAATAGAGGGTATTGAATCTTGATTCTTGACATCTAGAGAGAACCCTACAGCCTAACACAATCCAATGGAATTGACCAAAAAAACCCAAATAGAGTCAACCCTACTATAGGAGGAAGGGCCTGCAGTAAGAACTTACCATTTTGCAAGAGCTAAGGGTGAATGCTGTTCTGCAAGAGCTGAGGGCGAATGTTGTTCTGCAAGAGCTCAAGGCGAATGCTGTTCTGCAAGAGCTGAGGGCGAATGCTGTTATGCAAGAGCTCAGGGTGAATGCTGAGGGCGAATGATGTTCTGCAAGAGCTCAAGGCGAATGCTGAGGGCGAATGCTGTTATGCAAGAGATGAGGGCGAATGCTAAGGGCGAATGCTAAGGGCGAATGCTATTCTGCAAGAGCTCAAGGCGAATGCTGAGGGCGAATGCTGAGGGCAAATGTTGTTCTGCAAGAGCGGAGGGTGAATGTGCGCGTGATATCAGACGTTAATGTAGCACACATGTACATTTGAACACTAATAGATTTTTGTAGTTGAAATGCAATGCTTGTTTTCATTTAAATGTAGGGTTTTTAAAGCAGGGAGAAATAATGGCTGCCAAATTAATAAGTGTTTCTTTGGGAAAAATTTAAATATTGTATTGGGTGATGAAGATAATAGAGGGTATTGAATCTTGATTCTTGACATCTATAGAGAACCCTACAGCCTAACACAATCCAATGGAATTGACCAGAAAAACCCAAATAGAGTCAACCCTACTATAGGAGGAAGGGCCTGCAGTAAGAACTTACCATTTTGCAAGAGCTGAGGGCGAATGCTGAGGGCAAATGTTGTTCTGCAAGAGCTGAGGGCGAATGCTGTTCTGCAACAGCGGAGGGTGAATGCACACGTGATATCAGACGTTAATGTAGCTATTGTGATGGATACAAAACAATAAAATCATTTTTATGTAGCGCACATATAAGTTTCGTATTTGTATTTAGCGCGCATATAAGTGTCGTTATATTGATGGCGGAAAAGGCGTTGCTATTGTGACGAAGGCCTCCAAACGTCGTAATTACGACACTTAGACATTGTGTTGCACTTGCGACGTTTAGAGGCAGTCGTCGCAATAGCGACGCGTTGGGCCATAGTGTCGCAATTGCGACGTCTTCCTCCAAACGTCACAATTGCGACACTTTTCTAAGTGTCGGTATTGCGACACTTTTCTATAAACGTCGGTATAGCGACGGTTTCAGGTGGGATGGAAAAAATTTGGAGAAATTTTCGACATTTGGTCAAAAGCGTCAGAACAAAGTGTCGGAATTTCCACCAAATGTAGTAGTGCCATAATTGCATCAAATATGGAAAGCCTTCAAACCATTTAGGTTTGTATCCACATATATCCCATGATCCATAAATATGTTTTTTGGGGATATGATTTAGAAATTGTGCAAATAAATTCATCCATATCACCCAAACATCTAGTAGTATCAACAACATATCATTACCCAATACTAAATTTTTCACATAAACATTTCAACCATATTTTGATTTGAGAGTCTCTATCATTCACTTCTTCAAAATAATGTTAAGAACTAAAAAAATTAGCAGCATTAATATATGTAAATTTTTGAACCTCCTATATAAAAATTCAATCGCCTTTATAAAACAATGTAAACTTTGAAATGGGAACTGTACAAAGTACCTATTTTTTTAAGCCAAAAAAAAATCATCCAATTTGGAAAGTGTTGATTTAGAATACACCTTTTTTAGAGCATAATTTTGACACTTTAAATTTTCTTATGCATCAAGTATGAACATTTTCTTTAAATGTTAGCAATTTTCATGTTCATTTTGAAAAGTATTGATGCAGAATCAACCCCTTTTTATAGAGGACATATTTTTGAAACTTTAAATTTTCTAATGTATTAAGTATGGATATATTTTTTTAAATGTTGTTGATTTTCATGTGGATTTTGAAAAGAATCGACAAATTTTTAAGGCATATTTTTGACACTTAAAAATCAACTATGAAATTGATACATGATGGGATCGGGTTGCTAGTGGAGGATCACCACACACCCTACAAGAAAAAATAAAATAATAAATAAATAAAAATTAAAAATACAAAATAAAATAAAAAATAAAACATTGAAAAAATAAAAAAAATAAAAACACAAAAAGTTTAAAAAATAATAATAAGTAAATAAAAATATATATTAAACCATAAAAAAACATTACTAACAAAATTAAATATTGAGAAAAATTAAACATAAGGCAAAAAATTAAAAATTAAAAATAATAACAATTATATATATATATATATATATATATATATATATATATATATATATATACAAATTAAAAACATGGAAAAAAAATATCCATTATAAAAATATATGTAAAAAATGACAAAAAAAAATAAAAATATAAAACATAAAAATGTAAAAAAAACAAAATTAAGTTATAAGGATAAAAAAATTTAAAAATAAATTAGTAAAAACACAAAATAATAATTTAAAAAAAAAAATACAAGAAAATATTTCTAAAAAACATAAATTAAGGAAAAAGAAATTAAAAATACTAAAAAAACATATTAGATAATTTAAATAAATATATATATATGAAATAAAATTAAAAAATAAAAATCATAAATAGTATGAAAAACTTAAAAAAAATAACATTAAAATAAAAATTTAAAAAATAAATAAATAAATAAAAATTGCAAACCATTTAAAAAATAATAATTTATTAAGAACATAAAATAAAAATATAATAACCCACCCCCACATCCCAACGGGCCCAAGCGGTGAGAGGATGTTTCTCAGAATTCGCCCCATATCTTTTTGCCTCATTGGGTTTTCGAGGGTGGGGCGAGGAGGGAGATGCACAACTCCCTCTCCGCCCCACCCCCGTGGCAACAGGAAGCGAGCTACGCAGTTCCCTCCCTTCCCCATCCCAACAGTCCAACTGGCCAATTGGCCCTCCATCCACTAGGAAAGTTGGGTCGTGGGGGTTGGCAAGCTGATTCTCAGAATCATCCGGCCACTCCCCTCGCCCAGTTGTGCCATGGGGGTGGATCGGAAGGGGAGATGTGTTGTGACCCTACTGGCCAATGGGGGTGGCGAGTCGATTCTTCGAATCGACCCACCACCCTCTTCAGCTAGTTCGGCCATGGGACTAGGGCGGGAGGGGTGTTGCAGCTCCAGCAGCACCCCACCCCCATTACCCAACTGACCCTGTTGATGGACAGTTGATTATTAGAATTGACCCTCCACCCCAGCGGCCCAATGGGCCTAGGGGGTGAACTATCCCACCACCCACTGTGCCCGTTGGGATGCAGGGGTGGATTATTTTATTATTATTTTTATTTATTTTTTTGTGTTTTTTTAATTTTTATGTTTTTATTTTTTTTAATTACTTATTTTTCAAATGGTTTTCAATTTGTTTTTTTTTTTAATTAATATTTTTTAAAATTATCTAATAAAGTTTTCTTTTCTTTTTTTTTCTTTTTTTGTTTTTTTTCTTAAATTATGTTTTTCTAGAAATATTTTGTTGTATTTTCATTTTTTTTTGTTTTTTTGGTTAATATATCTTTTAAATTTTTTATCATTTATAAGTTAATTTTGTTTTTTTTTACATTTTTTTTTGTCATCTTTTACATATATTTTATATTTGTTTGTTTTGATCATGTTTTTAATATATTTTTATTTTTATTTACTTGTTTTTTTCTTGATATTTTAATTTTTTTTTAAAGTTATATTTTTTTTGGTTTTGAATGATTTAATTTATTTATTTTTTACTTTTTTTTAATTTTTTTGAGTTTTTATTTTTTAATGTTTAAATTTTTATTTTATTTTCTATTTTTCATTTTTATTTATTTATATATTTATTTATTATTTTGTTTTATTTTATTTTTTCCTACAGAGTCTGTGACAATCCTCAACCAACAACTTGATCCCATTATGTGTCAACTTGATATTTGATTTTAAATTTTTGAATATAATGGATCAAGTCCAACCCCACAATGTGTCAAGTTTATGGTTAGTCTTTAACCTTTCATTACAATGGGTCAATTCTCCTACAGTATTTGTAAATTTGATGGTTGACTTTTAAATTTTTGTTGCAATGTGTCGAATTTTCTTAAAATAAGATTTTAAAGTTGTTATTATTTTACCATTTCGAAAAAAATTACTCTTTCTATGATGGCTCTTTAAATTAGGTATTCAGCTCCGTCCCTGCCACACCCTCGCGACTCAACTCGCCTAGGTGGTGGAGGGCCGATTCCTAGGTCAATTAGGCTGTAGGTGTGGGGCAGGAGGGCAGTTGCATGGTGGCCCAATTGGCTGTGGAGGGTGGCGGGCCGATTATCAGAATCGGCCGCCACCCCCCTGGGCTAGTTGGGTCGCAGGGGTTGGGCAGGAGGGATGGGTTATTTTTTATTTTTATGTTTTTTAATTTTTTTTTTTTATTTTAATTTTTTTAATTAATTTTTATTTAAATGGTTTTCAATTTATTTTTTTTAATTGTATTTTTTTTTCTTACTATTTATAATTTTTTTTAAATATTTTTCTTTATCTAATATCATTCTTTTATATTTTATTTTTTTGTTATTTTTTAAATATTTTTCTTTAATATATTTTTTAAATATTTTGTTACATTTTTTAACTTTTATAATTTTTTTTTGGTAATATATTTTTTAAATTTTTTGTCATTTATATGTTTTTTATTTGTTTATATTTTAATATATTTACTTGTTATTATTTTTTTAAAATTTTTGTTTGTTTTAGTTTTTATTTTTCTCAATATTTTAATTTTTGTTTTTGTTTTCATTCTTTAGTTGTGATTTTTTTTAATTTTTTAATTTTTATTTTCTTTTGTATTTTTCATTTTTATTTATATATTTATTTATTGTTTTGTTTTATTTTATTTCTTCCTGCAGGGCTCGTGACAACCCTCAACTAGCAACTTGTCCCATTATGTGTCAACTTGATATTTGATTTTAATTTTTTCGATATAATGGATCGAGTCCAACCCCACAATGTGTCAATTTTATGGTTGGAATTTAACCTTTCATTACAATGGGTCAATTCTCCTACAGTATTTGTAAATTTGATGGTTGACTTTTAAATTTTTGTTGCAATGTGTCAAATTGTCTTAAAATAAGATTTTAAAGTTGTTATTCTTTTATCATTTGGAAAAAAATTACTCTTTCTATGATGACTCTTTAAATTAGGTATTCATCTCCCTCCGTGCCACACCCTTGTGACCCAACCCCCCTAGGTGGTGGAGGGCCGATTCCTAGGTCAGTTAGGCTTTAGGGGTGGGGCAGGAGGGGAGTTGCATGGTGACCCAGTTGGCTGTGGAGGGTGGCGGGCCGATTATCAGAATCGACTCGCCACCCCCCCTCGGCTAGTTGGGTCGCGGAGATTGGGTAAGAGGGGTGGGTTATTTTTTTTTAATTTTTTTTTATGCTTTTTAATTTTTAATTTTTTAGTTTTTTTTAATTAATGTTTTTTTAAATAGTTTTCAATTTCTTTTTTTTAATTGTATTTTTTTTAGTTTTTCTTACTATTTATAATTTTATTTTTTTAATGTTTTTATTTTTTATATTTTACATTTTATCTAATATAATTCTTTTATATTTTATCTTTTGTTATTTTATTTATTTATTTATTTATTTTTTACATATTTTGTTACATTTTTTAACATATTTTTTAAATTTTTTTTGTCATTTATATGTTTTTTATTTTTATTTTTTACATTTCTTGTTTTTGTCATTTTTTAAAATACTTTTATATATTTTGTTTTTTTTGCCTTTATTGGTTTATATTTTAATATATTTTTATTTACTAGTTTTTTTTTTTAATTTTTGTTTGTTTTTGTTTTTTTTTTTCTCAATATTTTAGTTTTTGTTTTTGTTTTCATTCTCTAGTCGTGATTCTTTTTTAATTTTTTCTTTGTTTAAATTTTTAATTTCTTTTTTATTTTTCATTTTTATTTATTAAAATATTTATTTATTATTTTGTTTTATTTTATTTTTTCCTGCAAGATCCAAGACGATCCTCGACTAGCAATTTGATAGTTGATTTTAAAATTTTTGTTATAATGGATAGAGTCCGACCTCACAATGTGTCAATTTCATGGTTGTCTTTAAGCTTTCATTACAATGGGTCAGTTCTCCTACACTGCCTGTCAATTTGATGGTTGATTTTTAAATATTTGTTGCAATGTGTCAAATTGTCTTAGGCTAATATTTTAAAAATTGTGTATTTTTAGCATTTGAAGAAAAATTACTCTTGGTATAATGACTCTTTAATTTAGCTATTCATTTTAAAAAAAAATAGTTATAGAAAAATTTCATAATTCCATGGTTGAAATATGTTGAAAACTTAGGGTTTTTTGTAGTTATGATTTGTGGTTTTAATTCCATTGTTAAAAATTTGTCAAAATTTTAAGGGTTTTCTAAGTCATGATATTTTATCTTTAATACCATGTCTACAAATTGCTGGAATGTTAAGGCTTTTTAGAGATGTGATGTTTTATCTTTAATGTCATGCTTGAAAATTATTGAAATTTCAAGGTTTTTGTAATCATGATATTTTATCTTTAATGTTATTGCTAAAAAATGTTGAAAATTTACCTCAAAAGAAAAATACTTTATTACAATATCAACACTTTTTTATTTCATGGTGTTTTTTGAACAATTTTTTTTTATTGACTTTTATTGTCATTTTTAAAAAAAATTGAAAATTTACCCAAAAAAAAAATACGTTATTCCAAAATCAACATTTTTTGTTTTCGGGTTGTTTTTCATGTTTTTTGGGGTTTTTTTTTTCTAGAGTTCTTGTTTTAAGTTCACAGTTCCCATTTTATATTTACATTTTTTATAAATAAAAAAATTCCAAGAAGAACACATTCATCTGACGTCCCTAATCTTTGCATCTTTAGAAAACTTTAGAACCCTAATGGATGTAAATGTACCATACCGATGCTATCTACAAATCCAATGTTTCCTTCTTGTTGTTTAACTAAAAGAGAGGACATTTGCAGCACACCTACCCGAAAAATACTTCACAAAAATTGTTTGCAAAACATGTTAATAGAAACATCTAAAGTAGTGTCAATAGATGTAATATCAACATGATCCTCTTGAAACTTTTGATTGGACCTATTTAATTCAATGAGCACATATGAAAGTACATGGATGCAAAATTCCACTTGAAATATTGTCTCCATCTCATACATTTTTTTCTCCCCTAATTCCCAATCCTTTAACAAAGTAGGAATGAGTTTAACAAGTCTTTCTATAACCTTTCCTCTAAAAAGCCACCTAATTTGATTAATTTTTAGGACATCTCACTAGTGATTTGAAATGATTCCATTAGCTCTTTCAATTATCCATGTATTTTAATTGATTTCCAAGCCATGAATAAAATTTGTTTGCAAATTTGTCTATATATTGCAACTCTAGAAAATGAGATGAAACACCATTGGTTGCTAATGTTTCACTATGATCTATGTAATGTATATATAATAAATGAGGAGAATCTCAATGAATATTAGAGGATAAAAATTCATTAATACCCCTTATGGAGGATGCGTCATTTGAGCCAAAACCAACTAACTTCATCAGAGATAGATCCATTTTGGCTAGAAGAGTTGTCACACCATCATACATACATTGAGCTATTTCATCCTTTATTTGAAGCAACCATATAAACATTTTTACACAATAAGCTCTTCCTCCATTTGTAAAACATGTAATATAAATAATCAAATGATGTTCCATAGTTCAATCATTTCTTTCATCAATTAAAATTGAGTAAAATGGGCTATGTAAAATCTCATCCATTATTTTGTTCCAATACACCTTTTTAGCATATTCAGGAAACTATTTTCTTGATGATGTATTTGGGTATGCAAAATATTCATCTATTAGAGGCATGTGTGGAGTGCATTTATGTATATTCAAGTCACATATTGACTAATACATTTCTAAATATAAATCATCTATAGCAACAAAATACATGTATTCAATCACTCATATAATTCTCATATTCTCATAATCTACCATTATTTTGACATATTTAATGATTGGAATATTACTTCATTCGATTTTTCCTTCCAAAGATTGTAAAGTGAATTTATGAGATTCTGATTCTGCATAGCCAGTTAGACCGCTAACCTGAATATTGTTATCTCCCTCTTTTTGAAATAAAATAGCTCCTTTTGTTACCCTTACAATATTTTATAATATAAGCCCAATCTTCACTACCCACTACTGAGGATCATGATCATCCTGTACATGATGTGAGAATGACGCACTGTAATTTTCACATTTTCTTTCAAAAATGCTTCTGTGGCCCAAGTTTGAGTCCATTTTATATGCTTGGAAATCTTAAATTCACTTCATTTCACAAAGAATGATGTTCCTTTCCTCCATTATAATTTTTCCAAATCCGTATTTAAAGGACTCGTGCATCTTCCAATCTTTATCGTCGGTGAACAGCTTATTGGGAACCACCATTTGTTTTCCATTTTAATCATGTTCTGTGTTTTCTATTCATTATTTTTTCTAGTGGCTATGATCATATCATATTTTCCTAGAAGATTACAACTGTTACGCATCTCAACTATGGAATTACGTAGAAAGATTTTGGATGGAAATAATTACGATGAGTGTTGGGTCTTGGCTGAGTGTTGGGTCTTGGAGTGAGAAACGAGTGACGATGAGTACTGGGTCAGGGACGAGTGCGGGTTCTGGAAGTGACAAATGAGTTTTTTTATGGTAATAGAGAAGGGAGGGTCAAAATTTATGGTTAGAATGGTAGGTGGAATGTTTTTAATTTAATATAATTGTAAATTTTAGAAATATTTTGAAATTTAGATAATAGAGTTATTTAATTGATTAATTTTTATTTTTATTTTCTGTTATTTGAATGTAAACAATTTATATTTAAAATTAAATAAATATTTTTTTATCAACTAGATTCCAAAATATTTTTAAAATCTATTATATGTTGTTAATGATGTGACTTAGTTGAAGTTGTAATTTCCAAAAATATTTTTAAAATCTACTATATGTTGCTAATAATGTGACTTAGTTGAAGTTGTAACTTCCAACAAGACTAAAGATACCTTCCATGTTTTCAAGGAGGAAACTTATCATCTCTTCAATCATTTCTAAAAAATGGCCAGTGGGATCCATCATCAATATCATGATCTAAATTCTATTACCGCCTTTCAATGGCTTATGGTAAATAAAATTATTTAGGGACGAAATGGATATTTATTCATATAAAATTTAAGTAATTGGGAAGAAATAAATAAATTAATGAAGATTATATATATATATGATTTATAAATTTTGTTATTTAGCCAACAAAAATTGCAGGGAATTGGGTTGATAGGTGTGTCTAGAGAGTATATTTTTGGTAGTGTTCATATTTAAGGGATCATATTAAATTTTTATCTTAATCTTAGTAGTTAATAAAAAAAATTTACTATTATTATTTCAAAAATAACACATATAGCAAAAGAAATATTATTAAAGAAAAGTGGATTAGAATGTAGGATTAAGGAAAGTTGACTTTATTGTTATATGATACAATTTAACATCAAGGATACAAACATTAATTAGTTATTTAACTTATATAGTTGTATATATTATTAGAAATACAACAAAATCTTTTACAAATTGTGTATTTAGTAGTTAAAAACATGCACTTCCTTGTATTAAGTTGCAAAGTTAATATCTATAAAGAGGTAGAATATTTTAACAAGAAGTTCTTTGTCCAAAAAAAAAAGAGGTTGTATGGTTGTATACACCAATTAAGTGTCTCAATTGTCATGAGTTTAACACAATCCACCCAAAATGTAACACTTCCTTAGTTTTTTATTTTTTTAGCTATAGTTTTCATCATTTCTAGAAGCTAGCATATTAGTAATTGAATTTCATTTTATACACCTTTCTGTTAACAACAAATGTGTTTTTCTTGTTAATATAAAATGAAGAACTCGAAACATTTTTCTAATGAGAAAACATCCACAAAAGGAAATTATTATGTAGGTTTTGTGCTATTAATTTTTTTCCAATGGTACTATGAAAAAGGAATCCTAAATGTGTAAGCATTATTCAAAGGGGAGTCCCAATGTTCATATTTTAAGGGTTGGTTTTAATTTCACTTGGAAGGACATATATTCATCTAATTCTTCAAATATGAAAGATTATAAAAAAAATTGTACTTCTATTTAAAAGTGTATATTAAATAAAACCTTCATTAAAAAAAATGCCAAAATGAAATAGTGTCCTTCTAAATCTTTAAAATCTTAATAATTTAACGAGTGGCTACATTAAAACACTATAAAATCTCAATAGAACTTAGTAAATAACAAATATTTCTTTTCAAATTCTATTAAGAAAAGGTAAACATGTGTTTCTTCTATTCATTCGGTGATCCTCAAAACTATTTGGACTTATATCATTGATAATATAAATCTATTTTCCCAATGTAAAAGGCTTTCTAGTTTTCATTTGTTTATGTACGTCATAAATAGAATTCCAATCTACCTCATTTAGATGATGAGGTCTACTAAGAGACAAAAATATTAACATATATAGTGTCTCCATTGAAAGACTTGATCTATCATCACTTTTGATCTCGTTTAATTTTAAGAAGCCCCTTTCACACTTTTTTTTGCTTGTTGGGATAACGAGAATAGCTTTCCATAATTACATCAAATATGGAAAACATTCATACTATTCAAGTTCATCTACACATATATCCCATGCTCCATAAATATTATTTTGGGGTATGATTTAGAAATGGTGCAAATAAATTCATCCATTTCACCAAAACATTTAGTAGTATCCACAATAGGTGATTACCCAAAACTGATTTTTTCACATAAAAAGCTCAACCATAATTTTGTTTCAGAGTATCTATCATTCGCTACTTCATAATAATGCCAAGGACTAAAAAAATTAGCAGCATTAAATATATACAAATCTGTGAATCTCCTATCTAAAGATTCAATAACCTTTATAACAAAACATTTTCCCAAAATAAGATATTCATCTAATGTCTGTGACATTTACATATTTGCAAAACTTTGGAACCTAAATGAATGTAAATGCACCATACCTATTTTATCTTCAAATCTAAGGGTTCCTCCTTGTGTTGTAGCTACAAAAGAGGACATTTGCACTGCACCTCTGACAAAATTTTTTCCCAAAAATTGTTTGTGAAGCATCCTAATAGAAACATCTAAAGTAGTTCCAATACATGTAATATCAACATGATCCTCTTGGAACTTTTGATTCAACTTTTTTAATTCAATTAACATGATCCTCTTGGAACTTTTGATTCAAATTTTATAATTCAATGAAGACATCTGCAAGGATATGGATGAAAAATTGCACTTGAAATTTTATTTCCAACTCATACATTTTTTTCTCCCCTAACTCCCAATCCTTTAACAAAAAAGGGTTGAGTTTAACAAGCCTTTACATGACATTTCCTCTATAGAGCCACCTAATTTGATGAATTTGTAAGACCTATAACTTAGTGATTTTAAATGATTCCATTAGATCTTTCAATTGTCCATGTGTTTTAGTTGATTTCCAAACCATGAATAAAATATGTTTGCGAAATTGCCAATATATTGCAACTCTTGAAAATGAGGTGAAACATCATTGGTTGCTAAAATTGCCCTATGAGCTACGCAATGGATAGATAATATATGAGGAGAATCACAATGAATATTAGAAGATAAACCTTCATGAAAACCCATCATGGAATATGCACTATCGAAGCCAAAACCAGTTAACTTCATCAGAGATAGATCTATTTCTGGCTAAAAGAGTTCTCACTACATCATACATACACTAAGATATTCCATCCTTTATTTGGAGGATCCATATAAACATTTTTACACAACGACCTTTCCTCCATTTGTAAAATATGTAATATAAAAAATGAAATGGTGTTTCATAGTTCAATCAATATTTTCATCAACTAAAACTGAGTAAAATGGGCTATGTAAAATATCCTCTTTTAGTTTGATCCAATACACCTCTTTAGCAGCTTGAAGAAACTCTTTTCATGATGATATATTTGTGTATGTAGAATATCCATTTTTTATAGGCATGTGCGAAGCGCATTTATATCTATTCAATTCACATATTGACTTATACATTTCTAAAGATAAATCATGTATAGTAACAAAATAAATGTTTTCGATCACTGATACAATTCTCTCCTTCTGAGAATCTACAATTAGTTTGACATGTTTAGTGATTGGAATATTATTTCATTTTAATTATCCCTCCAAAAGATGTAAAAAGAATTTAAGAGCTTCTGATTTTTCATGGCCACTTAGACAACTAACTTGAAGAGTGTTACTTCCCTCTTCTACAAATGGAGTGTCTCTTGTAAATTTAACACATCAAGAACATTTATCCTTTCATTACCATTACAATATTTTACAACATAAGTCCATGGAAATATTTTCTTCCATTTCTATTTGAATATTATCTTTCATTTCTTTGTTGGGTTTTCTCTTTCAACAAGCTCTACACTGTCGAATTCATCATCTTTATGTAGTTGAACATCAACTTCATTTTGAATATTACCTAGTTGATTACAATGTTCTGGGAAATCATGAATTGGCATTCGATTTTTGTTCTTCTTAGGGTGACTAATAAGATACATTTTTCAATATTTACACCTATTCAATCAATAAAAACAATAGAATAATTTAATATATAAAATAAAAAGAAATAACATATTTACTAATATAAGAATTATAAACAACTTTATATTAATACAAAACAATTATGATTTTTTGAATGATGGTCAATGAGTTGATGGAAATTGTATGACGGTCTAAGAAGATCACTTTAATTCAAGTTCCAATTTCAAAATCTGTTTGTGTGTCTAATTTGACTGAATTCACAATATTAATGTTTGTTTTTTATAATTAAAAGAAAAATGTTGATGGTGGTGAAAAATTGTTAACAATGTTGATTATTAATGGTTTTGGAAAATTGTTCATAAACTACTTTGATATTTTCCAAAAGGTCTAGAATCATATGTTTCAAAGAATATAATTGGCTTTCAAAGCCAACTTTTTTGTAATTTTCTATTTTTTAAAAGATAAAAACATTTTTTTTTAAAACAATTTTTTTTAATTTTCTATTATTATAAAAGATAAAATAAATAAATTTTACTACACACTAAAACAAATATGGTGCAAAAACCTCTTCTAAACTGCTTCAAAATAAAACAAATCAAGTTACAGGTACCAATTAAAAAAAATAAAAGCATTGTAATCAACTTCACCATAGTCGGAGAACAATATTATTCTTAGCTTGAGTGTATTCATGAACAAGTGCAAAATATGCTCATATGCTTCAATTTCCTACCATTTCAACTAAATAGTTAATCGACCTCAAAATCGATACAAATGTCTTGTAGTGTGTCCAAGCTTGTGTCTTATCCTTTGGGGGCTCGAATCATGCAAATGTATATGCTACGAGGTTACCTCCTTTCCTGTATCCACATATCATTACGTTCCTTTCATGCATGGTCATGATCAACACAGCAGTTATGGTATCCCTTGCTTAAGAATTCCAATCAATATTACTCAAAGCCTGAGAGCTGAAAACCTTCTGGCTTATGTTATAGTATTTTGCAGTATTTTGCTCAGATGAAGCTTGGAGAGAGAGTTCTCAAGGATAATGGATGAAAATTTCAAGTTGCAACATGTAGGGAAAGGTGCACGAAGTTGTTGACTGGGTATTCAATGCGCTTTCTTTCCCTGTGCTAGGTGTAAATGTAATAGGGCCAACTTGCTTTTCAATTTAATTATACGTAAAGTTTATTAATTAAAGTTGAATCTCATCTCACACTGTGAGGAGTTTGAACCATAGAGAAGCATTGAGCATTGCTTAGCGAGTGATTTTGATATCATCTAACACGTCCCTGAGGCACACCTTCTTCACCAGACATTGGAGCATCTAGGATGTCGGATTTGCTGGATTTATGTATTGTATGAAATCTGTTTCATCCATGGTCAAGAAGAAATTTAGATTCAGGACTATTGTTGATATTAAATTATTCTCAAATTCAACGTTTCGATGCTCATAAATGCTTCTATTCAGATCTTGATATAATATCATTCCCTTATTGCAATGGAAATGCAACCAATCAACGTTTGGGCTCCACCAGATAAAGCTAACTCTGAATTACAACATATCATTGCAGGTTATATATGAATAAATTCTAAGGTAGATATTTCTACGTCAAATTGAGCTTCGTCTCCGTCATTATGTATTAAGGGATATACTAAATCCAACAATATCATGACATTACATTTCCATGTGCATGATATTACTAATTTAGAGTGGTTTTGGATAATTATCAACTATTAAGGAGACCAGGAGCATGGGGCATTGTGTTGAATTTATGTATACAATTGAAAGGTTGGAAAAGGAGTTTGTCGATAGTGAATGAAGTACATAGTTTGGGAATTATGGTAGTTGGTAAATTTGATGGAATTTTATGTGCATGGTGGTTTAATGGGATTTTATATTACCAAATATTATTCGAATGTACATTTAGCGAGTCATACATATGAAACACATTCATTACGAATTCTATATTTGAAAAAAAATGTTGGAATTTCTGAGAATTTTACAACAATACAGAGAGAATGATACTCTCCTTCTAACAGAGAGAAATTAAAAAAAAAAATGCTTGCTGGTAGACAAAGTTTGCACAAAAAACACTTCTATTCCATTCACTGTAAAACTATTACAAAAATTTGAACTTCCTCCTCAGAGGGGTTACAAAATGGACTGCTACAAGACGCAGTGTTTAAAAACAAAAACTCTCTGTCTCTATTACAAAAGAAATAATGTGTCTGTGTAAAAGTTTGCCTTCGGGCTCTGTTTTTCAATACATTGCTGTGTATGTCAATTTTTTACTTACATTGCCTCTCGGGCCTTTTCTCACATATATGTATGACAACGTATGTAATTATAAAACATATAACTAAAAATAAAATATGTATGGCTCACAAGGCCCCTCTTACATTGGCGCATATAACATATGTTGAAACATAACACTCCAAAGGTTTAAAAAAATTTATCGTTGTGCAATAACAAACAAGAACATATGTCACAAAACTTTAATAAAACCATAATAAAACTTCCGCTGGATTTCAAAACGATAAAAGCATATTGTAACAAAAAATCGCGTCACAAATGTCTGTGACGTCACCAAGGCTCATGGACGCACGATGAAATATTAAATCGCGCTTATAAAAGCTCATTGGGTCCGGAATTGGGTTTTGGGTATGGGCCCAAAATAAAACCCGAAAAACTTATGAATTGCGGCTTAATAAAAGTTCGGGTCCGAAACTTTCTATGCAAACCGGCTCAAATAAAAACCCGAGTGAATGAGCTGCCTCCACGTGTCCTCCTATTGACGTGGTCTGTGAGACCACCAGACTTTAATAGAAAACAAACTCCTGCGTACCAACAATAACAAAAAGCTCTGTTTCCTATGTATATAAAAATGCTCTGTTTTCCAAAATAAAAAGGACTGTAAGGTTTTCAAGCTCCAAATTTGACTATTCAGCAATTTTAGCAAGCGACTGCGGTTAGACAGTCTGCAGACAAAAATGGGAAGCGGCTCTGTTAGTAAAACTGGCTTTCTTACAAAAACTTGAATTTCTGAATAACCTGCACTATGAAGTGCATTTCAACATCGACTTTTCTTGATGTGCTTTTGTCCTCTGCACAGAATCAGCAGATGGATTTATAATTTCAACACTCCCCCTTAAATTCAACTGCTGGGTTATCAGTCATACCCATACATTTTCTCAAATATTCAAAACTCTTCTGCCCGAATCGCTTGGTCAGAATGTATGCAAATTGCTCATAAGTTCTGCAGTGTTTTAAAATGATTTCTCCATTGTTCACTAGCTCCCTGATGTAGTGAAACTTAGCATCTATGTGCTTTTTCCTTTTATGAAACATAGAATTTTTAGACAATGTTATGGCTGAGATATTGTCACAATAAATCACTATGTCTTTTACCTGTTCTTGACATAAACTCCTCAACATTCTCCTCATCCATACTATTTGACATGCTGCTACTATAACTGCCACATACTCTGCCTCTGCTGTAGATAATGCTACAATAGGTTGTTTCTTAGAAGCCCATGAAATGGCTCCTAAACCCATGTGAAAAACATAACCAAAAGTAATTTTCCGGTCATCTACACTTCCAGCCCAATCACTGTCAGTGTATCCAATCAATTCTGAATTTTCTGAAGTAGTATATAAAATTCCATACCTTTTAGTTCCTTTAACATACCTTAGAATTCTTTTTTTTGTCTGTTTATGTGCTTATTTTGGCCTCTCCATGAATATGGAAATCAAACTAACAGCATGCATAATATCCGCCCTAGTTGTAGTCAAATACATGAGGCTGCCAACTATGCTCTTGTACAAACTAGGATCAAAATCCTTGTTGTTGTCATCTTTGCTGATTTTTAATCCCATCACTGTGGGAGTAATTGTTGCCTTGCAATCCTGCATGTTAAATCTCTCCAAAACTTCGTTCACATACTTTTCTTAAGAAATAAAAATTTTATTTTCATTTTTTTTAACTTCTATTCCTAAGAAGTATTTCAGCAGACCCATATCAGTCATTTCAAATTCATCTTTCATGACCTTCTTAAAATTTTCAACAAGGTAATCATCATTACCTGTAAAGATCACATCATCAACATATAACACAACAATCATCATCTTACCATCTTTCTCCTTGATGTATAAGGTGGGTTCTCCCTCACATTTTTCAAATCCATTTTCCAGTAGATAGGAATCTATCTTACTGTACCATGCTCTTGGTGCTTGCTTCAACCAATAAAGAACTTTCTTTAATCTACACACTTTGTGCTCTTGGCCTTTCTTCTCATAGCCTAGAGGTTGTTAAATATAAACCTCTTCCATTAACACTTCATTTAGGAATGTTGATTTCCCATCCATTTGGTAAAATTTCCACTTTTTTTGTGCTGTTATGGACAACACTACTCTCATGGTTTCCATTCTTGCAACTGGTGCGAAATTTTTCTCATAGTCTCTCCCATGTTGCTGCTTATACCTTTTGACAACAAGTCTGGCCTTGTGTCTTTCAATTTTTCCTTCAACATTACTTTTGGTCTTATAGACCCATTTAAATCCAATTACTTCTTTACCTTTTGGGAGTTCAACCAAATCCCATGTCTTGTTTCTTTCTATGGCATTAATCTCTTCATCCATAGCTTCTATCCATTTCTTATATTTAATGGCTTCTTCAAAATGAATAGGATCATCAACATGACAATATAAAGAAAATAAAGAGTTCATACCTTCATTTGTTGCCTCTTGCTCATAGATTTCATTTAAATTTCTGAACTTTGTTCCTCTTTCATTTGGTGTACAAGTGCTTGAAGAAGCACACGAATCTGCTACTTGTGGTGTGCTTGGAGAAGCAATCTCATTTCTCCTCAAGAGTGTCCCTTGCTGTCCTTGTGTTGGTGCTACTATTGAGGGATGTATTTCATCCATATCTTCATCATTTTCATCATGAGACAAAAAAATTTTAACATTCACTGTTTTCTCAATGCTTCCATCCCAAGCTTCCTCCTCAATAAACTGAACATCTCTGCTCACAATAAATTTCTTGGTGGATGGGTTATATAGCCTATAAGCTTTGGATTCCTCACTATATCCAATAAAAATACATTTCTCCCCCTTGCTATCCAACTTCTTCCTTAGCTGATCTGGAATGTGTGCATAAGCCACACAACCAAAAACTTTCATGTGCGTGACTCCTTTTTTTCTGCCACTCCATGCTTCTTCCGGAACTCTGTTCATGACTGATTTTGTTGGGCATCTATTCGAGATATATGTTGCACAATGTACAGCTTCAGCACAATAATCATTTGGCAAATGTTTTTCCTTTAGCATACTTCTTACCATATCCATGATTGTCCTATTTTTTCTTTCCACAACTCCATTTTGCTGCGGAGTGTACCTTGCTGTAAATTTCTTGTGTATACCATTTTCTCTGCAAAAATGCAGACATTATTTAGAGATGTACTCACCTCCTCTATCAGTCCTAAGGAATTTGATATGCTTCCCACTTTGGTTCTCCACAAGTGCTTTAAAATTGCAGAATTTTTCAAACACTTCACTTTTATTTTTAAAAAAATAAACCCAAGTTTTTCTTGTAAAATCATCAATAAAAGTTAACATGTAGTGGCTGCTTCCAAGTGATGGTGTTTGCATTGGTCCACATAAATCTGAGTGGACAATTTCTAAGGGTGCTTTTGCCTTTATGATTTTCCTAGATGGAAAACTTTCTCTGTGTTGTTTACCCAAGATACAACCTTCACATAGGATGTCTGGTTTCTCAATCAATGGTAATCCTCTTACCATTCCTTTTCTATGTAACAAATTAAGACCTCCAAAGTTGAGATGTACAAATCTCAAGTGCCATAACCAATTCTCATCTTTTGCTTCTCTTTGGAAAGCCTCTTGTGTCGTTGCTGCCATTTCTTCTCCATTCTTCAAATCTTCCCTCATCCTGAGAGGGAACATTTTGTTCCTTTTCATCCTTACTTCAGCAATGCATTGTTTGCTTGGAGGTTTATCCATGATGGTGCATACATCATCTTCAAAGAAAACATTGTATCCCTTTTGAATGAGCTGCCCAATGCTTAACAAATTACATTTCATACCTGGTACATAATATACATCAGGTATGCTCTTCTTTTCTCCTTTCTTTATTAAGACATTTACTATGCCTTTTCCTATGACATAAATCTTACTTTCTGTTCCCAATGTGACTTGAGACTTCACATTTTCATCTAACATAGAAAACACAACAATGTTTCCTGTCATATGGTTACCACATCCTGAATCTAGAAACCATAAGTCTTCACTCTTTTCCTCAGTCGTATTACAAGCTAAAAACAATTTATCTTGGCTGATATTTTCTCTAGTGAAATTTGCACTGGGTCTATTACCCATATCATTCTGCTTCTTTCTACATTCATTTGCATAATGCCCATATTTTTTACAATAATGACACTAGACATTGGATTTATCATACCTTTGTCCATGAACATGTTTTTGTCCACTTTGTTGGCTCCTGCTTTGGCCTTGGTTCTATTTTGATTGCTGCCCCTTCCTTGAGCATTTGCTGGCCTGTTTCTTCCTCCTCTATTTTTGCTTCTGCCTCTTCCTCTCTTGTTTTATCTGCCTTGACCTTTTCCTCTTCCAAAGGACATTTGGGTCTTGAAGGCATGCTCCAAAGATCATTTTTTATTTCTACCCAATCTTTTTTCATGTTTCATCAGTGATGCATGAAGCTCATCAACTGAAATGTTTGAGAGATCCTTTGTCTCTTCTATGGTGGTGACTATAACATCAAACCTTGAGGGTAAGATCCTCAAAATTTTCTCCACAATCCTTCTTTCTTCAAGTGTCTCTCCATGAGACCTTATCTGTATGACCATTCCAATCACATGTGTGAAGAATGAGTCTATGTTATCAGACTCCTTCATGCAGAGAGTCTCAAAATATCTCCTTAGCAATTGTAGTTTTGTTGTCTTCACTTTCTCCATGCCTTGATAGGATGTCTTGAGAGTTTTCCATGCTTCTTTGGATCTCTTAGCTGCTGCTATCCTTGGAAACACACCCTCATGTACTTCTTGATACAAATAGAAGAGGGATTTAGAGTCATTTTTCTTATTGCTCTTCAACAAGTCCTTCTCTGCCTATGTTAAGGTATTAAACTCATTTTCATCTATTGGCTCTTCAAAACCATCCTCAACAAGTTCCATAAGTCTTAAGAGGCAAACAGGGCTCTCATGGTGATTTCCCAGTAATCATAGTTCTTTCCATTAAATTGTTGGAGCTGAGCATTACCAATACTCATGCTTGTGCTGGCTCCTACCATGCTTGCACTCTGAACTATGCTTCAAATACTTGACTATGAATTTTTAAAATAAACTGACTGTCTTCAAACAATAACACAAAAAAAATCTGTCTTGAGAATACCTTGGATTCTTTTTGACTGAGCCTTCACTCTGCTGGAGAAGCTGCTGCAACAAAAAAATCCTTCCTTCAGCTCCTTTGACACCTTCGAAGAGCCTGGACTAGCTCTGATACCATGTTGGAATTTCTGAGAATTCCAGAACAATACAGAGAGAATGATACTCTCCTTCTAACACAGAGAAATTTAAAAAAAAATTGCTTGCTCGTAGACAGAGTTTGCACAAAAAACACTTCTATTCCATTCACTATAAAACTATTACAAAAATTTGAACTTCCTCCTCAGAGGGATTAAAAAATGGACTGCTACAAGATGCAGTGCTTAAAAACAAAAACTCTTTGTCTCTGTTACAAAATAAATACTCTGTCTGTGTAAAAGTTTTCCTTCGAGCTCTGTTTTTCAATACACTGCTATGTATGTCAATTTTTTACTTACACTGCCTCTCAGGGCTTTTCTCACATATATGTATGACACAGCGTATGTAATTATAAAACATATAACTGAAAATAAAATATGTATGGCCCACTGGGCCCCTATTACATTGGCGCATATAACATATGTTGAAACATAACACTCCGAAGGTTTAAAAACCTTTATTGTTGCGCGATAACAAACAGAAACATATATCAAAAAACTTTAATAAAACCATAATTAAAATTTTGCTGGATTTCAAAACGATAAAAGCGGATTGTAACAAAAATTGCGTCACAAATGTCTGTGACGTCACTGAGGCTCATGGACACACGATGAAATATTAAATCACGCTTATAAAAGCTCATCGGGTCCGGAATTGGGTTTTGGGTATGGGTCCAAAATAAAACCTGAAAAACTTATGAATTGCGGCTTAATAAAAGTTTGGTTCCGAAACTTGCTATGCGAACTGACTCAAATAAAAACCCGAGCGAATGAGTTGCCTCCATGCATCCTCCTATTGACGTGGTTTGTGGGACCACTAGAATTTAATCAAAAACAAACTCTCGCGTATAAACAATAACAAAAGCTCTATTTTCTGTGTATATAAAAAATGCTTTGTTTTCCAAAATACAGAGTACTATAAGGCTTTCAAGCTTCGAACTTGACTGTTCAGCAATTTTAGCAAGCAGCTGCGGTTAGATAGCCTACAGAAAAAAATGGAAAGCGGCTCTGTCAATAAAATCGACTTCCTTACAAGAACTTGAATTTCTGAATAACCTGCGTTGTGAAGTGCATTTCAACAACGGCCTTTCTTTATGTGTTTTTCTCCTCTGCACAGAATCAGCAGATGGATTTATAATTTCAACAAAAATATTCTCAAATCCAATGTATTCATGACATGTATTAATTACTTCACGAACCTAAAGTAGTAATTAAAATATGCGTAATTTACTTGCCATGTGAAGCATAGTGCAACTCAACCCTTGGGTAGATTAGACGGAGTGGGAAGGGAAACGCAGCGCAACGTGCTAGCACGTATTCTACAATTCAAATCAATTCAAATCGCCCACATTTACATTCATCGCATGTCTCCTCCTCGCTTTCTACACTGCTGGCTCATAAGCTGATGTGAATGTAAATACAGGAGATTTGAATTGAATGAAGATTGAATATACATGTTTTCCCCAGGATTGCGATATGCATCACATTGATATAAAAATTCAACATTCAATAGAGTTGAACAAATTCAATGTCAAAGTAACTTCTCCCTTAGATATGGTTGAAGGTAACTTACTAAACATAGTGCACAGAATAACATACCAAGTTATGCGATATAATTAATATTTAATGACACATATTATCATATAGAATAAAATGTAATACAACTCACTCATTTGGAATGACTTAGTCTGTCTAACTATTGTAGGTCACAATTATTAATTAACTTCATCTTGTGAAGTTAAAGAACTTAAACAAAAATATTGGTGGGTTATTAAAAACATTTCCCTTTTTTTTAAAATATATAAATTTAATCTAACTTTCATGATTGATGAGTGATTCTGATTTTTTGTTATTTTTTTTTAAGGGTAATTTTTTTTAGCTCTTTTAGGATGGGCCAAAAGCCCGAGGAAGGATTCGGATGGGTTCAATTTTGAATAATGACAAGGACGCACACCCTAAGGTGTGGTGCACACACCCTACAATTTCCACACTCATGGGATTAGGGGATGCTCGAGGAAACATTTCCCCACATCACCCATTCACGGAGGCAGGGTAAGATGAAAGGGGAACTATTTGATATGTATCCTCAAAAGCGATGCCTCTTGGCACACCCTCTCAAAAGTGGGAGGTCAAGAAGCACCCTTTTTGAGTTTAAAGAACTCTTGTGTCAGGAAGCCTAATATACAAGTCTATCACCCTATTATTGATATGCATTTCATGATAATGATAAATTATTAATGTAGAAGGGACATTATCTTTTATCTTTAATTTTATTTCATATGGAGAAAGTATAATTTTAGTTCTCACTCAAAATCAAGTAGATTTAAGATTTTTTTAGGATTTCAAGATGAGGGGTATTGCAACGTTTCCATTAGATTTTTTCATGTATGAGAGTATGGAATTAATATTTAATAAATATCAACAATCCATGTATGTAACCTGACGTTAGTGGCAATGGTTGTTGAACTCCTTCATCATTACCTTATTAAAAATGTACCCATCACTCTTAAACAAAATATTGACTTCGACATACTATTTTTTTTCTATCTTATTTTAATGCTTAGAGGGTGATATTGATGATGAAGATCCAAATATATGGAATATTGATGATATAGAATTATTTGTTGTAGCATGAATTTTTTGTATCCTAGAAGCCATCTAGAGCCTATTTGTTGAGGTATTTTCGGTTCAAAGATGGATTGCACTCAGTGTTATTATGGTTATGTGCACCCTTACCTATGATATAAATGAGATTTTTTTTTAATTTATGTATAAATGGTTTGGATTCATATATATATCCACATGAATATATATGTTTTTCTTTAAAATTGAATATTTTAGGTGTTTTAAGTCTATCATTTTTCAGTCTACCTTTTCTTCCAATTTTGGTCTGATTCCAACCGATTCTTGATTTGGAGGGATTTCTAGTTCAATCACCGGCTCTATTCCAATAAAATTTGTACCTACTATAGTATATTTTTATTAGTACTAATTATATTATAGAATGATGAATGATGAATTTAAATTTTAAATCATATATTCTAGAATGATGAATGATAGTTTTGATTGTTAAAGCAATGCAAATTCTAGAACGGTGAATGATGAATATGGATCAATGTATTTCATTATTGAATCTCATGGTATATGGATAAATGATGAGTATGAATTATGTATGTACCAATATGAATGATGAACATGGATTAGTGTATTGCATTATTTAATTTAATTATGTATGGATCAATATATTTATGCTTTCAGTAATCAGCTATTTAACTTATATATTTGTATATATTATTATAAATACAACAAAATGTTTTACAAATTATGTATATAATAGTTAAGAATTTTCACTTCCTTATAAGATGTTGGACGTTCAAATCAAAAGAGAGGTAGAATATTTTAATAGTCAATCTCTTGTCCAACAAAGAAAAGGTCATATACACCAATTCAATGTCTAGATTGTCATGATTTTATTATTATGATTATTATATATCAAGTTTTCATTTAATTTAATGTTTTTCTTACAATTTTAAAGAAAATTTAACAAGTGACTTTTTCATTTAACTCTTATTTCTCTGTATCTGATTAAAAGAAAAAATATGCTAACACAATCCAAACAAAATATAGTACTTCCCTAGTTTTTTGTTTTTTTTACCTATATTTTTTTATTATTTCTAGAAGATCACAAACTTTATTATCTCTATAAGATCACAAATTAATAATTGAATTTCCTTTTATACACCTTTTTGGTATCAACAATTTTTTTTTCTTATTAATATTAAATGAAGAAATAGAAATATTTTTCTAAAGAGCTAATATACACAAAAGGAAATTGTTGTGTAGGTTTTATGCCACTAATTTTGTTCCAATTGTATTATGAAAAAAGAATCCTAAATGTGTAAGGAGTATTCCAAGGGGAGTCCTAGTGTTCAAATTTGAAGGGCTAGTATTAATTTCATTTGGAAGGGAATATATTCATCTAACTATTCAAATATGAAAGGTTATAAAAAAAGTGTACTTCTATTGTTGAAATTTGCAACAAGAAACAGTGAAATTGGCATCGAGAAAGGACAAAATTTGGCCACATAACTGGTGTTGGATTCCAATCACACATGAGTGATGAATTTAGTTACACACTACTGCTAAATGTGGACGTCTAATTTATTTTTCCCTTAAATAAATTGGAAAATAAATTGTAGTTTCATCTCATAACAACTTGTATCAGTTAACTAAGTGTGATAGACTTAGTTAGCTGAATAATTTCGATTTGAGGATCTAATATGAGGCATGTATAGTGATTCTATTATTTTCAGGGTCCAGTTGCAATCGTAGCACTAGTGTGGTGTGAGTGTAATCAGCTAACTCAAATTAATTGAGTTAAAATCAGTTTAATTAGTTCTACCTAAGTGATGAGCTAGTGAGAGGACAAGTAAATTAAATTAGATTTAATTCACAAGTAGTGATATATCAAGTAACTAATGATTCACTATTAATAGTTGCATGCATGTTAGTTCTGAGGAAGACCTATTTGAGACAGAGTTTAAAGGAAAGTTAACTATCAGTTTTATTATTAGCGAATTGCCCTGGCGCAATTATAATGTCGGGGGAAGGCTCATGATGGATTGCGTAGTCAAGAAAGGTTTCTTATCCTATTTAATAGGGATTAATTTCCTAGGTATTGCATGAGAAAGTTTGGGCTAAGAAGCGGTTGATAATTAGATAACTGTGTCAATTTTTCTGAAGAATTGCTAGCCAGTTTTGAGCAGGATCAGGGTGAGACGATTGGTAGAGTGCATGATTTTCCGAGTGTGAGAAAGCATAGTATTGTTTGATGATTCTTTGACTATGTACAATATATGATAGAGGGGTTTTGAGAAGGTTATTTCCCCATATACATCTTGTGTTGTGTGATTGATTATTTCTTTCTCTTACTTTCATGTGATTGAGCGATCATGTTTTATATTCAGCAAATATAGTAGAAGGATTCAGTATCTTGTTTTAGTACATTACATGATCGGATTGAATCCATTGGTATCGAGTTTCTATATAATTTCTACATGGTATCAGAGTGCCAGGAATTACAATATTGGAGAAGAAATTGAGTTTGTCTTAAACGGTTTCAAACTTTCTTTTTTATTCTTCAGGGTCCAGCAGCAGACAAGATGTCTTTCAATGGCTTGAGACTTGAATCTGCACTTGAAGGAAATTCGAATTATATTTCATGGAAGGATAGGATGGAGGAAATTTTGGAGGAAAACAGGTTGAAGGAATTCATATATACTGATATTCCTAAGCCCGCAACAGCAGATGCCCAACTTCTTGATGCATGGCAGAAGAAGGTAGCAAAGGCGAGTACGATCTTGTTAGAGGCAGTTCGAGATCATATTGTCTCGAGTCTCCATGGGAAGGAGACTCCATATGCTATGAGGAAGGCCTTGGAATATCTATTTCAGAACAATAACAACCAAAGGATGTTGGCGCTGAAGGACAAGCTTAGAAATATCAAGAAGGAGGAGGGTGAGATGGTACCAACACACTTGGAAAATTTCACTCAATGTCGATATGAGCTTGTAAGTGTTGGTATGACCGTAGCCGATGATGACTTCATGAGCTTAGCACTTCTAGGCCTTCCCAAGAGCTGGCATAGTTACCTGGAATCTATGAACGAGAGGGAGAAGTTACTAGACTCGGAGAATTTGTGGTCAGATTTGGTAATAGTAGAGATAAGGCGTTGCACCAGGGATGGGACCTCCAACACCAACAAAGAAGAATATTGTACATTAGTTCAAAAATAAAAGAAGGCCAAGGGAAATAAATCCCAAGTTAAAGAGGGCAACAGAGACTTTTCCAAGATCAGATGTTTTCACTATCACAAGCATGGGCACTATGCTTTGAATTGTTCAAAGAAGATGACAAGCAAGAATGAGCCTACAGTTGCAGCAGGTGAAGAACAAGCTTGATTTTACTCTCATTGCATGCATGGCCAACACTATAGTGGGATGCATGTGGTATCTAGACAATTGTGCCTCATTCCATATGACAGGGAATAGAGAAAACTTGAGTGACTTGGAGGAGAAGGACCTCCAGCAGAACATAGATTTTGGAGATGACGGGAGGTATAGCATGATCGACATAGGTACAATTACCTTTCATACAGAGTATGGCTCCCCTCTCAAACTAGAAGATGTTTTGTATGTTCCAAGCCTAAGGGAGAATCTTATCTCTGTAGCTAGATTGGAATACTGTGGTTATGAGGTGATGTTTATAAAAGGAAAGGTGTTCCTTAAACACATAGCCATGGGACAACTGAAGCAGATCGGTTCAAGAGTCAAGAACATGTATGCTCGCGATGTTGAGGATGCATGCAAGGCTTTGCGGAGAAAATCAATGGTTAATGAATTGGTGGTTGAGAGGGATAAATTATCTCTCAACATGCAGCCATAGAAATAGTCTCAAAAGGTTGTGGAGCAACCACAATTGGAGAAGCTAAGAGGAGACCGAGTGGAAGAGTCCACTCAAGAAGAGACCTCCAGAAGGGGGAAATTTTGAGCCAGATGGGCAGAGGGAGTATATGAAACTATACCTCCAAGTGTGAGGTGGCGTGATATGCAAAATTAATCCCAAGAAGAAATTTGGGTAGGATCCATTGAGATGGTGTGTCTCATGGATCAAACCTAGCTACGAGGAGGCCATAGTACAGCAATAGCAGGAAGCATCGATTATATTAATGCAGTCAGATGTCAGGAGAACAAAAATCAGAGTGACATATGTTTGATACTAGAGCACAGATAAGTGTTTCTAGCATTGCAGAGGGCACAGATACAGATGTCAGTAGTAGCGCAGAGAGTCCAGTAGACATGTGCAATAGCTAGCAACAGTCAGAAGACTTTGATGACTGATGCATTATATTGATTTAGTTGTCTAGAGCCTATTCAGTTTCAATAGAGTTGCATGTGAAAAAAACACTAGAGAAGTGTTTCATGCAGAACATTCCAAAGGTCCCAGATCAGGATAGATTGATTCCTTTCTTGTTGAGAGGGAGTGTTGAAGCTTGCCACAAGCAACAGTGAAATTGGCATCTAGAAAGGAAAAAAATTGACCACATAACTGGTGTGGGATTCTAGTCACACATGAGTGAGGAATTTATTTACACACTAATGCTAAATGTTGACGTCTAATTTATTCATCCCTTAAATAATTTGGAAAATAAATTGTAATTTTATCTCATAACAACTTGTATAAGTTAACTAAGTGAGATAGACTTAGTTGTCTCAATAATTTCGAGTTGAGGGTATAAGATGATGCATGTAGAGTGATTCTATTATTTTCAGGGTCCAGTTGTAGTTGTAGCACTAGTGTGATGTGAGTGTAATCAGTTAACTCAAACTGATTAAGTTAAAATCAATTTAACTAGTTCTAACTGAGCGATGAGCTAGTGAGACAACAAGCTAATTAAATTAGATTTAATTCACAAGTAGTGATCTATCAAGTAACTAATGATTCACTATTAATAGTTGTATACATGTCAGTTCTCATGAAGACCCAGTTGAGAGATAGGTTAAAGGGAAGTTAACTATCAGTTATATTATTAGTGAATTGCCCAGGCACAATTATAAATTCAGAGGAAGGCTTATGATGGATTGCGCAGTCAAGGAAGGTTTATTATCCTATTTAATAATGATTAATTTCCTATGGATTGCATGAGCAAGGCTGGGCTAAGCAGGGGCTTAGAATTGGCTAAGTGTTTGTCAATTATGCCTGAGAATTGCTAATCATTTTTTAGCAAGATCTGGGTGAGATGATTGGCAGAGTGCACGATTTTCTCGGTGTGAGAAAGAATTATATTGTTTCATGATCCTTTAGCTATGTACAATGTATGATAGAGGGGTTTTTAGAAGGTCCTTTTCCTAGATACATCTTGTGTTGTGTGATTGATTATTTATTTCCCTTACTTGCATGTGATTGAGCGATCATGTTTTAGATTCCGCAAATATAGTAGAAGGATTCAGTATCTTGTTTTAGTAGATCACATGATTAGATTGAATCCATCGGTGAGAGTTTCTATATAATTTATACATCTATTAACAAGTGTATATTAAATAAGCCCTCCATAAGAAAAAAATTGTCAAAATGAAATAGTGTCCTTCTAAATCCTTAAAATATTAATAATTTAAAGAGTCGCTACATTAAAACACTATAACATATCAATAGAACTTAGTAAATAAGCAATATATTTTCTCAAATTCCATTAAAAAAAGGTAAAAATAAGTTTTTTTTATTAATTTGATGATCTTAAAAATTATTTGGACTTATATCATTGAAAATATAAATATATTTTCTCAATGAAAAAGGATTTCTAGTTTTCATTTGTTTTCATACACCATAAATAGAATTTGAATCTACCTCATTTAAAGCATGAGGTGCACTAAGAGACATAAATATTAACATATCTAGTGTCTCTAATGAAATCCTTGATCTATTATCACTTTTGATTCTATGTAATTTTGAGAAACCTTTTTCACACACCGTTGTGTTTGCTGGGATAACGAGAATAGATTTCCATAATTGCATCAAATATGGAAATCCTTCAAACCATTTAGGTTTTTATCCACATATATCCTATGATCCATAAATATGCTTTTTGGGTGTATGATTTAGAAATGGTGCAAATAAATTCATCCATATCACCCAAAAATCTAGCAGTATCAACAACATGTCATTACCCAACACTAAATTTTTCACATAAACATTTCAACCATCTTTTTGTTTGAGACTTGTTCAAAATAATGTTCAAGACTAAAAAAATTAGCAGCATTAATATATTTAAATGTTTGAACCTCCTATATAAAGATTCAATCGACTTTATAAAACAAGGTAAACTTTGAAATGGGAACTGTACCGAGTACCCATTTTTTTGAGGTAGAAAAAAATCCAATTTCGAAAAGTGTTGATTCAGAATACACCTCATTTCTTTAGAGCATAATTTTGACACTTTAAATTTTCTAATGTATTAAGTATGAATATATTTTTTAAATGTTGGTGATTTTCATTTGAATTTTGAAAAGAATCAACAATTTTTAAGGCATATTTTTGACACTTTTAAATCAACTATCAAATTAATACATAATGGGATCGGGTTGCTAATTGAGGATCGGCACACACCCTGCAGGAAAAAATAAAATAATAAATAAATAAAAATGAAAAATACTAAAGAAAATAAAAATTAAAACTGAAAAAAAAAAAACAAAAAAAAACACAAAAAGTTTAAAAAATAATAATAAGTAAATAAAAATATATATTAAAACATTACAAAAAAAAAACAAAAAAAAAATATTGAGAAAAATAAAACCTCAAGCAAAAAATTAAAATTTAAAAATAATAACAATAAATAAAATATATATTAAAATATAAACAAATTAAAAACATGGAAAAAAAATAATCCATTATAAATATATATATATGTTAAAAATGACAAAAAATAAAATAAAAATAAAAACATAAAAATGTAAAAAAAAACAAAATTAAGTTATAAGGATAAGAAATTTTAAATATAAATTAATAATATATATATGTGTGTGTGTGTGTGTGTGTGTGTGTGTGTGTGTGTGTGAAATAAAAAAAGATTTTAAAAAAATCATAAATAGTATGAAAAACTAAGAAAAAACCATTAAAATAAATTTTTAAAAAATAAATCAATAAATAAAAATTGCAAACCATTAAAAAAAAATAATTTATTAAAAACATAAACTTAAAAAAATAATAACGCACCCACACATCCCAACGGGACCAAGGGGTGAGGGGGCGATTCATGGAATCCGCCCAACATCTTCTTGCCTCGTTTGGTGGCGAGGGTGGGGCGAGGAGGGAGATACACAACTCCCTCTCCGCCCCACCCCCACGACGACGGGGAGTGATCTACATAGCTCTCTCCTTCACCATCCCCACGGCCCAACTGTCCAATTAGACCTCCACCCAGTAGGCTATTTGGGTCGTGGGGGGTGGCGTGTTGATTCTCAGAATCATCCCTCCACTCCCCTTGGCCAGTTGGGCTACGGGGGTGGGGCGGGAGGGGAGCTTTGTTACGACCCTATTGGCCAAGGGGGGTGGCGAGTCGATTCTTCGAATTGGCCCACCTCCCTCTTTGGCTAGTTTGGCCACAGGACTGGGGTAGGAGAGGTGTTGCAGCTCTAGTCACACCCCACCCCCATGTCCCAACTGGCCCAGTCGATGGACGGTTGATTCTCAGAATTGACCCTCCACCCCAGCAGCCTAATGGGCCTAGGGGGTGAATCGGCCCGCCACCCACTGGGCTCGTTGGGACGCGAGGGTTGGTTATTATTATTATTATTATTATTATGTTTTTTAAATTTTTATGTTTTTGTTTCTTTTAATTATTTTTTTTAAATGGTTTTCAATTTGTTTTTTTTATTTATTTCATTAATATTTTTTTTAATTATCTAATAACTTTTTCTTTTTCTTTTTTTCATTTTTTTTCTTAAATTATGTTTTTTTAGAAATATTTTATTTTATTTTCAACTTTTTTTTTTGGTCAATATATCTTTTATAATTTTTATAAGTTCATTTTGCTTTTTTACATCATTATGTTTTTTTTTGGGGCCATGTTTTAAATATATGTATATTTTTGTTTACTTGTTTTTTTTCCGGATATTTTTAATTTTTGTTTTTTTTTAAGTTATATATTTTTTTTAATAATTTAATATATATTTTTATTTACTTGTTATCATTTTTTTAAGTTTTTTTCTCAATGTTTAAATTTTTATTTTCTTTTGCATTTTTCATTTTTATTTATTTACATATTTTTTTATTATTTTGTTTTATTTTATTTCTTCCTACAGGGCTTGTGACGATCCTCATCTAACAACTTGATCCCATTATGTGTCAACTTGATAGTTGATTTTAAATTTTTCGTTATAATGGATCGAGCCCAACTCCATAATGTGCCAATTTCATGGTTGGTCTTGAAGCTTTCTCTACATTGAGTCAGTTCTCCTGCTATATTTGTAAATTTGATGGTCAATTTTTAAACTTTTGTTGCAATGTGTCAAATTGTCTTAGGATAAGATTTTAAAGTTGTTATTCTTTTAGCATTTGGAAAAAAATTACTCTTGCTATAATGACTCTAATTCAGGTATTCAGCTCCCTCCCTGCCCCACCCCCGTGACCCAATTCACCTAGGTGGTGGAGGGTTGATTCCTAGGTCAATTGGGTTGTAGGGGTGGGGCGAGAGGGGAGTTGCATGGTGGCCTAGTTGGATGAGGAGGGTGGCGGGCCGATTCTCATAATCGACTTGCCACCCCCCTCGGCTAGTTGGGTCGTGGGGGTTAGGCAGGAGGGGTGGGTTACTTTTTATTTTTATTTTATTTTATGATTTTTAACTTTTTTGTTTTTATTTTTTTTAAGTAATGTTTTTTGAATGGTTTTCATTTTTTTTAATTGTATTTTTTTTTAGTTTTTCTTATTATTTATACTTTTAATTTTTTTGACGTTTTTTTTTTTTTTTTACTTTTTATCTAATATCATTTTTTAATTTATTTTTGTTATTTAAAAAAAAAAATTCTTAAATTTTGTTTTTTTTTTTAATATTTTCTTGTATTGTTTAACTTTTATAATTTTTTTGTTTTTTGGTAATATATTTTTTAAAATTTTTATCATTTATTTGTATTTTTTTGTCCTTTTTGCATTTTTTTGTTTTTGGGTCATTTTTTGTATATTTTTATATATTTGGTTTTTTTTTTTTTTTTTTTTGGCCCTTTTTTTAGTTTGTTTATATTTTAATATATTTTTATTTACTAGTTATTACTTTTTTAAAATTTTTGTTTGTTTTAGTTTTTATTTTTCTCAATGTTTTAATTTTTTTTTTGTTTTTTTTCTCTAGTCATGATTCTTTTTCTTTTTCATTGTTTAAATTTTTATTCTCTTTTGTATTTTTTCTTATTTATTTATTTATTTATTTATTTATAATTTTGTTTTATTTTATTTCTTCCTACAGGGTCCAAGACGATCCTCAACTAGCAATTTGATAGTTGATTTTAAAATTTCCATTATAACGGATAGAGTCTGACCCCACAATGTGTCAATTTCATGACTAGTCTTTAAGATTTCATTACAATGGGTCAATTCGCCTACAGTGTGTGTCAATTTGATGGTTTATTTTTAAATATTTGTTGCAATGTGTCAAATTGTCTTAGACTAATATTTTAAAATTTGTGTACTTTTAGCATTTGAAAAAAAATTACACTTGGTATAATGACTCTTTAATTCAGGTATTCATTTTTTTTTTAAATCAGTTATAGAAAAATTTCATAATGCCATGGTTGAAATATGTTGAAAACTTAAGGTATTTTGTAGTCATGATTTTTGGTTTTAATTCCATGGTTAAAAATTTATTAAAATTCTAAGGGTTTTCTAAGTCATGATATTTTATCTTTGACACCATGGCTAAAATTTTTAGAATGTTAAGGTTTTTTAGAAATGTGATGTTTTATATTTAATGCCATGCCTGAAAATCATTGGAATTTTAAGGTTTTTCGTAGTCATGATATTTTATCTTTAATGTCATTGCTAAAAAGGGTTGAAAATTTACCTCGAAAAAAAAAGGTGTTATTACAACATCAAGACTTTTTATTTTTAGGGTGTTTTTTGAACAAATATATATTTTTATTGGCGTTTACTGTCATTTTTAAAAAATGTTGAAAATTTACCCCCAAAAAAATACGTTATTCTAGAATTAACATTTTTCTTTTTCGGGTTATTTTTCATGTTTTTTGTGTGTTTTCTTGCTAGAGTTCTCATTTTAAGTTTACATTTCCCATTTCATATTTTACATTTTTATAAAAAAACATTTTCCAAAAATAACACATTCATCTAACGTCCTTGATCTTTGCATCTTTGGAAAACTTTAGAACCCTAATTGATGTAAATGTAACATACCTATGCAATCTACAAATCCAATGTTTTCTTCTTGTAGTTTAACTAAAAGAGAGGAAATGTGCACTACACCTACCCCAAAAATACTTCACTAAAATCATTTGCAAAACATCCTAATAGAAATTTCTAAAGTAGTACCAACAGATGTAATATCAACATGATCCTCTTGGAACTTTTGATTGGACCTATTTAATTTAATGAGCACATCTGCAAGTACATGGATACAAAATTCCACTTGAAATATTTCCTCCATCTGATGCTTTTTTTCTCCCCTAATTCCCAATCCTTTAACAAAGTAGGCATGAGTTTAACAAGTCTTTCCATGACCTTTCCTCTAAAGAGCCACCTAATTTGATTAATTTTTAAGACATATCACTTAGTTATTTGAAATCATTCCATTAGCTCTTTCAATTATCCATGTATCTTAGTTGATTTTCAAACCATCAATAGACTTTGTTTGCAAATTTTTCAATATATTGCAACTCTAGAAAATGAGATGAAACATCATTGGCTTCTAATGTTTCATTGTGATCTATGTAATGTATATATAATAAATAAGGAGCATCTCAATGAATATTACTAGATAAGAATTCATTAATACCCCTCATGGAAGATGCACCATCCGAGCCAAAACCAACTAACTTCATCAAAGATAGATCCATTTCTGCTAAAAGAGTTCTCACACCATTATACATACACTGAGATATTTCATCCTTTATTTTAAGCAACCATATAAACATTTTTACACAATGACGTCTTCCTCCATTTGTAAAATATGTAATATAAATAATAAAATGGTGTTCCATAGTTCAACCATTGCTTTCATCAACTAAAATTGAGTAAAATGGGCTATGTAAAATCTCATCTATTAGTTTGTTCCAATACACCTTTTTAGCATATTGAAGAAACTCTTTTCTTGATGATGTATTTGTGTATGTTGAATATTCATCTGTTAGAGGAATGTGTGGAGTGAATTTATATATATTCAAGTCACATATTGACTTATACATCTCTAAATATAAATCTTCTCTAGAAACAAAATACATGTATTTAGTCACTAATATAATTCTCTCATTCTCATAATATACCATTAGTTTTACATGTTTAAAGATTGTAATATTAAATCATTTGATTTTTCCCTCCAAAAGTTGTAAAGAGAATTTATGAGCTTCTAATTCTGCATGGCCACTTAGACCACTAATTTGAATATGTTACCTCCCTCTTTTTCAAATGGAGTGGCTCCTTCAAATTTAACACACCAAGAAAATTTTATCCTTTCATTACCATTACAATATTTAATAATATAAGCCCATGGAAATCTTGTCTTCCATTTATATTTGAATATTATTTTGCATTTCTTTAATGGGTTCTCTCTTTCCACAAGCTCTACACTATCTAATTAATCATATTTATGTAGATGAGTATCAACTTCATTTTGAAGATTACATGGTTAATTAGAATGACGTTGGAAATAAAGAATTGAGATTTTATTTTTAACCTTCTTAGGGTGACTAATAGGAGACAGTTTTCATGATTTGCACATATTCAACCAATAAAAACAATACAATAAGTTAATAAATAAGTTAAATGGAAAAAAATAGAATAAGTTAATAAATAAGTTAAAAGGAAATAACATATTTATTGGTGAGATAATTATAAACAACTTCATATTAATAAAAAACAATTATAACTTTTTGAATTATGGTTAATGAGTTGATGGCTAATGTATGATGGTCTAATAAGATCATTTTCAATCAAGTTTCTAGTTTCAAAAGTAACCTATCTATCAAATTTGATTTATTTCACAATATTAATGTTTGGTATTAACAATTTAAAGGAAAAATGTTGATGGTTATGAGAAATTGTTAACAATGTTTGTTGTTGATGGTTTTGAAAAATTGTTCATAACCTATCAACGAACTTGGTACACACCAATCAACATAATTTCCTGTAGTAATTCATACCTTGAATTTTATTAGAATAATGGCCACCTAATCCTAGGAAAAGGGCTATTATATTTTCCAAAATGTCTAGAGACATATTTTTCAAAGAATGCAATTGGCCTTCAAAGCCATTTTTTGTAAAATTTTCTACTTTTATAAAAGATAAAGAAATATCATTTATAAAAAGATTTTTGTAATTTTATATTATTATAAAATATCAAAAAAATGTAATTTACTACAAACTAAAGGAATTATGGTGCAAAAACCTCTTCTAATTTGCTTCAAACTAAAACAAATCAATTTAGAGGTAACAATTAAAAAAAATAAAAACGTTGTAATCAGCTTCACCATAGTTGCAAAACAGGATTATTCTCAACTTGAATGTATTCATGAACAAGTGCAAAATATTCTTAGATCCTTCAATTTCCTACCATTTAAATTGAATAGTTTACTGGCCTCTTAATCGATCCAACTATTTTGGTGTAGTGGTTCAAGCTTGTGTCATATCCTTTGAGGGCTCGATTCATGCAAATGTATATGCTATGAGGTTACTTCCTTGACTATAGCCACCTGCTACATATAATTGCATTCCCCTCATGCATAGCCATGATCAACACAACATGTATGGTATATCTTGCTTAATAATTCCAATCAATATTACTTGGAGCCTCAAAAGTTGAAAAAAATCAAGCTTAGGTTAGAGGATTTTGATTGGATGAAGCTTGGAGAAAGAGTGCTCGAGGATGATGAATGCAAATATCAATTTTCAATCTATAGAGAAATGTTCGTGAAGTTGTTTGATGGGTGTTCAATGTGCATTGTCTCCTTGTTGGGTGCAGGAATTACACTTAAGCAAACTCCTCAACACTTAATTTGTCAACCTGAGGGATCCGTAAACTTAGAGACGAAGCACGGGCAATGCCAGAGATGGTATGAATCTTCCTAATATAAATCCCTACCTTCTTTAAAGGAAATATTGCAGAATCAAATTAAAAAGAGAAAAAGGAAACTTGAAACATCAAAATAATCTAAGACTGGAACAAGAAAGAATGCACTTACAAGAGGGAATTAAAGATAAAAGGAAATCACTCTAGATAATTATTGTTTAACTACTGAGTGTGTGTTTTTCTTTAGCAGAGACACTTAGCAGTCTCATCAGATGGGCCCTTAAACGCACTCCTTTAGAGATTTCCTTCTTTGCGCTAATCTGTCTTGCACTATCGCAGTCTGCTTGCACTAGTGCAGGAACAGAGATTTATGCAAAAGGTATAAATGGTGTCTTTACTAAAGGCATTTCACTTCATTCGAGGGCTTGAACTTTTCTAGGTTCAAAGCACTCAGATCCCGTGGCAAGAAACTAGTTCTTTCACCAGATCAGAGCTTCCTGCACTTAGCATTTAATTCTTAAAATGAGTGCTTAATTATTGCAAGTGCTATTATAATGTTAAATCAATTTTCACACATAAAAAGTGAATGTTTCTGATATTAACAAAGTGCAGGAATAAAGAAACAATCAATATACATTTATCTTGTCATAAGCATTTAATGAAAGAAAGAAGATTGCGGGAAGTAGACTAAGAAGGTTTGTTGCATCACACCAACGTGCACTGGTGCAGGTTCATTTCTCCAGCTTGGACTAAGCGGGGAAAACCAATCAAACAGAATTGTAGAAAAGGAGATATCACACCAACGTGCACTGGTGCAGGGTTATTTCTCCTGCTTGGACCAGGAGGAGGAAAACCAATCAAACATAATTGCAGAAAAGGAGATATCACACCAACGTGCACTAGTGCAGGGTTATTTCTCCTGCTTGGACCAGGCGGAGGAAAACCAATCTGAAATCAAGTGCAGGAAAATAAATTGCAGGAAAAGGAAATTTATCTACTTCACACAACGTATCTGCTTTCACTCAGATAGGAATGCATGTTCTTAAAGTTAAATCATACTTGACAACGTAAACACAAATTACAGGAAAATGGGAAATGGGGTAAATGTGCTGGGTTGGTTGGGCCCTAGCCAACCAGCACGTTTCCCTTTTAAATAAAAATGTTGCTCAGTACCTTAATCAATTCATCAGCTCAAATACAGAAACGCAATTTATGAAACATGAGGCAGAGCTCCCTTTTATTAATTCACTGAGGCAAGTACATAATTTAATACATCGTCCAACCCAGATTCAGGCGATAACAAAATATAGCAACCTGTTACCGCCTCTCTGGCTATGTCTCTGTTCTCTTATGCTATCAAAAACTTAGCCTTTTAGTCCTATTTACATTGTACATTATATAGATCTTTGGCCAAAGGCCAAAATATATCATTCAACCGATTACATAACCAAACGCAGAATTTAGCTTTTCAGCATTCAAAATTAGATAGTTAGCAAAACTAGTCGTAGCCAATCCCCAGCTTTCGTCCTTCACAGATTCGGTCTTGGCTGCCTTTGGCTCGATCTTGCTGTCATGGCTAAAGCTGCTCAAAACGAGGCGGTGATCAAGGAGATTCAAATTTGTTGCAAGGATTTTTTGTGCTGGCAATGGTGCAAGATCCGATCCTGCACTAGGATCAGCGGTCACGGGAAGTAATCTAACTACAAAATAAACATTGGAAATATCGATAAGTTAAAAAGAGTGATTAAAAGTGAGAAATCATGTAATAAATAATTAATTGATGCTAAGTTGAATTAAAAATATGAAAAATAAAGTTTATACGAACTATGTCACCGTGCTTGTACTGGTGCAAGATGAGCGTGCATAAAAGAGGTAAAACAGAGGTAAATGGTTATGATTTAGGAAGGGGAAAATGGAAAAAAGAGAGAAAATTAGGGGGCCAACATCCTCCCATCCCTAAGTTGTTGTTTGTCCTCGCACAACTCTTTACCTTTGCAAAAAACCTTCAAAACTTTGAGCATTCTAGCTCAATCCTGCTTTGACATACTGACATCAGCCTGTAATGTTTAAGACTTCTTCTTTCTAATGTTCTTTGGTTTCTTTGTCACCTTTTTAAGTCGCTTGAAACGTTGCACAACTTGGTACTTCCAAACTCTAACTTCTCCTTTCTTTTTCTAGATCTCTGCAGTTAATTATTCTTTACTCTGTTCTTTATCCTCCTACGCTTTAGCTATGAGTTGTTCTAAGTTCTGCACTTGAAGCTCTAGTTCAACTATCCGAGCAGCAGGAGATACCAAATCTCCTTCTTTTTCTTTCTCGACATGGGTTGTGTCTTCCTCAAGGACCTCAGTATCCCTCATGGTTTCAGCAAAAACTTCTTCCTCTTCTTCTTCTTCTTCTTCTTCTGATTCTTCTTCTTCTTCTGGTTCTCCTTCTTTTTCTTCTATTTCTTCTTCTTCTTCTGGTTCTTCTTCTTCGTCTGGTTCTTCTTCTTCTTGCACTGGTGCAGAAGGGGATTCAACGTCCTATGGGGACTGTAGTTCTTTGCCTGCACTAGGTTCTTCATTCTTTTTCCAGGCCTTTTTAATGAAATTGGCCAACAGAGTGTCATCTCCGACCTCTACAGATTTTTTTGCGTTCGCAAGGACTGATAGTTTATCTTCTTTGGGGGTTTGTGCCTCTACTGGTGTTGTATAAGGAGTCTCTTCAATAGGTGCATTAACTGTCTTCTTATTTGAAGAAGGGGCCCTTTCTTCTGTTGATTTTTCAGGTCGTTTCCTTTTTGCAATAGTGCAAGAAGGACTCCCCTTTACATTCTTACTTAGACCCTTGCTTGTGCTGGCGGGGTCCTCTGTCTCCTTTGTAGCAACTGTCTGTAATATCCCAAAACTGGGATTACACAGTAAGCTTGCTAAAATAACGCACTTCTAGGAGATTTATGCATAGAGATGAGTTTGCAGCCCTTGGATCCTTTAGATGAATAGATCTAGAGTCTAGATCCAAAAGTGGAGAAAAAACAAATCAAACTAGGTGTGGTAAACAAATCTCCCACCACCTAGTCTAGCTGAAAAAACACCCTAGAAGAGGGGCTGCAGCTATGCACAATAAACTGCTTCAGAAATAACGCAGTCTTGGAGAGAATGAGTAGGAGGCCATCAAATATGATCAAATTATGAGTATACAATAGCAAATCAGAATTACAATTATTTTCTTACATTATATAGTAGAATACAAGAGACAATAGAGCAAGAAATTTTCATAAAAGAAGGCTGCAACACATATTTAAAATGCAAAATAGATTAACAACATTATTTTAAGGAGTTGCAGTAGCTGAATGTTACATATTAGATCTAGAACAGATCTGTGGACAAAACATTAGATCCATTTCAGATCTGTAATCTAGAAAGACTTATTTACAAGATGCCCTTGGGGTTTTGACCAAATCATGCATTACAAAGAGTAGATCTGAGTTTCAAGTTGCAGATCTTCAAAATGATTCAAAAATTTCTGAAGGTGAATTTACATTAAAATATATCAAATCTAAACAAAACATGGATCACCAATCTAATCCATGGATCACCAAGGTGAAAGGCAAAGCCCAACACCAGATATCTCTCATAAAAAATGGGGTCAAAACACCCTACAAACCCTCCACTGAAAATAACGCAGTCCCTCAAGGAAAACTGCATTGTATCTTGAATAACAGAGATGTCCTGATGCCAAGATACAAATCTGAAGCTCAAATAGTGGATGCACTCTTCCAGGAGGTTAAAAGAGACACTCACTAAAAAGAGGCTCTAATACAAGCTAGATCTGAACAGATCTAGAGTTCCACTTGTTGCAGCCTACAAAAGAAAACAAACCTTTACTGGATCTGCGTTGCAGTTGGAAGTAGAGATTGGCCCAAATCCTGATAGTGGATCATATCAGTAAGACTCCTCCAATAATACTCAATGGAAGAGGTGAAATCCTTGCATAGGAACTCCAAGTGCTAAGAAACACAATTCTCCACTAAATAGCAGAGAATAGTATTTGTCTAAATAGACAAGATACTCAAAAATATAGACAATCAACAACCTCCTCTTGGTGCTTTCCTCTTCCTTTTATAAGATGAAAGCCTTTGAAAACCACCTTGATGAGTTAGCTCCTTTCACATGAGAGGCCTCCTTCTAGAACTGCGCTGTCCCTTCATGAGGTGCATTGTATCTAGATAGCATTGTAGATTTGTTCAAGGTTGACCCAGTCTCATAGCTCAAACCCCTTTCACACCTGCAAGTGATTTATTTACATAGCCCAGATTTATCCATGTTCATATGGGCATTGATTATTCATTCTTTTAGGAGTTTTACATGTCCTCCTTTATTCATTTATTCATGCAATAGGAAATGAGACAAAATTGCATATTCCTCTTAGCTCAGGCTAAGTAGGAATATTACAGTCCTCCCCTCCAAAATGTTGCTTGTCCTCAAGCAACTGATAGGGTGAGAGTTTTAGTACTTCCCCTCCTCCATTGATGGCATCATCAATGATCAAGTCCTCATCATAAGCCAAGTGTTCATCAAGCCAATACATCATGAATTGTTCCTCCAAGGTCAACATAAGATATGCATAGTCCATCCCACCAGGAGTGAAAAATTCAACAAAAATAAACATGGCTAGAGCAATGCTCCATCTAAAACATATAGCATGAGGTACAGAGAGAAGTTCCAATCCATGTGGTACATACAAACTGCCCATCCTCCCTCCATACAATCCCATAAAAAGTACAACTATATCATTCAATTAGGGAAGCAAGACTACATATATGCAAACAGAAATCTAAGCTTGAGGAGGTGGGTCAAAATCCCACATGTGATGCTAGCGCAGTGCATCTCCTGCATTCATTAGATCAAGGTGTGGCAAGTGGCAGTCCCACCACACATTTGCATCATGAGTTACCTTAACATGGTTGAAGATGTCAGATATGTTAGGTGCCTTTGGGAAGCACCCATCATGAAAAGGAATCTCCCTTTGCATAAAAAGGGAGTGGCCAAGTTCAAAATTTCTATTGGCCCTCCAACAATCATGAGATCCACATGATCTCTCACTCCCTTTAGGATTCATATTCTACAAAAACATGGTAAAAGAATGTGATAAATCAGAAAATAAAGTTGGCTCTACATGATCAGATCTTTTACCATCAAGGTTCCTCATACACATGGAGTTGTGCATGGGCATCCCTCCCTTCTTAGAAGAAAGAAAAAATGACTGAAATGACTCTAGCATAGAGTCCATTGGCTGTCCCAACTCCACATAGCTCATGCACTCTTGAAAGTGTTGATGTAGTTCCTCTCTCAAGCCTTCCCAATAAAAGCTCCTTATGATCAGGGTATAGATCCTCATTGAATGCATATGGCTGAGAAAGAACTCTTTGTGTGCCTCTTGTAGTATCTTTTTCTTGATCTTAGAAGCTCTAGCCAAGAAGACCCTACCATGATGATAGATGACTCCTCCTTGGAATAAGTATCCCTCTTCTTGTTGCATGTCATCTATTATCATACGTGTGTGGAGATCTTTGGAATACTCTACAAGCAGTTGAGATTTCCAATATAGATCCACATTGTTCAACAATGACAGCATTGATGATACATCTAAGGAAGTGCTTGTCATGTTTTTGATCTCTCCTTTTACATCACTCATGCCAAAGATGTGTGTTGGAAGGCTGGTCCTTCCACTCTTTTCTTCCCACAGCGCAGATCTAGGAAACAAAGAGAGTGATAGTGATGCAGGGAGGAGAGCCCCCTCATTCTTGAGTTGTCCCAAGCCCTCCAACATTGTAGTTTGGTCTCCCATTGCTCCAATCCTTCCTAGATCTAGATTTGGAGCAGCACTTTATGAGGCCTCCCCCACAATATCTGAAACTGGTGACTTCCTAGGTGGTTTTCCACTAGATAGGAATGTCCCTTGCAGAATCCTCATGAACATAAGAGAAGGGATTTTGAGATCCTTGCTTCCACTGCGCAAATCCATCTCTGTTGTTTGTCTGGAAGTGCTAGGTTAGGGATAAGTATGCATGCCTTGGATCATTTTGGGTTTACCACTCTTCATGTCCACCCATTCCATCTGCAAAGCTTTCCAATCAGTGGTGACTTTCCCCAATGTAATCAACCATTGGCCACCCAAAATGATATTGGTTTCTGGTATGTCAACTACAAAAAAGTGATCCACCAAAGTGTAGGACCCCATAGTGACTGAGAGTGATGGGACATATTGCATGCATTGCATTTTCCTATCTCTTGGAACCAAAACAAAGAATCCCTCAAAATTATCAGTAGGGATTTCTCTCCTCTGCACAAGATGAGAATCAATAAAGTTGTGGGTTGCCCCATTGTCAATCAGTACAGATACCCTCTGATTCATGACTGAACCTTGTACTCTTAGGGTCAAGTACTTAGGCACTCCTCTCAAACATGCAAGATTTCTACCCATTGGAGCAAAGGCTCCCTCCCCATCTCCATATGGTGTGGGATATCCCTCAACATTACCAACATTCTGACCCCTCCTTGGTTCATCATCTTCCTCTTCCTCCTCAAAATATGAGAAGACTTCAATGTAGTATGTTTTTCCAGCAGAACATCTATGTCCAGGTGCCCATGACTCTTGGAAAGTGAAACATAGTCTCTTCTTTCTCAGCTCCCTCCTAAGTTCAATATCAAGAGGCTTCTTGAGTGAGCTCTCCTTGGAAGGAGCAGCTTTTTCTTCCTTCCCTTTAAAAAGGTGAGGGACCTTACTCTAGAAAGTTTATTTTGCTTTTGGCAAGGCATATTGGAGGTCTCTAGCCCTCTCAATGGAATCATGCAAAGTGATGGGCTTGGTAGATTTAACCAAACCGTGCAAAGGTTCATCCAAGCCGTCGATAAACATGGAAACCCTCCTTGCTGCAGATGGATCAAGAACCATAACTAATAATCTCAGAAACTTAGAGATGTAAGTTTCTTCATTTCCTGATTGTTTTAACTTTGCAAGGCTCATGAAAGGTGCTTCTAGATCCTTTCTTTCAAACCCCTCCACCAGTCTTCTAGTGAATTCAAAGTAGGTAGTCACATTGGCATGGCCCAATGTAGAGAACCCATGGAACCACCAATTGTGTGCTTCACCTTCAAAGTGCAGCACTACAATCTTGATGGCTTCAATCTCAGGGACTTTGTTCAACTGAAAGCAGATATCCAGCTTTTCTACCCATTCCTTGGTAGAACTAGTGGGTGACCCATCAAACTTGGGCAAAAATAATCTGCCCATAGAGTGGTGTCTATCATTATTATGAAAGAACCCACCATCTCTATATTGTTTCCTTGGTCTTCTTTTGTCCTTGAGGTGACAAAACTCTTGGAAACTCAAGTGGTATTTTAATCTTTGATTCGGAGCTTCATATTCCACAAATTAGTATTCAAGGGATGCTTTCTCTTGTGATCCTTCATTCTCCACAGCCAAGAAGGTAGGCATAGTGGAGTGCTGTGGAGATTGTGGCTGGTTCATTGGTTGACCAGTCTAGTGGTGAGACATGTCAGAGCTTTCCCAAGGATGAAATCTCCTAGGAGATTCCCTCATTCTTTCCATCCTTATCTCTTTGATCTCTCTATCAAGATCTTGCATGGCCACCAAAAGAGTTCTTTCAAACTCTTCTCCTTCTTTATCACTTGCAGTCTCAGGGGCTTTACCCTTGTCTTGATCATCAGTGGTGTAATCAAACTTCTTATGACTTCTATTATGATACCTCTTCTCCCTCTCAGTAAGAGGCTCATATTCTTCTGAATGCAACATGGTTGTCGTTCTCTAATGAAAGCATAGGTTGTGCCAAGAAAGGAGCTCTGATACCACTGTAATATCCAAAAATTGGGATTGCACAGCAAGCCTGCTAAAATAACGCACTTCTGGGATATTTATGCACAGAGATGAGTTTTCGGCCCTTGGATCCCTTAGATAAGTAGATCTGGAGTCTGTATCCAAAATGGGAGCAAAAACATATCAAACTAGGTGTGGTAAACAGATCTCCCATCACCTAGTCTAGCTGAAAAACACCCTACAAGAGGGGCTGCAGCTATGCACAATAAACTGCTTCAGAAATAATGTAGTCTTGGAGAGCATGAGAAGGAGGCCATCAAATATGATCAACTTATGAGTATACAACAAAAAATCAGAATTACAATGATGCTCTTACATTATATAGTAGAATACAGGAGAAAATAGAGCAAGAAATCTTCAGAAAAGAAGGTTGTAACACATATATAAACTGAAAAATAGCTTAACAAAGTTATTTTAGGGAGCTGCAGAAACTGAATGTTAAATCTTAGATCTAGAACAGATCTGTGGACAAAAAATCAGATCCATTTCATATCTGTAATCTAGAAAGACTTATTTACAAGATCCCCTTGGGATTTTGACCAAATCATGCATTACAAAGAGTAGATCTGAGTTTCAAGTTGCAGATCTGCAAAATGATTCAGAAATTTCTGAAGGTGAATTTACATTAAAATAGATCAAATCTAAACAGAACATGGATCAGCAAGCTAATCCATATATCACCAAGGTGAAAGGAAAAGCCCAGCACTAGAGATCTCTCATCAAAAATGGGGTCAAAACACCCTCCAAACCCTCCACTAAAAATAACACAGTCCCTCAAGAAAGACTACGTTGTAGCTTGAATAACAGAGATGGCCTGATGCGAAGATAAAAATCTGAAGCTCAAACAGTGGATGCACCCTTCCAGGAGGTTAAAATACACACTCACTGAGAAGAGGCTCCAATACAAGCTACATCTAAAGAGATCTATAGTTCCACTTACTATATCCTACAAAAGCAAACAAACCCTCACTAGATCTGCATTGTAGTTGGAAGTAGAGCTTGGCCCAAAGACTGATAGTGGATCAAATCAGAAAGACTCCTCCAAGAATCCTCAATGGAAGAGGTGAAATCCAAATATAGGAACTCCAAGTGCTAAGCAGCACAATTCTCCACTAAACAACAGAGAATAATATTTGTCTAAACAGACAAGATACTCAGAAATATAGACAATCAACAACCTCCTCTTGCTACCTTCCTCTTCCTTTTATAATATGAAAGCCTTTGCAAACCCTAAAGCACCTTGATGAGTTAGCTCCTTTCACATGAGGGGTCTCCTTCTAGAACTGAGTTGTCCCTTCATGAGGTGCATTGTATCTAGACAGCATTGTATATTTGGTCAAGGTTGACCCAGTCTCATAGCTCAAACACCTTTCACACCTACAAGTGATTTATTTACATAGCCTAGATTTATCCATGTTCATATGGGCATTGATTTATTCATTCTTTTAGGATTTTTACATGTCCTCCTTTATTCATTTATTCATGCAACAGGAAATGAGACAAAATTGCATATTCCTCTTAGCTCAGGCTAAGTAGGAATATTACACTATCTTTTTATGTAGTTGTTTTAATAGCACCTCCCAGGTCATGCCTTTAACTTCTAATTGTTTATGGACCAAATTCTTTATCAAGAAATGGTGATATAGCTTCTTTTCGGCCTGGTCTTCCCGTCTGTCCTGCACACCCTTGGCCATTCTTTCCAAGCTCTTAAGAAAAAAATGGGGGAAATCAATCCTCCACCGCACGTGCCAGTCGGCTTCGAAATGCTGCAACATCCTAAAATGGTACACAAAAGTGAGGGAGTACCTTCCCTCACAGGTTAGGAATTTTTGTAGGATGAAAAGGAGGTCCCGCCACTGTCCCATTAGGGCACTGCCCAGAATTCCTTTCTTCCAATCTACCTTCATATTCTTGTCGATGACGAAATGCTACCATAGCTTCCTTTCTAGTTTCTGATTTTTAAACCACTGCTCACCAGTATTTTCCAAGTTTGTCACTATTTCTATAAACTCTTCCGTAACCTCAAATTTTAGAGGCCCAATTTTTACTCGGCCATTTTTGAAACTTTTGGAAAACCGTAGGGCCACTTCATGGTTATGCCCGTCAAAATTTTGCAAGAATTGAAGAAACCCTGATTCTCGCAATAGTGCAAGACTATTGCGATACTCAACAGTCTGTTCTACCCTACTGAGAAATGAAGGTTCGCTTCGAACATGCGGCATCGCTACCTAATGGTTATGAACGGTCAATAATTTACATGCAACACCGGGAAAATTGGTTCTTATAGATAGGGATCCAACCATCCACCATCCCTTCCATCTTATCACCCATTCATTCCACTAAAATAGCCATGGATGCGTGGCATCTTTGAGATCGTGCAGGGCTGGTGCTTGTGGCGGCGTTTTAACGGCTAGGTGAGGTAATAATTACGAGTGAAGGACATCTATGATTATGGCAGAAAGGGGAAATTATATCCAAGCAACGGTTAAACACTTCCGCACTCCTTCATAATTCAAAAAAAATAAATTTAGCATCATTAAAAAATGATCATGATTATTAACTTAAAAACACCTTGTACTTTAAATAATTTTCTCCTAGTTAATATGATAGCACAAGTACTCATCAACTAAGTGAAAAGACTTCTTATAAACTTTCATGATGACCACTTTCCTATGACGTATGCTATGAAAAGAACAAATTGTACTATGTTTCTGACAGGGTTCATGCTTTCACCAGTCTTCTTGCACCACTTAAACTATGCTATTCTACTGGTACCATTCTGCTTGCACTTATTATAGAGGATGACATGCTTGCACTAGTGCAAGCATAATATCTGGAAAAACGAATAGATAATTTAAGTAAAATATAGGCTAGACTTCCAACATGGCTTCCTCAACTTATACTAGAAATTTTCTTTGCCCTTTCTTGATGGTTCAGAGCATATCCTTTTGCTCTTTGTGCGCGAGATCCTGCAATGAATTCATGAGGGAACAAAGAAGTGGGAAAAGGGAAATTTCATAATTGGAAGGAATTCTGTTACAGGGATTCTAGGAATAGTACCACAAGAGGGGAAAAACAGAAGTGGGATAGGGAAAAAAAATCAAGGGAAAAGTGGGGTTTTTACGTAACGGACAGGGTAAATTCAGAAGAATATGGGAAGGTTAATCATTCTGGGATTGAAGAATAAAACTGAGGGAATATTACAAAAGTGGAATATGAAGAAAGGCAAAAAAAATTCTGGAAGGTCTTCCTGAACTGGTGCAAGAAAAATAACTGTAGCGAGAATTAAGCATTACTTGAATAAAAACATCCATGCTAATTACCCCAATTGTATAAAGGTTGGTTTTGTTGAACCTGTTTTTACTTGGTGGTCGCTAGCATATCTAAAGATCAAGCAACATTCTCTTTTTCTTAGAAATTTTTGATCTTCCTTCCAGCAAGCTAGTTTTCAGGTTGATCCTTCTGCAATCATGTCAGCGAACTGATTTTCATAATTACAGGAAAATATTTTTTCTTTACTTTTTATTTGATTTTTTTTTTTTTTTTTTTTTTTTAAGAAGAAGAAGAATTCATGTTTTCAAAAGGTTGGTATTACCATTCACCACTACCATCCCAAATTGTTGTTGGACTTGCTATGTAGAGTCTTTCTTGGCAAGTGGCTGAAAATACTTCTTTAATCTGTGTCCATTTACCAAGAATACTGAATTTTGTCCATCAATATTTTTAGCTTCTATTGCTCCATTCTCGAATACTCGGATAACTTCATAAGGTCCCATGCAATGTGTATGGAATCTCCCTTTAAAAATTTTAAATCTAGAATCATAAAGGAGCACCCAATCACCTGGTTGGAATTGCTTTTTCTGAATAGACTTGTCATGCCACCTTTTGCATTGCTGCTGAATTAGTATGTTCTGTTGAACAGAATCCCTACGAAATTTAGCTAACTCATTTAATTGGAGAAGATGTTGTTGTTGTGCCTCAGAGAGATCTAGTCTTAACTGAACTATAGTTTTGAAAGTTTTGATCTGGAATTCAATTGGTAATAGAACCTATTTGCCATCTACCAGCTCATATGGTGTATGTCCCGTGCTATTTCTCCAAGTGGTTCTGTATGCCCACAAAATTTCTGGTAATCTTTCAGCCCAGTCTTTCACATGCATATTTACTGTATTTTTAAGAATGGACTTGATCACTTTTTTTGTGGATTCCACCTGGCCATTTTATTGCGGGTGATACAGTGTGGATTTCCTGTGCTAGATCTTGTATTTCTCCATCACACCCTGTACCAGATTAGAAATAAACTGCGGACCATTGTCAGAAACAATTTCTCTAGGCACACCAAATCTAGTAAAGATTTCAGTAAAAATAAAATCAACAACAACTTTTCTTGTAGCAAAGGAAACGAATTTAGCTTCTACCCATTTTGTAACAAAATATGTACAAAACCAAAATATGTTTTTTACTTAATGACGTTGGATTTATTGGCCCTATAAAATCAATAGCCCATTTTTCAAATGGCTCAATCATAACTTGGGGGAATAAAGGCATTTCATTGGTTTGATTAGGCTGGCCCATTCGTTGACAACTATCACATCGCCTGACGTACAGTTTGGCATCCTTAAACAAGGAAGGCCAAAAGTAACCGACATGCAATACTTTATATGCAGTCCTCTTATCAGCGAAGTGGCCTCCACAAGGTTCATCATGAGCATATTTCAATATTTCAAACACTTCCTCCTCTCTTACACATCTACAGATAATCAGATCTGGACCAATGTTAAAGAGATATCCTTGAATCCAGGAGTATGCAACACTTTTATGAATAATATTCCACTTTTCACGAGCATACAAGTGGGGTGGTGTTTTCCTAGTAACCAAGTAATTAGAAATGTCAGCAAACCACAGAGAATCTGTTGACATAGAAAAAAGATGTTCATCTGGAAAATCATCATTAACAGGAGTTGCTTCACCAGGATTATCTAATCTAGAAAGAAAATTTGCTACAACATTAGATTTTCCTAGTCTATCAACAATAGTAACATTAAATTCCTACAACAATAGAAACCACCTAGTCACTCTACCACTATTCAATGGTTTGTTCATCAAATATTTAATCGCGGAATGATCAGTATGTACAAATACTTCATATCCTGTAATATAGTGCCTGAACATATTAATTGCAAAAATTATAGCTAAAAGATATTTCTCTGTAACTGTATAATTTAATTCAGCGGAAGACAAATTCTTACTAATATAATAAATAGCATAGGATTGGTTATTTTCCTCTTGTCCTAAAGTTGCGCCAATAGCCAAATATGAAGCATCAAAGGAAAATTGAAAAGGCAGGGACCAGTTAGGACCTCTCAATGTTTCAAAAGACTATTGGCAAGTTGTGGACCAAGAAAATTCACTATCCTTAGCTTAAAGTCAGAAAAGAGGGGCAGCTATTTTAGAAAAAATTTCAATGAATCTTCTATAGTAACCAGCATGTCATAAAAAACCTCTTACTTCCCTCTAAGTTTTGGGTGCAGGAAGATGTAGAATGATTTCAATCTTCGTCGGATCAACCTGGATACCTTTACCAGAAATCAAATGGCCAAGTACCACTCCCTCTTTGCACATAAATCTACATTTCTTGTCACTCAAGGCAAGATGGGCTTCCTGAAAATGAAGAATTCCTTTCTCCAGATTTTTGAGAGCTTCCTAAAAAGAATCACCAAACACAGAAAAGTCATCCATATAAATTTCTACAAATTCTAGATCAGCAAAAATGGCCAGGACTTCCCTTTGAAAGGCAGTCGGGGCATTACATAAACCAAAGGGAAGCACTTTATAAGAAAATGTACCCCATGGACATGTAAAAGTAGTTTTATCCAGATCTTCATGTGCAATCTGTGTCTAGTTATAGCCACTGAAGCCATCTAAAAAGGAAAAATATTTCTTTCCTGCAAGGGTATCAAGCACCTGGTTAGTAAAAGGGAGAGGGAAGTAATATTTGAGAGTGGCGTTGTTTAATTCTCGATAATCAATACAAATAAGCCATCTTACATCTTTCTTAGGTATTAGAACTAATGGAGAGACCCACTGATTGTCGGAAATAGGATAGATAAAACCGGCATCCAAGAGTTTATGTACTTCTTCCTTCACAATATCTCTTAGAGTTGGATTCATTCGCCTTTGGGGTTCTCGAACAGGTCGGGTTCCTTCCTGAATATAGATATCATGTGTACAAGTTTCAGGAGGAATACCCTTCATATCTTCATAGCCCCAAGCAAAGGCACTAAGATGGTTTTGCAACAAATTCGCAAGCTGCTCCAACTGAGATGAGTCCAAATCTGAACTAATATGCAAGGATTTACCAGGGCTAATCTCAACAAGAGTAGTATCAGGCGCAGGAGTACTCAAGGGAGTGGTAAAATGTGGAGGTACAAAAGAATGAGAATCATGATTATATTGAAAATCTAAGCTAAAAATCTAGCTCAATGGCTCAAAATTAGGCATAGTGTCTAGATTATTCAGGAAATATTGAATCTCATCTTCTTATGAAGACCCAGTATAATGATGGATAAGGGTAATGGGCTAAGTCTCCTCATCACTGCTTTGATCCAACCATAAAGTATCTCGAAGGTCCTGAATGGATCTGGTAGGGGGGATAAGTTAACTTTCTTCCTAGAATCTCCATACGAAATATACATATCACCGGAACGACGTCCAATATATGCATCGGCCGTAGCAAGCCATGGTTAACCCAAGATCAAGGGATGTCCTCCTGTTGGTTTCTTTGGTTGAATCACAATGAAATTAACAAGATATTCCCAAGAATCCAAAGAGATGATCACATTGTTCAATACTCCTTTTGGCTTAATTTTAGATCTATCTGCCAATTCAAGCACAGTGGGAGTAGGGCGAAGATGAGATAACCGAAGTTGATCCATGGTTTGCTTAGTCATGACATTAATGGCTACCCCCGGGTCTATAATAACATTAGAGACAAGAACATTACCAATCTGAATTGAGGCAACAGGGTTTCCGGGATCAGTATATTTTTCCATAGACACACATCCCGTCATCAAATTTGCTACCCTACCAACAAATTGAATGGTTTGGGGTTCCAATATTTTCCTCCCGGGTTTCTTGAGATAGAGTTTCTTAATAATATTGGTACAAATGGGGATCTCTTTAATGGCTTGAAACAAAGGTATCTTAATGAAAATATTTTGAAGCTCAGATGCCAAACCAGTCTCAGAAATAGGCCCACTTTTTTCCATTACTAGCCTCTCTAGAAAGGGAGGCTGGTTGGAAGAAGATGGCAAGGATTCAGAGGGAAAGGGATGCTTAGCGACAGATTTCGGAGAATGGTTAAGAGTTTGCTCTTCTCCTTTCTCTTAGACAATCACTATAGGTTGCTTCTGATTTTCTGATGTTACAGTCCTTCCTGATCTTAATTGAATATCATGAACCCCAACTAGAATAGACTGGTACTCGAATGGTAAAGGTGGGTTTTTTACATAGATCATTTGCACTGGTTTATTATTGTTAGGATTGGGCATAGGTTGAGCAGGCAACTAAGGAGGTCAAAAGGGTGGAGGTAAAGGCAATGGTGGAGTAGACTGACTCGGAAGTTGAGGTATTGAATAAGGTGTATGCGTAGATGGATATGATTTCATAGGTGGCTGGTGGGAGTATGGAGAATGAGTTGGCCCTCTCCAACCTTGTTGCCATGGTTGAGAAGGTTTCCCATGCTGATATTGATTCCCATACTACTATGCATGTGAATTATAACCAGAATAGTGTGGAGAAAATTCAGGAGCCATACCAGCACCTACCTGAGGCCAATTCCTTCTTGCTCCCATAGCATACAAGTATTCAGCTTCAAGTTGTCCCCGTGTAAATACAGCTTTAAGTCCTGGTATAGAGGGACATTTTTCTATGACATGGTCTTCTGCACAAATAGCACACTTATTTGTTTCTTTCAAATTGAGAGGACACTCTTTAGGAGGATGCTTGTCTCTACATTTAGGATAGAAAATACATAATGACTCTTGTTCCTTCATGAGTTTTTGTTGAAATTTTAAAGAGTCTAACTATTTGGTAACAGTATTCATTATATCAATTTTCATGTTTTCCATTTTATTTTCTAGTCCAATAATCATAACATCAGTAGATTTAGTTTTTTTGTTTCTATTTCGAGTTCCTCTACTAGATCTATACCGATTTCTTGAAAATTTCCTGCATAATTCACAAATTTGTTCATAAGTTTGCTGAGAAATATCACCTTGTCCTAACAGATTTAAATTATTTCTAGCAATTATCAGTAAGTCCTCTTAAGAACAAGGTTCTAATAGTACTGTGATCAAACTTAAGTTTCGACCTTTCTAAAATATACAAAAATCTTTCTAGGTAATCTTCAAGAGTTTCATCATCATCCTATATGATTGTAAAAATCTCATATTGCATGTCCCGAGTTTTGAAATATTCTTGATATTTAAACAAACACACTCTCTTCATCTGATCCCAAGAGTTTACAGTGTTTTCTCCTAACCCCATAAATTAGCGTAGAGTTGAGTCCTTGAGAGTAACAGGAAATAATCTTAAATTCTGAGCATCAGTTGAATAATCATAACTTCTACACAAAATATCAAACTTGAATAGAAAAGAGTTAAGATCTTCATGAACTTTACCATGGAAATGAGGGAGGTTGATCATGGAATATTCTTCATTTGCACCATAGTATCAGGATCCACAATTGGAAACACAAAAGTGGATTTTTCTTTACTTACCTAGTTTTCACCAGTCACTTCCAAATGATCTTCATGGTCCACCATTGTTTCCCTTTTACTTGTACTGCTCTCAACATGCTGATCCACACTTGAGTTGTTGTCACCAGAATCTAGGTGGATTGTTCCTACATGATGGGTTTGAATTGGATTGGGCTTCCTGCTTACAGAAGGAGACCCAATATGAGAATTGTTTTCATAATTCTTTTGGCCCTTCGTGGGCTTCGAACCCTTACCTTTTCTAGGCATTCATTTCAAAAAAAGAAAGAAAAATAACAAACAACTTCTAGTAAAAAATGCTGTCATAAATCAATTAACAACAATAAAATTCCTTCAAAGAAGCTTTTCCAAACAATACTGCAAAAATAAAGAAAAAATTACCTCTATTGTATAGTCAAAAAATTATTACCAAATCAAATCGCCTCCTCGGCAACGGCGCCAAAATGTTGGGTGCAGGAATTACACTTAAGCAAACTCTTCAACACTTAATTTGTCAACCCAGGGGATCTGTAAACTTAGAGACGAAGCACAGGAAATGCTAGAGATGGTATGAATCTTCCTAATATAAATCCCTACTTTCTTTAAAGGAAAGATTGCAGAATCAAATTAAAAAGAGAAAAAGGAAACTTTAACCATCAAAATAATCTAAGACTGGAACAAGAAAGAATGGATTTGCAAGAGGGAATTAAAGATAAAAGGAAATCACTTTAGCTAATTATTTTTTAGCTACCGAGTGTGTGTTTTTCTTTAGCAGAGACACTTAGCAGTCTCATCAGATGGGCCCTTAAACCTACTCCTTTAGAGATTTCCTTCTTGCGCTAATTTGTCCTGCACTATCGTAGTCTTCTTGCACTAGTGCAGGAACAAGAATTTATGTAGAAGGTATAAATGGTGTCTTTATTAAAGGCTTTTTACTTCATGCAAGGGCTTGAAATTTTCCAGGTTCAAAGAACTCAGATCCCGTGGCAAGAAACTCGTTCTTTCACCAGATCAGAGCTTCCTGCACTTAGCATTTAATTCTTAAAATGAGTGCTTAATTATTGCAAGTGCTATTATACTGTTAAATCAATTTGCACACATAAAAAGTGAATGTTTTTTATCTTAAAAAAGTGCAGGAATAAAGAAACAATCAATATACATTTATCCTGTTATAAGGATTTAATGAAATAAAGAAGATTGCAGGAAGTAGACTAAGAATGTTTGCTACATCACACCAACATGCACTAGTGCAGGTTCATTTCTCCTGCTTGGACCAGGCAGGGAAAACCAATCAAACAGAATTGCAGAAAAGGAGATATCAGACCAACATGCACTCATGCAGGGTTATTTCTCCTGCTTGGACTAGGCAGAGGAAAACCAATCAAACAAAATTGCAGAAAAGGAGATATCACACCAACGTGCACTAGTGCAGGGTTATTTCTCCTGCTTGGACCAGGCGGAGGAAAACCAGTCTGAAATCAAGTGCAGGAAAAGAAATTACAGGAAAAGGAAATTTATCTACTTCACACAACAGATCTGCTTTCACTCAAACAGGAATGCATGTGCTTGAAGTTAAATCACACTTGACAACGTAAACAAAAATTACAAGAAAACGTGAAATGGGTAAACGTGGTAGGTTGGATAGGCCCTAGCCAACCAACATGTTTCCCTTTTAAATAAAATCACTGCTCAGTACCTTAATCAATTCATCATCTCAAATACAGAAATGAAATTTATGAAACATGAGGTAGAGCTCCCTTTTATTAATTCACTGAGGCAATTACATACATTAATACATTGTCCAACCCAGATTTGGGCGATAACAAAATACAGCAACCTGTTATCGCCTCTCTAGTTGTGTCTCTGTTTTCTTCTGCTATCAAAAACTTAGCCTTTTAGTCCTATTTACATTCTACATTATATAGATATTTGGCCAAAGGAAAAAATAGATCATTCAACTGATTAAATAACCAAATGCAGAATTTAGCTTTTCGGCCTTCAAAATTAGACAGTTAGAAAAAATGGCCGTAGCCAATCCCCAGCTTTCGTCCTTCGCAGATTGGTTCGATCTTGCTATCGTGGCTGAAGCTGCTCAGAACGAGGCGGTGATCAAGGAGGTTCGGATCTGCTGCAAGGATTTGTTGTGCTGGCAACAGTGCAAGATCCGATCCTGCACTAGGATCAACGGTCATGGTAAGTACTCTAACTACCAAATAAACATTGGGGATATCGATAAGTTACAAAGAGTGATTAAAAGTAAGAAATCATGTAATAAATAATTAATTGATACTAAGTTTAATTAAAAATATGAAAAATAAATTTTATACGAAATATGTCACCATGCTTGGACTGGTGCAAGATGAGGGTGCATAAAAGAGGTAAAAAGAGGTAAATGGTTATGATTTATGAAGGGAAAAATGGCAAAAAGAGAGCAAATTAGGTGGCTAACACTCCTTATGCCAGGTGTAAATGTAATAGGGCCAACTTGGTGTTCAATTTAATTATACGTAAATATTATTGATTGAACTTGATTTTTAAATGGGGAAGGTGTATTGGGGTCATATTGGTAGGGGGTTAAATAATGTTAATTTTATAGGTATTTTCCAATATTTAGTCAAAATAAGGGTATTGTTTAGTATGCCACGCATGCAAGTGATATGTCATAGGTTCATTGAGTGAAGTCCATGTGCAGAGACACAACCAATATGGGTCTTGACTCCAATGAGTAACATTGAATATGAATTGAAATGAAGCACTATAGGTTATAAATTATAATAAAATTTAAGATATATATTTCTACGTCAAATTGAGCTTTGTCTCCTTCATTTTGTATTAAGGGATACTAAATCCAATAGTATCATGAATTTACATTTCCATGTGCATGATATCGCTATTTTAACACGATGTTGGATAATTATCAACTAGGATACCATGTGAGTAGGAAACATGGGGCATTGAATTTATGTATACAGTTTAAAGGTTGGAAAAGGATTTCGCTGATAGTGAATGAAGAACATAGTTTGGGAATGATGATAGTTGGAAAATTTGTTGGAAATGAATGTGTAGGGTCATTTATCTGGATTGTATATTACTAAATATTCTTGTATTCTTCATTTAATTAATCACACAAATATGAAACACCTTCATTATCAATTCTTCATTTTAAAAATATTCTCAAATCTAGTGTGTTCTGAACATGTATTAATTAATTCACAAATCTAAAGTAGTAATTAAGACACACATAATTTAATTTCCATGTGAAGCATGTTGCGACTCAATCCTTGGGTAGATTAGAGGGAGGGGGAAGGGAAACACAAAACAACGAGCTAACATATATTTTATTTTATCCTAAATAAATTCAAATTGCCCACATTTACATACATATCATGTCTCCTTCTAACTTTCTACATTGTTTTTTCATTGGGTGATGTGAATGTAAATATGGGTGAATTGAATTGAATGACGATTTAATTGAATACTAGTTGTCCACTTTGATCTACCCAAGGATTGAGATATGCATAAGAGTCATTTTTGGATACAGTGATTCAACATTTAACATAGAGATTAATAGATTCAACGTCAAAGTACCTTCTCCCTTGGAAATGGTTGAAGGTAACTTACTGAACATAGTGCATAGAATAAGATACCAAGTTATGAGATCTAATTAATATTTAATTACACATATTATCACACATTAAAAAATATAATACAACTCACTCATTTCGAATAACTTATTCCATATAACTATTGCAGGCCACCATTACTAAATAACTTATTCTTCTCAAGTTAAAGAACTTAAAAAAAATTGGCGAGTTATTAAAAATATTTCCCTTCTTTTGAAATATATAAATTTAATCTAAGCTTCACGATGGACGAGTTATTTTTATATTTTAAAATTTTTTTCAAGTGTAATTTTTTTTATCCCTTCCAGTATGGGCTAGAAGCTCGAGGAAGGGTTAGGACGGGTTCAATTTTGAACATTGACGGGGATGTTCCTGCCAAGGTGCGGTGCATGCACCCATGTTTCCCACACACCTGGAATGGAGGGATGTTGGGGAAAAAATTCCCCACGCCTCCCTTTTGCGGAGGTGTGGGGAGACAAGAGGAGGAATTTTGATACATCTCCCCAAAAAGGTTGCTTCATGGCACACCCCCTCAAAAGGGGGAGGCCAAGAAGCACCCCTTTTGATTTTCAAGAAATTTTGTGTCAGGAACCCTAATATACAAGTATATCACCCTACTATTAATATGAACTTCATGGTAAAGTTAAATTATTAAGGTAAAAGTGACATTCTCCTTTATCATTCATTTTATTTCAAATGGAGATAGTAGAATTCTAGATCTTACTCCAAATCCAGCAGACTTAATAGTTTTTCAGGATTTTAGGATTAGGGGTATTGCAACATTTCCATTGGATTTTTTAATGTATGAGGATATGGAATTATTATGTACCTTAATGTTATTGGCATTAGTTGTCGAACTCCTCTACCGTGACCTTACTAAAAATGTACCCATCACTCTTAAACAAAATTTTGACTTGACATATTATGATTTTTCTATCTTATTTTAATGCGTAGAGGGTGATATCGATGATGAAGATACAAATATAGGTAATTTTGATGATATGTAGGTATTTGTTGTAACATGAATTTTTTGGATGCTAGAGGCCATATAAATCTTCTTTGTTGATGTATATTTAGTTCAATTATGGATTTCACTCAGTGTTATTTTAGTTATGTGCACCAATCTTACATGTGACATAAATGAGAAACAAAAATTATTTTTGTATAAATGGTTCAGATTTATATGAATTCATATGAATATATATGTTTTTTTTTTTTCATATTTGAGGTGTTTTTGGTTGATCGTTTTTCTGTCCTGGGTTTTTTATCGATTATGGTTTTGTTCCAACTGGTTCTTGATTCAAAGGGTTATCCAGTTCAATCATTGATTCTATGCCGATAACAATGGTATCTAATATAGTATATTTTGATTAGTACTAATTAGATTTTATAATTATTGGTGATGAATATGGATCAATGTATTCCATTATTGAATCTTGTGGTGTATGGATGAATAATGAGTATGAATGATGTATGTACCAGTATGAATGGTGAATATGAATTAGTGTATTGCATTATTTAATTTAATTATGTATGAATCAATATATTTATGTTTTCATTTCACACACACACACACACACACACACACACACTGTTGGGTTTGTGTTATATTCTTTCCACGACTAGTCACACGCAGGGGGGTAACAGGAGGGGCGATAGCCCCCCCTGTCGGGGTCCAGGGCAGTGCCCCAGAAAATTTTTTTGGCCCTTATTTTCCTGTGGGTGGACCTGCCCATGGTTTTGTGCATGGGTTTGTACATGGTTTTGGGGCATGATGGTTTTTGGCCCCTGGTATTTTGTAGATCCTGTCAAGGGAACTATGGTTATGTTCTAATCTAGGGTTAATGGATTGGGGTTTATGTATGCTTCGGCATGTATATATATGTTTTGTAACACTAAAAGTAATATAATGAAAAATCAAGCTAGTCGTCCTGATTTGGGATCCAAGGGAAAATCTCTGTGTTTATCTGTTTTATGTTTTATGCTCTCGCTATTATTTAATTTATGTTTTAAATATTTGTTCATAGATAATTTATGTACAGGGTTAAAACCTACACACACACCAAGACATCTCCTTCCCCCCCCCCCCTTAAACTTCCCTAGAATTTGAGGGTACTCATTCCCCTTTTGCATCTCCCCACACCCATATCCCTCCATCCTCGAGTCTTGGTGGAATATTGCATGTAAGTGGAAGAATATACCCTTAATGTGATAATCTGAAACTATTATATAGAAATTTTCCTATGAATCATGCACACCATCAATTATAGGATATTAGAGTCACATGGAGGATATATGAGTATCTTAAGATGAATATATCCTCTTATTGTAATGTGTCCTCTAAAATGATTTACTTGAGGAAAATATCCTTATTTTAGAATTCATGGGATGTTTTAAACCAAAATTTATAAATATATCAAACACTCTTATAGATCCAAGTGGAAAGTTTCTGAATTTAGATAATATCACAAGGTATTCAAACCAAGAACAAGCTTATCATTTGTAGAATTCATTGAGAATTACAATTTTTTCCCCAAAGAGAGATATGAGGCAAGTGCTATCATTGTGACTACAAAGTACATTTCCATTTATTTTATGTGTATTTTTTACACATATAACATTTGATTTTTTATGGTAATTTTCAACAAATTAAAAATTCTATTGAAGGATGAAATGTGTATATAGGTATCTATATTAATAAATTCCTTCTTTAGATATACATAATTGAGTTTTGATGGTAATATTAATAATCCAAAATCACATAATTGTTAGAAACTAGGAAAATACTAGGTGGGGAGGTTGAATCAATATTTTAAAATAGCTAACAATTATTTAGCCAATTAAACGCATTCAACAACACAATAGTGCACAAATCACATACAGTTTAAAAAAATGATGTTTAAATGTACACCTATATGGTATAAAACCACCAATTATTTTATATTATGATGTAAATTCAAGCACCAACTCCAAATTACATAAAATTATGAAGGAACCAACCTACAAGAGGCTCCAACCCCATTTTCTTTTCAAGAAATCACTTTTTTGGAAGTACCAAATGATCCAGATGTATGAAGGAATGAGATGAAATACAGATATAAAAAAAAACACATAGATACAGTGAAAAAAAAACTTCAATTCATTAATAACAAAGCACTAAAAATTGTTTACATGCATAATGGAAATAAACTAGCTCAAGCAATGGTAGCTTATCTCTGAGAAGAGATGTGGCAACCACATGCCTTCTAAAATGTGTTAAAATGAGGCTTGAAGGCCAGCTTATTATTGAGAAATAATAGGAATCCATTAACATACAAAATCTTAACCCTAGAGGATGAAGCGTGAAATGTTTGTGGGCCCCGTTGGGGTAAATTGGCCTGGCAACTTCGTAGGGTCGTAACTTTGGAATATGATTTTTTTTTGACACATACAGTACCTCTTTAGAAATATATATCCAAGGACTAAATTTTTTGATTATATATCCATGATTTTTACTATAAGTTTTCCCATTTTCCAAAAAAACACTATTTAGGGCCTCAAAACAACTTTGGAAGCTCAAGACTTGAAAAACATCCAAAAATATTAAATTTTGCTACAATTAAGGAAATTGAAAGAAAAAATGGTGTGGATATAAGTGGAATAGGTGGCTGGAAACCAATATCCACTTGGATTAGTCCTCCCCCCCCCCTTAGAAATAAATGGTCCCCATTATGTTGAGTTCTTCAATGAGATTTGGAAACTTCTGTTGAACTTGGTCCCTAGTGAACCAGCTTCCCTGGTGCAGGATTTGGCCAACTTTGAAAAAATGATATATTTGGATCCTGTGTTTTTTAATTGTCTTGATATGTGTGTCCATGATCTAATCATTTTTTTTTCTTCTCAATGCAATCTAGGTTGATCTTTGTTGGTGTCAAATGCTCAACAATGCCTAATGTGTCCAATAATTGTGGAAAGTATGGTCGGAGGTGGTTCACATTGAATACGGGCTGAAAGGCAAGGAATGGTGGGATACTAATCTCGAAAGAATTTTTTTCCTACAACCTTGGTGATGGTATAAGGCTCATATAAAAATAGTCATATTTCACGATAGGATATAGTGAGTTTCTCTTTCTGCAGATGTAACCAAACTTTGTCATCCATCTGAAACTTATGGGGCATCTGATGTTGATCATTCCATTATTTGTATAATTTGGAATTGGCTTTATCCAAGATGTCATAAAATTGTTGGTGGATTTTTTGAACGTGCTCAATAAAATTGGTGGCTTTATCAGCTTCGAACTAAAAATGGGAAAATTATTCCCGTGTAGTTCCAAAAGGTAGTGCAACTTTAAGGGGACATAATGGTTGAAATCCCAAGCCCACTTCATAGGGGTTGTGGCCAGTCGAGAAATGGAGAGATCTGGTGCAGTTATTTTGTACATAGGGAATACTCTCATCCCATGTTCGTGGATTCTTATAGTTTTACATGTGTGGTATGTGTACAATCATCCTGTTGATGACCTCTCTCTAGCCATAAGTTTGCGGTGGAATGTAGTCAAATTGGTGAGCTTCGTGTCCAAGAATTACCAAAGGCTCGACCAAAAAATTATTAGGAACCTGCTATTATGATATGATATAATGGTATGTGGGATCCCAAAATGAACCCACACTTGTTCAAAGAAGAGTATAGTAGTGGCCTCTATTGTGATACTCTTGCAGGATGCCAATAGGCCATCTTAGAAAATAACTGGATGACCACAAATACCCAGTAGTTTCCATGCTTGGTATAGATAAGTGCATACATATAGTCCATGGAGAAGGATTCATCGGGCCATCTAGTAGTAAGCGGAGGATTATACAAGCCTTGTTTGTTAATAGTTGGCTTGGCAATGGCACAGGCGGTGCACGATCTAATGTATTTCCCAACATTTTGTCATAGATTTCGCTAGTAAAAATACTTTTGTAGTATGACCATAGTTTTCTCCACACCAATTTTCATGCAACCTGACTGTAGTGTGACTCCCAAATCATATTGGCACCCTGGCTTAAAGGAACAAAAATTTGGCCCAGGTAGCATAATAATGCATCCTGAAGGTGGAAAATTGGAACTTGATTGTCATCCACTAGCATCTGGTATGTGGTGGTGAAGTCTAGATCATTTTTATATATTTATGGCCATCCATAGGTCGCATGGCCATAAGAGTTGAGAAAAGTGGCCAGTGCTGCAACTGGCGGTTAACTGAGGAAATCTGCAACATGATTGGTATTACCCTTCTTACATTTTATATTCAAGTGGAATTGTTGCAAATATGTATACCACTTATAATGGAGATTGTTCTGCAACTTCCCTTAGGTCTATATAAACTACAGGGGTCAGTGATATGTATGTTTGATCATATCCTTCCCCAAAATGTAATGTTTCCATTGTCGAAAACCCTGCACAATGGAGCACATCTCCTTATTGTAGGCGGGGTATTTCCAAATGGTGTTAGAAAGTGTCTCACTATGATAGGCTACCAGATATCCTTATTGGGTGAGAAATTCACCAATAACATAGTCAAAGTCATTTTCCTCAATTTCAAATGGTTGTTGTAGGTATGACAATGTGAGTAATAGTGCAAAGAAGAGGTGGTGCTTTAGCTAAACAAACTCCTTTTTTTGGGACTCGGGCTAGAAAAACTTTTATTTTTCTCCTCCCTTGGTAACTTGACTCAAAGGCCAAGTGATATGCAAGAATCAAAACATGAACCTATGATCAAAATTAGCAAGGCCAAAAAATATATGAAGATATGTTAGAGTGGTCGGGGTTGGCCAATCTTGAATGACTTGCATCTTAGCTAGATCCATATGCACACCTTTCCCATCAATGATGTAGCCTAGATATTGGACTTGGCCCATGCCAAATGTGCAATTATCCAAGTTGGCACACACTTTTTGTTTCCGCGTGGTTTGAAGGACCTACCGAATGTGTTGCAAGCGATCTTGTGAACTCTTTCTAAATATGAGGACGAATCCAGATAAAAAACCATGAACGAATTGGTGAAGGGCCACAAGATGTCATCCACCAACCTCATAAAAGTAGCAAGCAAATTTTTCAACCCGAAGGGCATGACCAACCACTCAAAAAAACCTTCCTTAGATTTGAAGGTGATCTTCCATACATCTATGGGCTCTATTGGAACCTGGTGATAGCCAGATTTCAAATCGATCTTGTTGAAATACTTGACCCCCTTGAGCTGGTCCAGAATGTCATGGGATTGGATACCTATTCTTGACAATGATTTTGTTTAGTTCCCGATAACCAATGCAAAGCCTCCAGGTCTCGTCCTTTTTTATGTACAAGTACAACCAGGCTCCCACAGGGTGAGGAACTTGGTCGGATGTGCGCTTTTTGCAGAAAATCCTAGATTGGCCACTTGATATCTTCATTTTGCATAATGTAGTGGTGGTATATCGACCCATTAGGTAGATTTTCTTTGGGATTCATATAGATCGAATGATTGACCCGACAGTGCGAGGGTACCCCTGTGGGTGAGGATGAGATGTCCATGTATTCTTCCATGACCTTATCCACCTGCTTATGCTGCGTGGAGGCCATGATATTCCCCTTAATTTGAGATCAAATGAGAAAGAAAACAAATTTATTATTCTGGGAGATGATCCTATTGAATTTCTTATTAGAGATCAAAGAGATGGTGGTAGGAGGGGCTACCTCCAGTATTCTATACAACTTACTACCCAAAGAAATAATAATAACACGTGGCCTCAACTCATACACAAAATGACACTTCCAAACTATGAGTGGCCTAATAAATCATCACAAAATTCAAGATGAAAAATGTGACACAATACCTCATCTGTGAAGAGTTTGATTCTATGGGAAAGACGACACTGGCAGTCGACGCGAAGTTCCCACCATTGGTGGAGCCCCCCAATGGTGTATGGTTGTGGGTGTGGTGTGGTCAATATGCCTAACCGCTTAATGACCTATGTTAATATGATGTTCTTTTGGCTCTTATTGTCAACAATGAACTGCAGTGGGGACTCATTCACCCAATTTGTGAGTGGAAGATATGATCCCCTTCTTTTGGATGTTCGAGCTCAATTTTCTAGATCTTGGTGGTGGAAATGGTGGCATTGGGATACACACAAATAATTTATTCCCTTGTTCCTTCCCATTTTCATGTTCTGATTCAAAGTCAGAACATGTATTTTACCTTGAAGCCTTCAGCTCAGCTACAAGTGACTGCTTGGCTCGACACTCACTTTTTTTGTGAGTGGGGATCTTATGGAACTCACACCACTTTCCTATGTCATTATTTGTCTTAATGGTGTTGTTATTTTCTTGCGGCTTCGGAGGGTTGTCCTATGTCACCCCGCCTTAGCTTTTTCCTTTGTTCTGTGATTTGGGGAACCTTTCCCTTACCTCATATTCATATCACAAAGTCTCACATCTTCTGTTTCAAATCATACATGATCTTAATAGTGTATCGATAGGCGGTACCAAGTGAGGAGATCTCCAGGAACTCCATCTCATCTTGGATGTATTTTTGTAGACAACCATAGTACTTGAGTACGGGATGCCACTCATAATCCTCAATACCCAACTTTGTGCGAAGGGTATGAAAAATATTTGTGAAATAGAACATCTTGGTCCCTTCCCTACCATAATGTGGTCCATGCTATGTACTTGTATTCATATCTCTCAATAGGCTAGTACTATTCCTTTATGGTGTCTTAAAAACAATTCCAAGTTGGTGCAACTAAAAACAGCGAGGGTTCCCTCTTGCCACTCTTCTCATAGTAGGTTTTCCACCAGTCCTTGATGTGTGGGGCGAATTTGATGAGTGCAAAAGTAATATTCTCCCTATTGGAAAAATCATGAACCAAAAAATATCATTCCAACAAATTTAACCAGTTATCTACAACATTTTCATCTATATGGCCTTTAAATATGAGAATGTCAAAGTTGAATTGTACCTTAAAGGGAGTGGCACCTAGAGGGTGGTTGTTTGATGAAGACATGTCACCTTTGGGTATCTGCAAAAGGATATGGGAAAATTTTTCCATGACCACGTTCCTTTGCCACTTGAGGGATTCTTCGAGCAATATTTTGAAATGATCTCCTACTCCTTCATCTTTTTTTTCTTATGCAATGGGACGTCATCGGGGTCAGTGAGGGTGGTCTTGCAAAGGTTCAACCATTTCAAGCCCTAAATCCTTATACCTCGACATTTTTGGGCATATGCATAGAAAAATAGAGAAATAATAGACCGCTCTAATACCACTAATCCATATTTATGAAGGAACAAGATGAAATACAAATATAAATAGAAACACAGAGATACAATGAAAACATAACTTCAATTCATTAATAACAAAGTACTAAATATTTTTTACATGTAGAATGGAAATAACTATAGTAGGTGATGGTAGCTTATATTTGAGAAGAGATGTGGTAGCTACATGCCTTCTGAATTTTGTTACATTGAGACTTGAAAGCCTAATTATTATTGATAAAAAATGGAAAACTCTAAACATATAAAAACCTAACCCTAGGAGATGAAGCATCGAATCTATGGGCCCTGTTGGGGTAAATTGGTACATCAAATTCCTGAGGTTGTAACTTTGGCATAAGAAATTTCTTTGATGTGTATGATACCTCGTTAGAAATATCTATCAGAGGATTACAAATTTCGACTGCAAACCCCTACTGCAAGATTTTAGTTCTCCCATTTTCGAAAAAATCATTTTTTAGGATCTCAAAACTACTCTGGAAGTTCAGGACTCGAAGAAATACCATAGATAGTAAACTATTCTACAATTAAGGAAACTAAAATAAACAATGGTGGGGATCCAAGTGGAATAGGCGAGTGGCCAAAAATATCCACCTGGATCACCAACTCCTTTAACTTTACAGGAACCAACTTGAAAGAGACTCCAATCCCCTTATTTATAAGCACTCACTTTCTCAACCTATTATATCTATTGTTTCATACATTTTCACACTTAAATATCAAGCTCTTTGATCAAAATATCACAATGAAAAAATTCTTAAGTCTCAGGTATGCTAGTCTTCTTTAATTTGTGTTCTGCAAAAACCTTTCTTTTTCTTATTTTTTTATTCAATTGATGTTGCTTTCCGTTGCCAATTCACACTCACTAATTGCATACCCACTGATTAAATAATTCTATTTTTTTCAAAAAATTAATTCTCAACACTTCAAATATGCAATTCTCAAAATCACAATACCTCCAAATCTCAACTTATCTATATCTTCATCGTTTAACCAACACTTTAATCTTACTCTTTCTCTTAGGTCTACTTGTCTTCTTTCTGCTACTCAACTACCTCTTTTCTCCTCATTAAATTCGAGTTTCTTATGATTATTCATGTCAACAGTATCTATAGCTATTCAATTTGCATGAGAATGACACAAATATCATGTTGTTTCCTACCTTTTATAGATACAACCACTCAGATTTGTCCAAAAAACAAACTTTAATTGTTCAACCTTTTAACTAAATTTTGGCACCTAACACTACCAAATTTCCAATTTACAACCCCTAGTGTTTAGCTCCCTTTTGAATGTGAATTTTGGCCCAAACCAAGGTCTCAAGCTCTAAAGGTGCTTAGTCCAAGACAATTGCGAACCAAATTTCCTCATTATGAAAATAATCCTGCAAAATCCAATTATATGGTCCCTCGAAATCCATGTTGGTTAGTGTGCTCCTAGATTCCCTTGCATATGGATTAATTCTAAGTTCTAGGGATTCTATCCCCAATTATTTTTGTAGTGAGGCAGCATCGTCGATCGACCAAGTGGTTGGATACATTTAAGCCTTCAGTTTTGTGTTCACTCTCGATCTAGGGATCTACTGACCTGACCCCTACTCCACCTTTCAACAACGTCACACCTATTCTAGGTTGGATGTTCGAATAACATTTACACCTTTTTGTTGGCTCCTATATGCAGTGATCAAAGATCCAACCTTTTATAAGCCTCCCAACCTCTTGTTGGGCCCAACCTCTATATTTCGGATGGCCTTTTTGTGTTAGGACTCCATAACCATGAAACAAACCAACCACATCACTCTCTACAATGTATCATCCACATCACTATCATTTTTCACTTGAAAAAAGGCCACTTCACCACCCAAAAATGTTGAATCCACATGCATCATGTTATGACCATATAGTGCCACATCATCAACTACAACTTGTCTGAGCCATGTCACCTTTCCATGTCATCATCATGCCACATGTCCTCAACTTGGTGTGACATGTCATCAATCATCCATCTGGCACCACATGTAATTCCATGTTGTATTAGGGTTTTATTATCCTAACCCATTTCCCGTCATTCGTCACTTTGTTGTTCACAAAACTTCTAAGCCCGACAATAGAATAGGCTCCTAACAGCTTGCCACTATGTTGTGCTATACAACACCCCCCATTTATTTTAATAAATGGGGACCCTTTAGAATTAAATAGGAAATTTATTTTTATCTTTAAGAAAAAAAACTTTAGGAAATAAAGTTTTCTTTGAGTTTTCTGCTTTATTCCTTAATTTGCTTCGTAAACCACATAGCTTACAACCAAAAAGACTTGAAATCCATTAAGCCACATGGGCTGCGAAACACACTAAGCCCTTTTTCCGAAGTTATGTTTAAAACATGCTAACACTCTAATCATTGTTATAATTTGTTATCGCATCGCACCTCATTTACACAATCAAACTTATAAATCAATTCGGCATAAGTTGTGATTCCGCAGATCCGATGAGCCAACAAAGAAATAAATATAAAGCTCTAAAGGCCCATAAAATGTGGCCTCTTGACTTCTTAAATGCACAATTCTGCACAACTTAACCAAAAGGAAATTCGTTACCGCATAAGAATTGTGATGTGCGATTTGCGCAGATCGCATTTCGCAGAATTTATGGGTCATTAAGGGAATTTTGAAGTCTAAAATGGGCCTCCTAAGAAAAATGTACCAAAAAAAAAAACTTTATAAGAACCAATAGGATTCAAGATGATGATGTCAACCATGGGGGATGATTCACCATTTTTTAAATAAAATGGTAAAAACATTAAAAAATAATAAAACTACTTTTTCAACTCGTATTTTCAACTTATCTCCCAAATTTTTTACTCAAATTTTGGGCGGGAGTACTCATTAGATGAAAAAATTAATTCCTCATCCAAGGAGTAAACATATTTCATACTTTCGATGGACTCTTCTACAAGAAAAATGAGAAATACATGAAGAATGTGATTGTAATCACTTGTTTTATGTATTTCTCATTTTTCGTGTAGCAGGGTCCATCGAAAGTATGCAAAATGGGTACTCCTTGGATGAAAAATTAAATTTTTCATCCGACAAGTACTCTCGCTTGAAATTTGAGTAAAAAATTTGGGAGATAAGTTGAAAATATGAGTTGAAAAAGTAGTTTTTTCTTTTTTCTCTCTAAAATTTGATGATGTCATCAAATATTATTTCATTGTTTCCACTATTATTTTATAATTTCATTAGGAGGCCCATCTTAGACCTCAAAATTCCCCTAATGAAACATCATAGACAGTAAAAGTTATAAGTTGTGATATGCGAACTAATGGCATTTAATTACTCAAGCATGCAAAATGAATTATGTCGTATCAAACCGAAATCCGAGATCTAACATCTTAAGTTGATTGATAGCTATTTCGTGTGAAGGTGTAGAAGATTTGATTTGAAATTATTATCAATGATTAAATATCATATTTAATAGATTTATATCTATTCATGCATGTTGATATAAACGATGGATTTCTCTCTGTTCTATATACTTGTAAATTTCGCTCCATTTACTTGAAATCAGGAAACCACTTAATGGAGTAAAGAATATTGAAATGAACAAGAAAGGAAAATATATTTCTCAAATGTTATCGACTAAAGACTCAAACATGTCTCCCTTATTTTCAGACACCACCTGCAACAAGGATTGTGGCAGTTCATCATGGGAGGCTTTGTATAAGCTTTTCGAAGACAAAAATCCAAGGGTAATAACAAAAGTTGCTACAACGGGAACGACATCTACTTAAGATGCGACTTACTTTGATGTTGCATGTTCATTCATCCACAAGGTAGCTGCAAGGCCAAAATTTCTCCCTTCCACAAGCATGGTTAAGTGGGTTATTGATCACTTAAGCATAGAAGACAAAACATTCAAAGATTCGAAGGGAGAAAACGTAGGGTCTTTCAGGGAAGAATATTTACAAGCAATGTACCATCTACCCTCCCCACAACAGAAATATGACAAGGCTTTTCTGCAAATATTTAGAGCAAAACATCTAGACCTCATGAAAGTCATAAAAGAATGGAAGGAAGACCAGGGAAAGCTGAAGCGAGATAAACTCGGTACATACCCAATTGCCCAAATTCCTTCCCCTTATTTCTATGTTTTCAGTATGTTGTGTATATTATTTTCAAAACCTTATACCACTAGGTTTTCATTACATTGGGTTCCATTTATTGATGCAATCATCAATTCCTTAATTCTGAATTGGGAAAATATCCTATCTAATAGTTTAGCCAAACACATCACATAATATAGGAATAAAAGGAGTGTTTCATCTAGAGAAATATCTCCCTTTTATATGTCTACCTATGTCATGGACACAATTTGCTTTTCTTCTAGTTTTCCTACCATGGGATGGAAATGGACTACCTAAGACCCTACCCCAATCCACATTTACCATAGAGCCCTTTGGGATTCAGACTTCCATCTGCATTTTTATAAAATTTTCCATGGAGTCATGTTGCCTAAGCACCAGATGATATTCAATAAGAAAGCCCCTAGGGTTTCTGAAGAGGCCAGTACAAATATTCTTTCTGTGGCTAGATGGTTTGCAGAGGATAATTTTACATATGTCAGAGTATTTGGGAGTTATTCTTCTCCTCACGTCCTACCATATTATGTTCCTCATAAGTTATTTGCAAGAGAGATAGACTACCATCTTGTTAATGGTATTACGAAACAACTGAAAGATGCTAATAAGGTCATTTGGCCTAATTTCCCCATTACAGTGTAGTACTTTTGCACTTTTTGATATTGGCCATACCTACAAGGAGGTTTCAAAGCTTAATCTATTGAATTTGGAATTAATGCCAAAGAGGTTGTATGATCCAAATGATGTAATTAAAAACTACATAAAAGAGCTCATAATGAAGCCTTGTGTAAATGAAATAGATGGATTTGATGATCTCTTCCAAGGCATGGAGAAGTTTTTAGATATAATTAAGTTTGTAGCCTCTCAACTTAGCCAAGATGATTTGGAAGCCTTCCAAATATACATAAATAAGAGACTGGAGAGAGTTCCTCTCAACTTGTTAATTATTTAATATGTCAATAGACCTACTCCAAGTATCATCTTGGTTAATGAGACAAAATACATGTTTGAGGATGAATCGAGTCAATCAGAGCATCAATCTGACAATTCAGATCATTCTGAAAATGAATCTGAATCCAGAAAGGATAGCACATAAAATATAATTGCTCACTTAATCCAAGAGATAGATATGCATGAAAAAAGAGAAGGCAATGGAATAGAGTCAACTTCTCAAGAATTTCAACACAATCATGACACACTTGATGACTCAGAAACTCCCAAACAAATAATTTGAGAAGTGAATTGAATGAGTTTTCTGAAGCAATAAAAACTCCTAAAACTAATCCCAATTCTTATCAAGTTACTAATTTTCAAACACTTGAACATTCCCAGAAGAAAGCATAAATTTTTAATCCACTACAACAAGTTCCAGAAACTCATGATTGAGAGATCATACCGACCTACCCTATAGAAAAATTAGTTTTACAAGTAGAGGAAATTCCTTCACTGGATATATTCTACAGTCCTAGTTATAAGATTGTAGTCAAGAGAAATAAAAGGAGAAGAACTAGTGAAACAATCTCAAACCTCACAGATGAATATGTTGACGTTTTGTGGAAGGATTCCTTAGCTGATCCTACTGACCATTTAACTAAACTATCATAGTATTCAGGGCATATTCTACGGCCACTATTGATAAAGCTACTGAGGTTAAAATGTTGTTGAATCAGAAGGAACACAAAATACAAGAACTAGAGAGACTGTTAGATCAAGAAAAATGTAATTCCAATAAGAAAATGAAATCAAAGATGACCCAATTTCAAAAGGATTTTGAAAATATTAAATTGCAACATCAGACAGAAATCATTGAGAAACAAGCACAAATGGAAGCAAAAATGACCAGATTACAAAGCCAACCACAATTAGAGCAATTCATCAAAGAAGCATTGGATGTAAATGCTAAGTTAAAGCAACAATAGAAATTGTTTTGCCAACAAGCTTCTATTATTGACTTTTATTGTGACTCAAAATAAATACTGATCCAACAAGTAGCTATCCAGAAATTTGAATGTGAGAAGCTTGAGAAGAAAATCAACGAACACATTCAATGGAAAGCATCAGACTCAAGAAAGGAAGCTAATCTACCCAAGTAGATAAATTTCATAAGGAGATCATATTCAAATATTGGGAAGCACAAATAAAGTAGGCAGAGAAAGAAACAACAAAAGCATCAAGATTATCAAAATAAATTACTGACTATGTATGTGAAAAACTGGTAAAATCAGAACTTATCAAAGAGTACACGTCTGATGTGTTCTCAGAATTCAAACAACTAGAAACATAGTGGCAGCAAAAGGCAGACACACGAGATGAAATAATTAAAAAGGTAAATAAGTTTGATCAAGAAAATTATTGGAATTTTCTAATCAAACCTTATCATAAATACGAGATCCTGCAGTCTTCAATAGATTCAACAAGAAGATCGCAACCAGTACTCTCAAATGTAGTATTCAAGGGATAGATCAGATCGAGTATTTCGTAGCCAGCTCAGCTCAAGCCCATGCTAGATATTTTTCAACTTCGTGACCAAATCCAAAAGAAAGGGCAGAATTCATAAATCATATTGTTACTTTATTTTATTAGATTGTAGTTTAAGTTAGTCTTACGAGGATGGTTGTTTGAAACCTCCTTTATATTTTTGTAATAATCTATTTTAGAACATAGTTAGTTTAGTATTTAAACCCGTCTCATGCATTTAGATAAGGGTCCATAAATTTGTCAAAAAAATTTGCAAAGAATGCACTACTATAAGTTTGTGAATGCTTTGATGGATTAATTGAACACATCTATTAACTTTTGGAAACTAAAGTTGTTTAACTGATGTTTCACTACTATACTCTTTAAATTTCTTGAAAGAAGAGGATTAGATCCATTACTCTCAGTTTACATGAGTATATCTTCGTACATATGGTACTTATATTCACTTGTATTAAGCCTTTCTTTGTAGATTGATAATCATATTTTTATTGCATTATATATTTGAAACATTATCATAGATGAATGTTACATGCACTTATGTTCTAATATTTGTTTTTGATTTCTTATTAAATGTATAATCACACATATGAATGTGATATATTTTTCACAATTATTCTAGTCAAAATACTTTGTTAGAATAATCATCTTACATAATTTTCATCCCTTTCAACTGTTGAATGATCTATATTACTAATAGTTGAAGGATATCTCTTTAGATCACATAAAGGAAGAAACACCCCGGGTATATAGTAGAATAACTAATTTAGATAGATACATATGATAGATTAAATTAATTCTTTATTTGAATGTTGTATAATCAAAACACACCCTCAAAATCATCCTTATTATGAAAATGGTCCCATTATCCCCAGTCGGAGCCACTGTACCAAACGGAAAAGGAGTTGCTTTAAGGTCCGAACCGGGTGGTTTTCCCCCATGTTTTAGCAGCAGAATTTTGAGGCCTCAACACACTAAGCCCCTTTTTATCAGGCATTGTGACGAATGGTTTTTCAATTCACCATCTGTCGACCATCATTACTCCCTCTTGAGGTTTTTGTTGTTTTTTGAAGTTCTAGCACCAATCCAATGAGTGGTCCATGTGCCATGGAACCTTGTTCAATTGGAATCATGCTTAAAATACTTGAATTAAAATTCTTTTTTCTTATTCTTCCATGGGAGTTAGGATAAGTACCATATACCCTTGAAATACTCTCTAAGAGAGCTATCTAACCAATCAATTTTCATGTTCTTTTGAACAAGGAACTTGTAGAAAAAATTATTTTAAATATAGATCACTAGGTTACACATCCAGCATGCAATATAATTCGTAAGAAACAAAGACATCACTAACATCATAAGTGTAGAAAACCAATAATATAATCAACAGGCTCCCCTTGAACTTCAAATCAATGACAACACTTGACATTAATATTCCAACACGCTAAAAAATATCCCCCTTTGTAATTGATGTCAACCCCACCAAAAATTTATTGTTTGTCATTTATGGCTTTGGGCAAAAACCCCCTTATAATTCTACTCAGTATCCCTCACAAAGGTCTAATTTCTCTTCTCACATTTCATCTCAAATTTTTTCTTACTCTCCCTCTCTCAAGCCACTAAAATTCCCACTTAGACAACTTTGAATTTTTTTTGTCTTCTCAATATCCTTTTAGCTTTTAGGTGCCAATGTTTTATTCATTATCCCCCTTTGACATCAATTAAAAATTGATTTAGATGCTCCCCGAGAATGAATATATCAAGATATTGGTTTTAATTTTGTACTGAAAATAATGATTTATGCTACATAAGTCAAGTGATACAAATGGAAATAATACAAATGAGACATCCAAACTTTCCATTTCATCATTCTAGAAATGCACTTAGCTCTCCATAAACTTGTACTACCCTTGTTGATATTAAATCTCCCCATAATTTAGTATCTTTTCTTCTCTATAACCTCATGTAATGGACAATTGTCTTTTCTTATGAATAAAAACTAGTGAACAAGTAAGTGAGACATAACTCAAAAATTTTTCCTTAAAAGTATACTCAAAGGGCTCTTAGGAAAGAGGCTTGGTGAATATATCAACAACTTATTCCTTTGTTTAGGTATAATCCTACATCACAATATGATCAACCACCTACTCTCTAATAAAATGGTACTTTATGGGAATATTCTTGGTTTTATATTTAAGAACAAGATTATTGGATATATTGATGCCACTTGTGTTATCACATATAATGGGAATGGGTTCATAAAAACCTTCATGTATTGTAATGTCTTATTCATCCATAATATTTGAGTGCTACATGTTTTATTTGTTATGTACTCGTCTTCAACAGTGGAAAGTGAGATAGAAGTTTGTTTCTTTCCCATCCAAGCCAACAAAAAATTTCCAAGGATGAAAGGACCTCCAATTGACTTTTCCTATCATATACACTTCCATCCTAATCAACATTTATGTATCTGGTTAATGATAATTTTTAACCCTTTGTATACCACAAAACAAAGCCCATTATGGCCTTTTAATATCTTAAAATTATTTTGGGATACAATAGATGAGTCTCTTTAGGGTATGATTGATACGTTGCAACTGCACCAATGACTCATATTATGTCTATCCTTGAGGATGTTAGATACAAAAGGTTTCCAGTCATTTATATTAACATTGTTTTCTTTTCCTCTAGTGACTCTTCATCTTTGCTTAACTTGTTTCCTATGAACATAGGAGTATTAACAAGTGAACAATATTCCATTCCAATTTACTTCAACATTTATTTGAGGTACATTCCTTGAGAAATGAACATACATTCTGCTAATTTTGTAATCTGTAAGCCAAGGAAAAATTAAAGTTCACTAAGCATATACATCTCAAATTCAACCTGAATTTAATATCAAACATTGAAAAACTTTGGGTAACTAAATTTTCATCACTACTTGTTACGGGATGAATTACCCTAGGGTCTGGGTTGAGAACCCCAACGGAGAAAGAGTAATACAGTAGCAAGAAGCAAGAAAATAAATAGTCCTAATGCTTAAACTAGTAAAATTGGGAGAATATACATTACCTGTAGGTCATACGTTTGAAGGCGATACCGTAGGGTTCAAAAATTCTGCTTCTACATCTGCTTCAAAACCTGCAACTCATTCAGGAAAAGCACATAAAATATTAGTAATTGAAAGCATGTTTGAGATGTCAGTGTTAGATCATATAAGATTATAAACAAAACAACATGAAATCAACCATAACAATATCATAACATGTATAAAATCATTAAATATCATGACATTAGGAACGAGACAGAGCTTATTTATTGATGTATGTAAAGATGAGTGGAGGAATACCACCTGATTCATCCATGACTCTAAGTGAAACCATCCTTCAGATCTGTCCAGCCCAAGCCTCAATAATCTACTTCCATAAGAATACACAAGAATGTCACATAAGAGAGGTGAACATATCTAAGAGGGAAACAAGGGTTTCCACAACCTGGGAAATGCAGGAGGCACAAGAATAATAGAACTTGATCAGGGACTAAATGGCTATAGTATCAATACCTATCTCTCTCTCTCCCATTTAGGCCTTTCCATGAGATTTATTTATGCTTACTCAAAATAGTTTTTTCAATTGGGAAATAGTTTGACCACAAGCTTCTGTAGGTAGGCTTCCGGTGTAACCCTTAAAACCCACCTAGAAAATAGGGAATTTTATATTTTTTCCATATTTTAAATTATATACGTGGGTTGGGTATAACTGGACCCGCATGTGCATGCGCTTTTGTAAGGGCAGAGTCACGTATGGAATTCAAAATATTTTTTTTAGGCAAAGGATCAAATCTAAAGGGAAAGGGTTGCCCAATGCCATAACATAGAGCATGAATTATATATAGGTAATAAATGATGCTATAACAGATTCCCCCTAATATATGAGGTCAAAAGGGGTACATGATGGCCGAAATGTATTAAGTGTATAAGAAGAATCATGCAAGAACTTGGGAGGATTTCTCCAGATTTCAGCCTACCAAAACCAAAGGAAGAGATCAGAAATAAATCTCATGTCTAAGGTGGGAATAACCATGCTCAGTGAAAGTAAAGCATGTTTGCATATCAAGTATGGATCGGATCCAATATGTATACAAGTACAACAGAAACTGCAAAGTACATAATGGATCATCTGATCACAACCTCAAAAAGTAAATATTAAGGTCATGTCATGGTATCACTTATAGAAGAACTCATCAATGGTGCTGAGAAAGATATATGACCACTGAAGTCATAAAACTGAATCTACAAGTACTGAATCATAAAGAGTGTAATAATAGTATTGCATGCAACTCGGGTGCCAGCATATAAGATGTTTTTCTGATGAATGACAACATATAAGGTGGATGGTATCACTGGTATAAAATTAAAGGAGATGTCAAATGAACCAAAAGATGTTGATGCAAACCCAAGGTCTTCACCAATCACCATGGTACATTTCTACACTATGGGAATAAATGAGCTGAAGTCGACCATGTGAGCAATCATTTGATTACTGGTCATTGATGTATACCATTAACAAACGTGAGACAACTCACTGATAAATATAATGAGAGTCAAGGTACCCCAGTACAATCTAACAGGTGTGAATGAATGAGTTGAAGTCAAACACTTGATATACTCTACCAATCATGAGACATTGATGTATTCTCACTTTCGATAATGAATGAGTCTGCCATTAATGACTGCAAACCCTAAGGTACTAAAAAGGGACTCTAGACCTTGTTCCCAAAGCAATGAGTTAGAGTCGATGGGAAAAGATCTGCTAGAAGGAAGGCATTAAAGAATCCCACATCAATCTAGCATGACTGTAACATGCAGGCCAATAATTTGGAAGGAATTAGATGAAGAAATATGAAGTAACCAACCCGAAGCATATTTCCAAAATACACAATATGTAGCTAGTGCATGTTAGAGACCCTCTAAACCAACCAATAATGAAATCTGACACAGAGGTGAGGAATCCACCAATAGGGTCAAATGGAAGCCAAGGTACTACACAAATCCCAATGTGTTATAATTAAAGCTGGCATCAAACACAAGAAAATCCACTTAGTCAAAGACCCATGATGTTGATCAAATGATGAGCACAAGGTCGCCTATCAATGATGGAAATAGGGCCAGGGTGCAGCTATAGGTGTACTCTCAGAGCAATTTTTCGAAGTCGATAAGAGAAAACCCACTAGAAAGAAGTCAATAGAGACATTCTTAACTAGCACGAGCAATGGACCAAATAGTTGATGTGATAGAACATAAATCTAACAGACCGAGGATGACCGACTATAAAATGAGTCAAGAGACACTGCAGAAAGGATGACTCATGTTTACTTCCCTTGAATAAAAACACCACTAAAATGTGACTGTATGGCAGCATATGATAACTTTTTATAAGCTTTTCATGCATGAGGCATGAAAAAACCCTTCATATGATTGGAAAAGATAACCAACCGGGGAGTATTGACTCAATAACGAGGTTATGGCTCTCTTAAGTCAAAATAAATCCCATCCCAATGGAGAAAATTCTTTTCTTTTTGTGCTTTGTTCAAGGGTGACACAACTGACTCTAGCTACCATCAAACATGGAAGTAATGTCCCATTCCCGTTCTTTTTGAAATATTTTTTTTTTTTTTTCATATTGAAAGCCTAAAAAGGAATAAAAGAATGGCTATAGTACACTGGAAAGAATGAGTGTCGGGAAACAAATGCACTAGTTCCTAGGATTGGAAAAATCCTATACTCAATGCAAGGTGACGAAACTGGTAAATGACACTCACAGGAATGTTCTGTCCATGGGAAAAGGGTGTCAAGTTGCATATGCTAAGTGATTGAAAGGTTGAGTTTACAGAAAGACATGGTAGAATGGTTGGCTTATACAGAAGTCCAAGTGAAGCCGGCTTAAAGCCAAAATGTAGAAATAGTCAACATCCAATGTAGCAGAACAACTCAACAATAGGGAGCCTCTAGGGTATCAAGCCAGAAATATAGCGAAGAAGAAGAAGAATGAAACTTCATTGCACAAGTCATGGCGGGACTAAAGAGGAATCCTGAGCCTACACAAGTTTTTCAACGAGTGAAAATGGCTGCAATAATCATAAGATCATTGGGTCGACCCTACGGAAAGATATAACAATATGGAGACTAGAATGCAAAATGAAATGGAAAGTGGATTTCCCTAACCTATATGCCTGTGTTGAAAAAAATACCTCCCATGATGGGTCAGCAGTAATGGAATCGAAGCAAAAAAAAACATCTCATAATCTCGAATTGGTCCTGTAAACAACTATCCCAGCAATTGAAAGCCAAAAGGTCATAAAGTTTTAAAAAATCAAAAAAATAGGCACAAACTTTATGAAAGTAGGTTTTGAAAATTTTCATTTTTTGGTATAAACAGACCTTTTTTACTTACATTTTTCATTTTTGCATTGGGAATTTGAAGAAAAAGGCTCTCGAACAAAACACCACCGAGTTCAATCTGCCCAATTTCTCAGCCAGATCACCACGAATCTTCTAGGTAATCCCCTAAAAATCATTCCTAGTGAATTTCTTAATCAATTCAAGCTATTTGAAAATCATTTGACCATAGGAATATTAATGTTTGGATTAACCCTTAGTGTATACGTGACTATGTATGAAAGAAACATGCGTATATGCAGTGAAATTTTTGAAATCAAATATTTAATGGATGAAAATCTTGATTAATGCAAGATTATTATCAGTTGGAGAGAGAGGGAACATAGTGCCATTGATAATGAGGTGATGTAAGATCCAATGTCACTAGATGTGCTTATAGGATGTGGTTTGTTAAAATTCTTCAAAATTCCAAACATGAAGACAAGCACAAGATTACTTGAAATTATTGTGAATTACTGGGATCCATAAGAGGATTCGTGATTGATCATATGCCTTTGTCGATTGAGATAGAACACATATACTTCATCACTGGACTTTCCCAAAGAGGAGAGCTAGTAAAGTTGTAGGGGAAGGCCCTAGGAGGACTCAATGTAGAGGAATACATCCGATTATCTTGCTCAATAGATACTCAGAAGGTTGGGACTCAAATCCCAATCAGAGATGTAGAGGGCTAACACATGAAAATATTTCTTTTCACTATTGTCTGAGTAGCCATATTAGCATCACTGCATAAAGCCTCACAAGCTACAATGAATTTGGCAACAGATTTCCTAACTACATTATATGATTGGTGCATAGACTTACTGGCTAATTTGAAAAAGAAGTTGACTTCAATTTGGAAGGGTAATACTAAGCACTTTGGATGTCACACTATCCTTTGCACTTTATTTTTTTATATACTACCTGGGCTTCGACCCAAAGTGATCTCAACAATCAGCAACCCAAGAGATCCACGCACAGCAAGGTGGGTTGATCTTATGAAGCAACTAGGGGGTGGCGAGGTCCCTACAACTACCTTTGATGATGAGTTCTTCCTTTGGTGGGGATAACAAGTGATCACCATTAAGGATTACCCCTATGTAGGTATGGACTTCAGAGTAGACCCAGATCTACCCCTTCCACCTAGAACTGCAATGGGAGAAATTACTAAGATTGCTTTTAATGATTTTGGATTTATTTTATTTTTTGGATTTTCAAAGATATGAAATGAAAAATATTTTTGATAGGAAAAAATACTCACAAAATAATTAATCATGAAACATATGTTGGACCAGCAATACCTGAGGGTTTGCCGAGGCACATGCGTCATGGAAGAGAGGCAAAAAATGACGCAAGAGATCTTGAGAGAGTCCTTCACGCCGTACAGAGGAACTTGGAGGGTTTAACCTGCCAAGTGCTTATGGTTGTAGTGGAGGATCTTCCAGAAGCTATTCAAATATGCATAGTTGGTGTACCACGAGATTGGGTGCGAATGTTCCGACGTGTGGCAACTGCCATTGTCTTCTTCCAGGATGCTCATCCAGGGCAAGGCCCTCATACATATATTTTAGGATGACTTGATCTTTTTTTGAGACATGATCAGGCATAAGCCCTAATTTTGTAGGACATTATTGTTTATCTTTGTATAAAATTTTGAACATATGACCCTGATCTAAATACACGTGATTTCGTGATGTGACTCTCTCATATATACAATGATTATTGACGATCTTTTATGTTTTTAATGTGATGAATGAATTATATGCCAATCTATTGCATGATTAGCTAATTAATCAACGAATTTATTTTCTAATCGTGGGATATGGCTACATGTAATGAAATTAAAATATCTCTGTAATAAATTCACTCTCAGAAATAGGCAATATAAATAAGGATCTGTAACACAATAGATGTTATTCAACAGAGACACCACTAGTTGTGAGTCCAAGTACAAAAATAATTAACCAACACCAAGAGATATTGCTTCAGACAGCAGATTGACCACAATAGTATATTCTGAAAAATTATTCGAAGCAATGCCAATACATATTCCGCTTGAGACTAAAAACTGACCAAATGGATAGTAAATTACCCAAGTCGCGAAGGCCAAATTTTGGGTATGTCGACTACCACCATCAACAAAGCCTAAATAGATCATATCATCCATATATACCTGCCAAGGAAGATAAAAAATATCAACATCACAACAAAACTGATAGATATATATGCACAGAAAAACACTATGTACAAACCAAAGAAAATTCTAGGCACAAGCCTAGGCATAATACTTCTTAAGATAGAGCCCATTTCTAGGCTCCGCCGGCTCATTTCCATTAAGATCAACAAAATCATAAGCTCCCTTTTTGAGGAATATTTTAACGATGAAAATATAGTACCACATGGATTTAAACTCACCTTTCCCCAAGGAATCCTTGCCTTGATCATAGACCAAGATGATTTCACCTTCAGAGAAAATCCTAGGTCGCACAGTCTTATCATACTAAACTTTCACCCTTTTCTTATGAGCCTTGGTAATTGTGGTTTCATCTCAACACTGCTCATCAAGACATTCTAGATAATCGAGGTTATCTTCAAGATTAGTAGTGTTTGGAAGAAGTTCAACAACTATCTTAAGGGAAGGAATCTCACATTCCATGTGGAAGATTGATTCCAATCTGTAAACCAGATGAAAAGGAGTGAAACCAGTTGCAGCCTTAACTGACATCCGGTATTCCAAAAGTTTGGGATATAACATGACATGCCAATTGGATCTAGCTTTATTGATCGTCCTTTGCAGGACAACCTTCAAGGATTTATTCTTGGCTTCCACTTTCCCATTGGTCAGAGGATGATAAGGAGATGAGTTCTCCTACGATAAACCTGAATTGAAAGCCAATTCAATCATCATGGAGTTCTAAAAATGACTGCTATGGTTAGTGACAATCTCTTCAGGAATACCAAAGTGAGAAATGACATGGTTGAAAAGAAACAGGGTTTTTGTTTCACCCTCGTTGGAAAAATTAGGCATAGCCTCAGCCCACTTCGTGAAGTAGTCCATTTCTACAATGATATACTTATGACCCTTTCCAAAAGGTGGGTTAAAATTTTTAAAATATATTCCCCACTTTTTGAATGGACCTATGGTAATAACAGGAAAGAGAGGATTTGGATGAGCGCGCATCTTTCGAGTATATACTTGACAAAGATGACATTTTTTGACCACTTCAACACAATATTTGAAAATCGAAGGCCAAAAATATCCGGCATGCAGAATTTTTTGAGTTGTAGCAAGCTCATATAAATTACCACCATAAGCTCCACTGTGGAAATCATTCAACACAACCTCAACTTCTTCTAGGGTTAAGAAACATCTAAGGATTGAATCGACCCCGTGACTATATAAAGTGTCACCGATGATAAGATAGCTTTTCACCAAGTGAGGAAATTTTCTATGCTCATCCTTCGAAAAAGTGAGGAAAAACTTTGAAGTATAAAGATATACAATAATATCCCCATACCAAGGATCTTGTGAAGAAATAAGGAAAATATGTTCATCAGGGAATGATTCCTCATAAACTATTTCTTCTCCACAAGGCAAATCGAAGATTAATTCTGAAAATATCAATGATTTCTTGGATTTAGCAGACAAGAAATAGAGATCAAATTATTGTAAAATAACAATCAATCTACTATATTTTCCCCCAATCACTCGCCTAGTGAGAACGAATTGAAATGGATTGACAACTGCAAAAACAAAAGTTTTGTGAAGCAGAATATAATGTCTAAGTCACTAGACAACATAGATTGCTGCCAAAGCTTACTTTTCGATGGGATATTATCACAATTCAAGACCTATAAAGCCTCGATTTAGATAATAAATCACATGTTGACAGAGAGCATCGTCTTCCTAAACCATAACCATACCTATGGTTGATTCTGCCATGGTGAGATACAAAAGGAAATCCCTCCTATAATCAGGTGTACTCAATAAAGAAGTAGAGGTTAAGGAATTTTTCAAAGCATCAAAGGAGCATTGAGCAAAGTCATCCCACAAGAATGGAACTCCTTTTTTAAACAATATCAAAAATCCTTTCGTAATATTAGCATATTTAAGGATAAATCTCCTCAAGAAATTGGCTTTTCCTTAGAGACTTTGAAGTTGAGAATGATAGACTGAGGAGGCAACTAAAGTATTGCCTCAACCTTGAAAGAACCTACAAGAATCCCTTCAATAAGAAAAATGAATCCCAATAGCCGACCGGATGTGACTACGAAAATGCACTTATTTGGATTCAACCAGATTTTATAATGAAAACATATTTCAAAAATCAATCGGAGATGATGAGGATGATTAATTTTGTTTCGAGAACGAGCAGCTAAATAATCCAAATAAGCTTCAACGATATTCTTGATATCATGGAAAGCATAAGACATGGCCCGCGAGAAAGTGGCTCCAACATTTTTAAGACCAAAAGGAATATTTTTATATGCAAAAGTACCCCAGGGGGAAATAAAATCAGTCTTATGTTGAACTTTGGGACGGATAGTAATTTGATTATATCCCAAGAAATTGTCCATGAAGGAGAAAATATCATTCCCCACACATTCATTGATAATCTGGTCAATAAAGGGTGCAGAGTAATTATCGTTAGGACATTCCTTATTCAAATCTCTGAAGTCTATGCACACATGGATCATTCCCTGTTTATTGTCCACAGGTACTGGATTTGAAACCCATTCAGTTAAAGGTACGGGGTACATAAAACTCTCCTTAAGAAACTTCTGAACCTCGGCCTTGATAGTTGCAGCTTTCCTAGGATTGATCGGTCAAAGCTTTTGCCATATAGGCTTAGCATTGTCATAAGTCTTCATGCTAGAAAATTGATTGATCAATTCCAGGAATTTCCTCATAATACGAAGTGAACACATCGCAAAATTCCTTAAAAAGGTCGGTATAGATTTTAATCTCTTCATGGGAACACTCGGCTCCAATGAAAACATTCTCTATTACATTGGGATCCCTAGAAATGTTCAATGGAACCGTTTCTGAAATGATATAAATATTACCTTTGGAAAAAACCTGTGTTGGAGCTAAAAGGTTTAGAATTGGGTGAACATGACCAGTTGACATAGGGCTAGAAAAAATTGACTCAAATTGACTCAAATTTGGTAGGAAATATGACCCTTTATGCAAATCATCCCATGGTATTTCAACACATGTCATTGCTTCTAGGATTTCCTCCTCAGATGGTAAGATATTATCAAGGAATTCCAAAGAAGAAGTCAAGTTAAGGGTCCAAGCCGAAGCCACATATCCATCCAAATCCTTTGGTGAAAGAGGATCCCAACTAGAATCTACAAAGTTAACAATAGATTGATAAGAAATTTCAACCACAAATATAGGGTATGACATTCCACCCACTTTCCCTTATTCTAATGTGGTCGTAGAAGAGGGTAAGGGCCAGGGATCTAAAAAATAATGATTTCAAAAGAAATCTCTTTAGGTAGGAACCTTGGAAGATGAAATAGAATTGATATATACATGAGGAGGTGGAAGATCAAAGGTACCCATCAACGAGGCATACATATCAACTCCTATATTCTCAAAAGGTTGTTTGGAATTCTTCACCAAGGGAACAGTAGAATCAGAGGATGCATTGGAATCTATCGGATAATAATCCATATAATCGACAATAATGATTCTCCCTTCATGGGGAAAACATAGGATGTGAAATAATGATGATACAATGGCATCCATCTCATAAATCCAATTTCGACCCAATAGAAGGTTATATTCCAAATTAGCATAAAATATTTCTACTTCGATATTGATTAATTTTCTCCCAACATAGATGGTCAAGGCAGGAACAATTCCATGTGGCTTGTGAGAATGACCATCAAATGGAATCTAGAGAGTAGGTGAAGGAATGGCTTGAGGAGATCCAATAGATTTCCAGCACGAGATAGATATGACACATGTGGAAGCTCCTTCATCAACTATAGTTCGAAAAATATTGATCTTTCCATACGTATATTTAATCTAAAAATCCATATGATGAGGAAGCCTCTTCTTAAGATTTGACATATCCAATGTAATCATAAGAGAGTTATTTGTATCTACCACCACGATTACAGTGAGCAGTGCACTCATTTGTGCTAGGCATGATTAGAGCATCTCCAACTCATACATAGCACAAGGACTCTAAGCCGGATATTGTACAATGGAGTAGTTTTGAGTTGCCTTGGCATTAGGGTTAATTGATGAACATTTAGCAGAACCTTTTGGCATATGATGTGTAGGCTCAACTATGGGCCTCTCAATATGGAGTGGGTCACAAGTACCAGGAGCAGCCTTAGCCTTAGAATATTTCGATTCACCATAATCATGTGATCTTGTAGCGACATCAACTTGAGAACTCATCATGTATACATTTGAAGAATTTTCTCCCTCTTGGTTGGATCCTATGGGAGCTCCAGTATTTTCTTTCGTGTCATCAAGAATTTTCTACCCTTGGGGAAAAGTGTTAGTCAGGAAAACCTGGGAACTAGAGGAACCCTACTGAGCCAAAAAACGTTGATCATCCTGAATCTTAGGGAAGAGATGATTGAGATGGTCTCCAATGCACAATTTGCAAGGAAACTTGACTTTCTTTTTCGACTCTCTCTTACCCTCTCCAACATTATTATTGGGTTTGTTCGCATTAACCTTCCCATCCTGATCCTTTTTCTTATTTGGTCCCTTCTTCTTCCCATAGGATTTTTTATTTCCTTTGGTGTTATAGTATTATAAAACATTAATTGTTAAATTCTGGGAAGGCATAGACATTGACAGTGTAGCCTGAATAGAAGGAGTAGTTTATAGATACAACTGTTGCAATTGATTCAAAATTTTATCTGTATTACTATTGATCGAACCAAATAGCCCGTCAGCATGGGGACCTATCTTCAGCTTAGCTAAATATATGTTGGAATGAGAAGCATCTAGAAAATATTATTAAGAAATTTCTAATTGTTGGGCTCTAAAAATAGCCTGCTCCTCGACGAATACCCCAGAAAGAGATACATCCTTTTAGATTTCTGGATATAAGGATTTTAAGAACCATTCGAGAAGGAATTCATTGGGAATATAGGCTTCAATGAGCCGCTTCCTTTTCCTCCATTCCTGATTATGATCATAAATGTGAGTTTCCTTATCTTTATGGAAGTTGGACAAAAGCTCAGTTCCAGTATCATAACGAACGAGCAACTAAAAATGATTCAAGAACATAGTAGCCAATTCTCCAAATGAAGAAAAGGTGTTCCCAGTAAGCTCAATGTACCATTTAGTAGCATTTCCAATTAAGGTGCGCTGAAACAATCTCAACCTAATTGAGTCATCAATAAGGGAGGTAAATGAGCACCATAAGTGGAAAGTGGTGACATAGTTAGCTGGATATTCACATGTATTCCCTTCGAATTTTGGAATATTCAACGGAATTTTGGTAGGAACCAAAGGCCAAGCCATGCTATATCTGATAGGATCATTAGTCAAATTTGATAGATCTAGAAAATTTAAGGTTTCCAGGAATGGAAAGCGCGAAGGACCTTACGAATTACATCCACCATGGGAAGGATTCCCAATATTTTAAGAGAATAACTGATTTTTTGAGTAGCTTTCTTACCATAGACCTGTTCATAGAAGATAATAAATTCATAATGAAAACCTTTGTGGTTTAGAGAAATGCAGAGTAGACCCTCTCATCAATAGGTAAACCGATTGGGTGGTTAAGCTGTGATCCCTCCTTGTAGGCTTTCTTATGTCTTATATAAGACAATGATGAAGCAGGCCAAGCGAAAAAGATGGCATGAGCATGTTCATATTAACTCGAAGTAACTTGAAAGAATACAATAAGGAGTTACCTCTTTGACGGTTTCGTGATCTCTTGGAGAGCGCAGTGCAGCAAAGTAAGAGTCCTTCTTCGCTGGCTCCAAATCCGAGACCTGCAATCAGTCAAAGCACCCATGTAACTTCTGATATAACAAGTATTCTATCAATCAAATCAACAATAAACATGTAGATTATACACATCTGAGCCATTCATATCATACTAAACAAATATTGAAATAACAATATAGCATTAAGCATCGAATGGAAAAAACGAACATAGTTCTATTGATTTTGAAAGAAGGAGGATTACAACCATTGGTTGTACCAAGCCCTCCTCAGTCTCCCAATCTCTCTTCTCTACCAAGTGAAGAAGTCCAAGCCAACAAGCTCTCTAGGAGCCTCTTTGACTCTTGGCCTTCACAATGTCACACTATTCTCTATTCCACAAGTATACAAGAACTTTGAGCAATCCTTCGACCCTCAATTAAGAGCCTTCAGCTCCTTCTTATAGGAGAGGGAGAAGGCCATTGTTGCCCTTCTCTTTCCACTAGTTTGGAATGGAAAAGGCTTAGATGTTTCTTTGATCTCCATGCTTTTGCCTCTCTTGGAGTTTAGTCTTCTATGGCAATGACCAATAATGAACTGGTGCTTCTGCAGTTTCCTTTGTGCACTGACTCCTTCGTGAGGGAAAGTCGGAGATTCAAATCTTTCTCCGCGCTCTTTTCCCAATTCAAACTTAAAACACGGGTAACGCGACCATCAAGTGTAAACAAAGCGTTGCCCTAGCTACTAATGAGGCTAATATATTTATTGCCTGCGTTATAACGCCCTTGTTCTGTTCTATATATGCGTTACCCTGGCAGAAATAGGTTTAATTTAGGTCTTTGTACTTCTTCCATATTTGTCTTCCCCTCTGAGCTGATGAGGAGGTATTTTGACCTGTAACAGATTCCCCCTAAAGTGTGAGGTCAGAGACGAAGACGATGGCCGAAATACTTTATAATTTGTAGAGAGAGAGAGATTGAAAGACTGAGGAAAACCTGAAACAACAACATATGTCAGAAAATATAGTATTTGCCAAGAGTCGGGCATGTCTCATGCTCTGTAGCTTTAAACAACATGATTTCTCTAGAATAGAGATATGAAGAATCTATCCACCAAATAGGCACAGAAGCGATGCTGTCATATGAGGATCCCAGGAAAGCTGAAAAAGGCATACTCCATAAACATCCTGCGACTTGGGAAGGAACACAACTTTAATGGTGCGCAGCCCTTTGCCCCAGGATCTGACGCGTTCATGGCCATATTCCTCGACATGGGCCAGAGAGTTCAACCGTCGAACATGTGAGAAATCGTCGGATTACCAGTCAATAATGAAAACTGTTAACAGACGCGAAGGTGGCCACCGATAATGATGATGGTCCCTAAGATGCCCAGTACAATCTAGCGAGTGTGAATAAAAAGGAGTTGAAGTCGAACACTCGTAGAATCATTCGACCAAGAGCCAGCATTGGGGCCATCGGTCAAACACAAAGACTACACACTTACTTTGATGTTGCGTGTATACGATGCGATGTGTTTGCGGATCAACTTCCTAGATAATGTGTTTCGAAGTGATAGGAAATGATGTTGTTGAGGAAATGAACGCTGAGGGCGTCCTACATCGGTCAACACGAAAACGAAACACGGTTGCTATGGTTTGAGATAAGGAAGAGTAATGGGAACGTCAGACGACAAATAATTTCTGGCATAATGAATGGTTTGGTTGATAACAGGAGCAGTAGATAGCGAGATCTGCTTGAACAATAGAAGGCACTCTAGCAGGGTACTAGGCAGCTGAAGCGTGTTGAACACCAAAGAATGTGTTAGGATTTTACCGGTGCAGGGACACTGGGAAATGAAGGCTAATACTCATAGATGGTAGGGTTCGGCTAACTGCGAAAGAGTTTTCTGGGAAGTGCCATGTTCAAGAATTTTGCTTCCAAATCGACCTTTTTGAAAATGTAACAGAGGTAATATCCATTTTGTCCAAATTTTTCCCCGTCTGATTAAGTTTAACGAGTCCAGACGAGTAAACTCGGTGAATTTTTCATGTTTAGAGAGTCTGAAAAATGTCAGGAAAGACAACTCTGTGCCCCATCTGATTAGATTTAACGAGTCCAGATGAGCAAACTCGGTGAATTTTTCATGTTTAGAGAGTCTGAAAAATGTCATAAAAGACAACTCCATGTCTTGTCTGATTAGGTTTAACGAGTCCAGACGAGAAAACTCGGTGAATTTTTCATGTTTAGGGAGTCTGAAAAATGTCGTAAAAGACGGCTCCATTGGGGTACCTTTGTCATGTCTTGATAACCGGGCACGTCAAAGGGGTAATAGTAAGCCCGAAACAGTTCATTTTCCGTTTAGCTAGTCCATCAAATCCGGAAAAGTGAGAAATCTATGTTTAATGGACGTCTACCTCATTTTGTTATGAGTACGAGGAGACGAAGTAAACTCAATATTCCTTGTGAAATTTTAACGAGTCCAACAAAGAAAACTCGGTACCTCCGTGAAATTTTAACGAGTCACGCGGAGAAAACTCGATACCTCCGTGAAATTTTAACGAGTCACGCGGAGAAAACTCGATTTACTTTTTCTGTTTAAAGAGCTTTGAAAAAGAGGAAAAGAATGGCTCCTTGTTCTTTGTCTCAATAGTTTAACGAGCCTGACAAAGGTGACTCAGGATTTTTTCGGTTTTATGAGCCAGAAAAAGATTCCTAAAAAGAATTCTCAGTACTTCTCCATAGTTTTAACGAGCCTGAAGAAGAAAACTCTAGGTTTTTCGGATTAACGAGCAAGAAAAGACCAAGAAAAAGAACGCTCGATGTCAACTTCGTGTAAGTTTAACGAGCCCGAAGAAGAGAACTCGAGGTTTTTCGGATTAACGAGCAAGAAAAATACCATAAACAGAATGCTCGAAGCTTCTTCGTGTAAGTTTAACGAGCCCGAAGAAGAGGACTCGAGGTTTTTCGGATTAATGAGCAAGAAAAATACCATAAAAAGAATGCTCGAAATTTCTTGATCTCTTTCTCGTCAATAGAAGGATCTATGTCGAGAATTTCATCATAAGACCAAGCAAAGACATCGCAGAATTCTTTAAAAAGAGATGTGAAGGATGCAATTTCCTCAGGATTGCAGTCGGCTCCAATCTGAATATTTTCCACGATACCCGTTTTGACCGAGATATCAATGAGCAGTGTCTTGGAAATATTACCCATGTTCCCTTCTGAATCGATAGTGTGGACAGTCGTATAAGAGGAGGGAACTATCTCAGGTTGGTCAAAAGACGAGATTTCAGTTTTTATCGCCTCCGAATCAATCGTCGAAGCGCGATGGTGGAACTCTCCCAAAGGTCGTTCTTCTAATGACATGATCTCTCGAATAGCTTCGTCTGTAGGCTAGACTTCATTGAGGGGATCCTTAGAGAGAACTGTTATGGGAGAGAGGGTTATACCTGTGGTCGAAACCATATCAGTGGAGGGTTCAGATGCGACTTGGATGGCTTGGTAAGCCAACTCAACCGGCGAAAGCGGCATCTGATCTCCATAGGAATCAATTTCTGAAGGTGCCGGAATGATCCATGGGTCGATAGAGCCATCCGAAGAGGTGGATATCATTGCAACCGTGTTTGGGATCTGAGGCGGCGGAAGAGGAAAACAACCCAGTAGGGAAGATGCCTTCAGAAGACCAGTACCGATACTGACGTAAGAGTCAGGGACACCTCCTATTAAGGGTATAGAGCTACTTGGTAAAGTGGAATAATCAGGGGTGCAGAAGGATAGCTGATTGACCGTGACTATTTTCCCATCCAATGGAAATAGGATGAGTCGGAAGACCGAAGACACGATGGCGGTCATAGCATAAGACCAACTGCAACCGAGCAATAGATTATAGTCGAGATGACGCTCTACGACTTCAACGTCCACGTTTACCGTTTTCCCACCAAGAGTGACGAGAAAGCTAGCAAGGTATCCTTTGGGTAGGAACGTGTGGCCATCGAAAGCTTTTAGGGAATTCGATGGCGGGGTTAGAGTAGGAGAACCTAAATTCAGCCAGCAAGCTTGTGACATAACGCAGGTCGAAGCACCTTCGTCTATGACAGTGTGATGGATGGGTCTCCCTTTCGACACAACCTGCACCTGGAATGCGAGTTGATGCGAGAGGCGAGGTTTAGCCTTTTCCATATCAAAGACTGCTAGCATGGAATCCCGGGGATCTATTCCGCCAATGGCCGAAAGCAAGGCTTTCCTTTGTGCTGGACAGGTTTGTAATACTTCAAGTGCAGACATGGCTGACGGTGCCTGCGCCAAATCTTCTACAATATTGTAGTTTTGGGCTGCACGTGTAGAGGTATTATGAGTCGTGCGTCGAAGTGTCCCTTTGGGGGGACGAATTACAGGTTCAGCAGTAGGCCTTTCGATATTCAAATCGTTGGGCGGCGGCGGATTGGAACTAGTTCCAGGTTCCTGAGCATCTATGGTAGGGGCTCCATAAAGCTTGGCGCGAGTTTGAAGGTCGATACTCTCGATGCCATAAATGGCAGATGGTCCTTCGCCGGAAGGATTCGAACCACCATTGCCCCGTTGATGGGGTTGTGGCGGGTTGTCAACCATATGTTGATGTTGCTGCTATTGATTGGGGAAAGGATTGTGAAGAACGGAAGGTGTTCTCCCAGAATCCTTGTTAGCAATAAAATCAGTGCATTCCTGCAACCGAGGACATTTGTATGTCAAGTGGTCCTCCGCACAGATTTTACAAGGGAATCTCATGGGTTTATCCTTTCCTTTTTCGTTTGCAGCATTTTTCTGATTGGAGTTATTCTGTTTATTCGAATGCTCTTCTGAAGAAGATGTTTTCTTCTTATTCTTCCTATTTCTCCCGTTGGGTTTTTGTGAGGTTTGCACCGAATTTACCTCAGCGGAAGGGAGAGGAGTCGTTTGATGGGGGGCGGTGGCAGCCGAGGATGGCTGGGAGGTTTGCCCCCGAGACTGATTGGTGGCTACACCAGAGATCGCGCCAATGAGGCCGTCGGCATGAGCTCCGGTTTTCTTAGTAGCCGGAGGGTTCGGGTTACCAGGGGCATGGGGGAGCAGATCGTAAAGCATGCCGGATTGTGAATAGATCAAATCCAGGTGCTGGGCACGACGAATACATTGATCTTCTGTCACCGCACCAGAAAGGCCAATGTCTTTAGAGATATGGGGTAAAAGAGACTTGCAAAACCAATTTTCCAAGAGATGGTCCGGAATTGGCGCTTTGACAAGCCTCCTCCTACGTCTCCATTCATGAATATGGTTGGAGATGTGGGTGGCGGTGTCTTGGCGCAGTGATGTTAACAATTCTGTGCCGGTTTCCACTCTAATTGGTAGTTGAAAGTTCTTTAAGAACTCCGTCGCTAAAGCACCAAACGTATTGATGGTGGCGCGTGGTAATTCAATGTACCACTTGGCGGCATTGCCTGTAAGGGTGCAGGAAAACAGTCGAAGGCGGACACTATCATCTACCATGGAATTGGATATGGACCACAAATGGAAGGTAGTGATGTGTGCGGCCGGGTCATCTCCATGCTTCCCGTCGAACTTCGGGATATCTGAAGGAATCTTATGCGGTATAGGAGGCCAAAGCGAGTTGTGATTGGTGGGGTCGTTTGTCAGCTTATGGATGTCGGGTATGTCCAAAGCTGCCAAGAAAGGCAATTGTGGATTTTCCCCCGAGTCTAACCAAGGCAGTATGGGCTGACTATTTGGACCATAGGGTCCCCCCATCCACGTGTTACCAGAAGGGTAAGTGGGACTTTGATAAAAACCTCCCATAGATGGAGGAGTAGGAACATACGGTTGATGTCCATAGGGCATCGCGTATTGAGGGGCAAATGGTTGGTTTCCCCCAGCGTAAAAATGCCCTCCCACTCCAGACGGAGGTTGGGGTTGGTTCGTCCAAATGGATGCAATAGAGTTTCCCGGAGGCATACTAGTATTTGCATAATTTGGCAACGGTATAGATCCTACGCCTATGTTTGAACCACTTAAGGGGATAGTATTTACAATGGGTTGTCCCATTTTTCCTAAGGATTGCATAGGAAGAGAAATATTCCCTGCTACCTGTGTACTGATAACACTGCCCCCTGGCATAGTGGCCAGGGGGTTTGAACTCAACAGAGGGTTCCAACCGAAAGGGTTGCTAAAGGGCACCAAAGTAGTCGTGCTCGTGGGAGGAGCTACCGTTGTCCCCAACGTGGTCACGGTAGGAGTAGATGCCGAAGGGTTCGGTAAACTACTGATAGTTGTGTTGACCATAGGGTTGGGGGTAGGCATATGTTGACTACTGGGGTTACCCAGTAATGACATAGAACTGACCACCGGCGGGGAGGACGATGGCGAACCAGGAATGGTTGCCATTGGTATCGACCCTGTGGATACCGGTGGTGAAATAGATGTTGGTGTTGCCGCAGACATATCTTGGCGCGGTGGAATCTGGATTATCACCGGTCCTAACGGATCAGTGAGCGGAGGATTGTAATTAGGTACAACGCCTTCAGTGAAAGGGTCCTCCAGGAGTTCCGGCTGATAAGGGTCTATGTGGTAATCCAGATTAGTCAAAGGACACTGCTCTTCCGTAGAAGGCCCGGGTTCACCAAGGTTCAATCTTTCCTCTAAGGTGAGAGGAGGTAGACCTTGCTGTCGTCTAGACTGACGGCGTGGGTCGGGGGACGCCACGGTGACCGGTTTAATTTTAACAAATTTTATTTAAAATGTGATATATTATGAAGTCTCAAGTGACAGTAACCACACACTTACTAAAAAGAAAAAAGACTCTCTAAAATCAATCAACAAGCAGCCAGTATAGGGTGCCCTGTCTGAGTACTACCGTTCACTGGTGATGAAATCTAGTCTCACAATAGCATACAGAGAGGGTTGGTCGAAAGTACAATTACGGTTACTCTAGAGCTTCGCCCGAACCCCAGACGATAGGTGTAAGCACTCTCGTGAAGACGAGTACCCTCCTAAAGACTGAAGACAGAGTAGGTCCGTCTGTTTCAGGTACCAAGACAGCCCATCCCAGTCACCTTGTGTAAGTCCCTAAAAGTATAGCCACTAAGGATACCTCAAATCACAGACACTATCAGGGGGGTCCACGGTCAAGGACAGTGTGCTATATGGGCAGAATACCTAGATCCCCGATCTAGTTTCGACATCCCCGAAGGGAAACCCAATATATAACACACCCACAGGATGCAGTCGAAGGCGGGCTACCTTCTAGTGCACCCAAGTGTTGTCTCGCGCTGAGCTCCGGTAAAGGAACGGTCCCAATAATGTGAGTGCAGCAGGATTTCACTCTTTAATGACTCTAGTTTTCAAGTTTTGAGATCTTGGGTAGTTTTCTCACTGTCCTAACCCAAGATCCTAGCCTGAACTACTGTTTGTGTGAGCTCAAAAAAGAGTTATTAGATTGATTTTATTATCGCTTTGTTTTTAGTGTACTTTTTTATTAGTCTGGCGGAGGGGAAATGGACGTATGAAGTATAGTGAGACGCTGACTCAATAAACCATGCAAAACATGCTCTAGATATTAACTTCAATGAACGATGTTTCTACAAGGAGAGGTTTCTTTATCAATCATCCATGCACCAACATGTAAATAACACAGCTCAACTTTTAAGATTCAGCTTTCTATCTACCTCTTTTAACAGTCTGTGAATCAAACTTTTCAGAATAAACTCATCTAAATGCAGAAAAATAAAAAAATAAATTCTCTTTTTAAAAAAAGTAAATGCTTTGCACACTTAACTAAATAAGAGAAACAAATAATCAACGCCATTTTAGCAGACAAGCACAGGGATTCGGTCTGTGAAAGGTACTGGTGGCCAAAAAACTCCACAGCTAAAACACAGTCACGGTAGTGAACAACAGGGTTTTTTGGCTGGGTAACGCTCTGTCTGTGAGCAAATACAGCGTTATAACGCACTGTATTTAAGTGTAGACTGCGTTATAACACATTGGATACACTGCATAGATCGCGTTAACCAGGGAAAAGCTCTTCAGTTGGCCAGACAGGCACAGGATCGAACTCTGCAAACGATTGGTATGTCTACAGGGCATCAAAAAATGGTCGGAAGGATACAGAACAGAGGAGAGAAGAAATGAGGGGAAAAATAGCCCAGAAACTATGGGGAACAAGATCCCCAGCGGAGTCGCCAATTCTGCTTTAGGGTAAACTGCTTGGGTGGTTAGTTTTCGTGGATCCCTCTCGGGGCTTTCCGGTGCCCGAGGCAGACAGTCAGATTAGCTATGTTGTTCACAAAGATGGCATGAGCATGTTCATATTAACTTGAAGTAACTTGAAAGAATACAATAAGGAATTACCTCTTTGACGGTTTCGTGATCTCTTGGAGAGCGTTGTGCAGCAAAGTAAGAGTCCTTCTTCGCTGGCTCCAAATCCGAGACCTGCAATCAGTCAAAGCACCCACGTAACTTCTGATATAACAAGTATTCTATCAATTAAATCAACAATAAACATCTAGATTATACACATCTGAGCCATTCATATCATACTAAACAAATATTGAAATAACAATATAGCATTAAGCATCGAATGGACAAAACAAACATAGTTCTATTGATTTTGAAAGAAGGAGGATTACAACCATCGGTTGTACCAAGCCCTCCTCAGTCTCCCAATCTCTCTTCTCTACCAAGTGAAGAAGTCCAAGCCAACAAGCTCTCTAGGAGCCTCTTTGACTCTTGGCCTTCACAATGTCACACTATTCTCTATCACACAAGTATGCAAGAACTTTTGAGCAATCCTTCGACCTTCAATTAAGAGCCTTCAGCTCCTTCTTATAGGAGAGGGAGGAGGCCATTGTTGCCCTTCTCTTTCCACTAGTTTGGAATGGAAAATGCTTAGATGTTTCCTTGATCTCCATGCTTTTGCCTCTCTTGGAGTTCAGTCTTCTATGGAAATGACCAATAATGAACTGGTGCTTCTGCAGTTTCCTTTGTGCACTGACTCCTTTGTGAGGGAAAGTCGGAGATTCAAATCTTTCTCCGCGCTCTTTTCCCAATCCAAACTTAAAACACGGGTAACGCGACCATCAAGTGTAAACAGAGCGTTGCCCTAGCCACTAACGCGGCTAATGTATTTCTTGCCTGCGTTATAACGCCCTTGTTATTCTGTATGCGTTACCACAATAGAAATAGGTTTAATTTAGGTCTTTATTACTTCTTCCATATTTGTCTTCCTACGAGCTGATGAGAGGTATTTTTGACTGTAACACCAACGAAGGGTTACCATAAATAGGAATTTTCCCCCAATCGAAGTTTTAAAAGAAGATGATACCCGTTGGTAAGGGTTCCATGCATTATCTAAAGGAGAAAAACCCTTAGAGGTTCCTACGGAGGAGAAAGGCATGTTCCCCTGTTGACAAAACATGAACTGATTCCCAGTTCCTAAACCACTAAAATCAAGGTTCCAGCCTTGAAAAGTATTGAAACCTTGACCTCCTAGAAAAGGATTGAAACCTTGACCTTGCACGAAGAAAGGAAAATAACCTAAGGAAGGGTTAGAATGAGGAATATGACCACTTCCAAAGGGAAAAGCCTGAAAATAGGTTGATTTACTAGCCATAGAAGACATGGATGTGGAGACAACAAATGCAGTGGTGAAAGAAACTGAGGGAATTTCACTAGAAGGCATCCTAAATGAAAATGAACCAGTATGGGAAGCAAAAGTGTGGGTGCCCCAACTCGAATATGGAATGAAGGTAGAGCTAAAAATTGCAGTACCAGGAGTGATAATCAATATAGAAATTGTTCCTCCTCCTTCAATCGAAAGAAGAGTATGCACACTAGAAGTACTCATAGCCGAAATTGTGTTCTCAGCAGTGGTCATAGAAAGAAAAGAAGGAGAAATATGAAGGTTTTCCATCCTCTAAGTTAGGGTCCTACCATATAATATAATATCTAGAAAAATATCTGAAAGAGGGGAGGAAGGAGTAACTGGAGGTTCAAGAATCTCTTCAACCTCAACTCCTTCAGTCGGAAAAAGAACCATAGAAAGGGGTGGAGTACTCCTCTCTAAATCATGACTAACACTAGGATCACCCTCAGAAATTATAGCATGTTGTTAGGGACCTATAAATATAGGATTCATAATTTTGAATTGACTAATGATAGTCTTTTAAATATGTACATACTTTGCCTTCTGCAAGTTGTATTCCCATATTTGTAAAAATAAAAAAAAGAAAAAAGAAAAAAGAGGGTAAAATTCTAAAAGAAATATCAAAGGACTTAGAAGAAATAAGATACCCCAAAGAAAAAAGATGAATACAACATGAAAGTGTGCAAGTCTAAATGCCACTAAATTTTACCTTTTCAGTTGATTATGGCAGAGTTTCAATAAATGCCATAATTTATGATGAGTTGAACTGTTCAATCTTGACTTATCATGTTTCAATTTACTTGTTTTAGATAGAGAATAAAGGATTGTCAGACAACTTAATCTTGGCAATTCAGTAGTTAGGTAGAGAATAAAAGGAACCCAACAAGTTTAATCTGGGTCCTTGGATGAAATAAGTTAGAATTAGATATGTTTACTACTTTCAAAAGAAAAAATGATTTTAAGGTTGCTAGCTCAAATGCACCTACATAAATGGAAGAGAAAATGTTAGATTAAAGAATGGGTAGGTAGAAGAAGGTGGGAAAAGCATTGTAAATATCTTTTACCAGGATACAATAACTAATTTCCCTTTCCTTATAGATATTGGGCATTCTAAAGTATCAGTCAAAGAGGCTTAGAGCATTTATCTGACTTTTGTTGGGACCGGACCCAAGGCTCAATGACCGACTAGTTGAAGGTGTTAAATTTCTACGTTAATCCCAAATTTTCATCATCTACCACTCATGCATTCATCACCATGAAATTTCATAAGTAAAGACCCCATTTTTACTTAATGATTCTTAAACCCTATTTGATTAACTCCCTACATCTCATGAAGCATAAAAACCCTCAAAATACATTATATACTAAGCAAAAGTGATTAAGTTATGATAATGAAGCTTTTCTTTAAATTTTCAGTTACCTTAGTTATATTTATGTGTTTTAAGTATTTATTTCCCCTTTAGTCATATTAACACCTAACTTATTTATTAAATCCTTATAAAAAGTCCTAGTCCTATTAATATAACTCCTTTTCTAATAATTATCCCAAAAAACCCCTTATTATAAGTTTCTTATGTCAAAGTTATTACGCATATGTTTAAATTAAAACCTGAAAATATCCCTTTGACATAAGAACTATCAATAATGAAATATCCCGATCCCCCTATAGTTATTTAGCCTAATTTGTTCAAAATAACTATATAATAAAATACAAAGGAAAGGTCTTCAGAATGTGATGTATCAAATGAAAAATAAAAAACCTTTACCGATGCTTTATATGCTTGTGTAATACATTAACCCTCCCCCATAAATTATACCCTATATATAAAATCCTTTAATATATATAAATCCAGTGCCCCAACATTCATCCACAACTGTCCGATCATCGAAACCTCTCTAATATAACGATTCAAATCCAATGCGATAAATTCGCCTAATGCCCCACTATTCCTCGTCGCGTTAAAAGTAGGTCGTTGATCCTTTTCTATTAGATCAACAGCTCATGTTAAAGCCTGGTCCGACCTTTCCTTTCCCTGCAACTTTGAAAATAATATGAACCATTCGCATCGTTCATCCAAATCTAGTGGTGCACATTTCATATCGCACGCCGAAAGTGATCCCCCAAATTTTGATGAAAATCACACAATAAAAGTATTTTTCCTAATCTGCCCATTGATACGTGTCTAATTTCTATTCAATCGCGTTCCAAAGGCTCAAAAATACTTATCATCTCAAATCAACATGAAAACCACCAAGTTTTTTTCGCATTCAAAGATAATTCTGCCTCACACCATTGATTGAGACCTTTAATAAATGATACACATAATGATAAATATTGAAGGTTTAAACCTTATTTTTTCACCATTTTATGTATTATTTGCTCCTCGGATGTTAAGAAAATATGCCCAGACTCGGTGAATGAAATTTAAACCTTTGCTAGCCAATTTCTCCCCTAAAGAGGAATTTCACCACAGTGACTGCATTTAAAGGACTCTTGACGCTTTCCACTGAGTCATAGCATCCAATTTGAAGCTGATACAACCACAAATTCTTCTTGATCGCAAAAATACCCGCAGAGGTATTTTTCAGTATTCCAACCCACAAATTCATAAATTCAACTCTAAAATATGACTAGTTGAGTTACAATGAAGAAAATTACCAAATCCTAGTGTGCCCAAACCTCGAAAAAATAGGGCAAACCCTTGCAAATTTTTCTCAGAATTTTCCATTTACTTAAAAATCCGTTTTTAGCCAAATTTCTCATTTTCAGACCATTTCACTGTTAGAAATATTTTTAAAAAACTCACAGAAAGCTAGAGAATCGCTTTTCCAGTCTTCTACATCCATAAAACTTGTGTTTTATTTCCAAAACCCTTGCTCAGATTCCCAGAATTGTCCCATATTTGCTCAAATACCCTCTATGTCAAAATTAATAATAGAAAACAATTTAATCTTGCTTATTTATCCCCAGAAATTACAAAGAAGCAAGTTACACCCAAGTCTGGAGGTCCCAAAGCCCCAAAATTTGTCTCAGCCAAGCTTCCAAAGCCTGAATCAAAGATTAATAAGCCTACTCCTGCTTTAACAGCTGATTCAACTGAAGTTGTCAGACCTCTTCAACCACTTGTTTCTACTGAAGAAAGCAGTCCTTTAACAGATTTGGATTACAAGATTGCTGATGCAGAATTAGAATTTAATTTGCTTGATATTCGTAACTGGAGTTATGAAAAATTTCTAGATAAAAATAAAAATGATATACCTATTTGGGAGTCTAATTTTCCCAAGTATGTTGTACCCATTACTCATCCAGCTCAAGACCTGGTCAGATTGTGTCAATTACATTATGTTCCTGACCGAAGGTATATTGTGAACAAAGATAGAGAAATTATGTTTTCCATCACAGTAGAATCCATTAATGAAATGCTTCAGTTGAATTTTGATCCAAGAGTAGTGCCCCTATCCATTGAATATTTGACTCAGTTGTACCTAGATTTGCATTACCCTAGTAGGTTTATGATTCTTCAAAACTTCATGGCTACTCATTTTGATTTCCCAAAAGTGAATCCACCCTATTCCATCTCTAATTTTCCTGAATCTTCCAGACAAGTAATTTCAATGCTATCCTTTATCTTAGGATATTTTAATGATGAGTTCACTAATGTTTCTATACTAGGATTCCTTTCTACATTGTCCCCTGGGCAGCCTCCTACGATGATATTTGATTTTGCTAGATTAATTGTTGACAATATACATTATCAGTTGACCAACTTGCCTACTGAGGGAGTGTTTAGATATTCATCATATCTATTCCATATTTTTCTATTTTTCCAAGAAAAATAGTTTCTAGTGCCTTTAAAAAATATGAATGTAGAGGGTCAGCCTTTTTCAGTAATATTCTGGACATCATTATTCAGGAAAAAGGGAAATGAATTCAATTACAAGGATTTCACAGATTTGTTTGTCAGGCCAGCCATGAATTTACTTTATAAAATAGAACAACCCAGGGTCAGTGATGAGATGAAAAGGATATTGCAGTTGTCTGAACAAAGCCAAGTAGGGGAATGGTACTTATATGAAGGACATACAAAATTAAGGATATTCAGAGCAAATTTTCTCCCATATAAGTTGACCAAATTTCTAACTATCAGAATTTTTGCATTGGAATATCTAATGCAAGTGTTAAATGCACATGTGGTAAATTTCATGGCTTCTAAGAAAAAGACCCAATTCAAGCTGAAGAACCAAATTGGCCCATTTATAGTAAATAACAGGGGTGCATTAAAAGAGATAGCAAAGAAATTGTCAGAATATAAGTTCCAAGAAAGTTTTTACTGGAATTATGATCCTAGAGGCATTTTGAATAGTATAAGGCTTAAATGTAAATTGACTCCTTTCATCCATGAGCCTAAACCCCAAATTGACAAATTTGCAAATCACATAGAGTGGGTGGAAAATACATTGGTTGACCCTACTTCTAATGAAGCAACAATGATAAACACAGATAATTCATAGACTATAGTGGTAAAAAAACAGGTAGAAACTTCAAACAAAAGGACCAGGAATGAAGATGGCTATTCAGCAGAGACCATTGCAGAAAATAAATTCAAGATTATTTACAACAAAAGGGAAAAAATGACTGCTGCTGAGAAAGAAAAGGCTATTGAAATAAATGATACAGATGATCAACAGGTAGATAATGATGAAGCCATTGTAATTGTAAATGAGACTCTAGCAAAAATTCAGAAAGAGCAGGTTTTAACACAGGAACGGGGTAGAGAAATGGTTGAAAAATAGGTAAATATAGAAGTTACCTCCTCCTCCAAAAAAGCTGAGGGAAAAGATATTGATATCCAGGAGAAATACAAACAGATTAAGGAAAGAAATGAAGAAATCAAAAGAGAAGTTTATTCTCAATTTTTGAAAGAAAAACCAGGAGACAAAGACAGACTTTTGACAGCTTTTGACTATTCAACAAATAAAATGATGATGTCTTTTCTCCAGCCAATGGTTACAGACCCAAAGTCAGTTGCAGATTACAGGAAAACAGAGCTTGTAGTAGATGCAGACACCATATATGAACTTGATCAAATATATTTTTATAGAAGTACTTCCGAAATGCTATATTCTAAGGTGGTAAACAAAACTGTAAGTGCAACTAGATTGCAAAACACTATGTTCAACTTGCAGGATCAAATGAAGTTAGATAAAGCCTCATTACATGCGAAGGATCTAAGGATAAGATCCTTAGAAGACCTGGTGCTACAAATTGAAGTGGATCCTTCAAACATTCAGGTTGCTTAAGCATTAATAAAACAAAAGAATGAAGACATTTTTGCCTTGAAGAAGCAATTAAAACTCCCACAACATGGACATCCTCAAGAAAAGGAAATCCTACAAGAGAAAATAGAAAAGGATGAGATGATGCAGTTAGTGCTAAAAAGGATTGCTCATGTTAAAGACATGGAGAATCAAATAGAGACCCTTATGAAAGAAATGAAGCCTTAAGAAAATTAGATGTGCAATCTACTCCCACTGTTATTCCTATAGTTGGCACAACTGTCCCTTCCACATTGGCAAAGCATTTAGACCCAAAAGTGCCACTGGAAACTACAGTGTCAGTGAAATCTATAAAAACTTTTGCCACAGGATCATCCACCAGACAGGTACATCAAACAGGTGAAGCAGCTGACATAGTAAAGGCCATGGAGGAGATGTCCCTAAAGAATAATGAGATAATCAATTTGAAAAACACCATTCAAACTCTTGAAACATCAAATATAAATGCATTGATTACTTCTAAGGGGCATGAACAAAGAGAAAATAAACTTCAAGAGCAGGTAAAGATTTTGCAGCAACAGGTCAATCTCAGTGAACAGGTGTCCTACATCAAGAACTATCTTTGGAATAACATAATTCAAGGAATACATACACAGTGGCCTTCAATTCAAATTATTTATGAGCAGAGAGATCTACTTAAGGCACCATAGGTGGAAATTCAGAAAACAAAAGAAGAACTTGCTAACAAATCATCTCAAGCTTTGAATCTTATTACATTTTTAAACAGAAAAAACAAAGAAGAGCTTGAAGAATTGAAAATCTAATACAAGAAAAACAATTTTGCAAATCAAAAAGGTCCTAAATAAAAGGAATATAATGTACAATTTGAAGGAAAAGTGTGAGGCCATGAATTTGTCAATAACAAAGTTCTTGGAAAAATACAAAGTGTTGAAAGAAGCAGGCCTCCCAGACATTCATGGCTTTAATGAAAAGCTAATGGTTCAAAAATATCATGACAAGAAAATCAGGGCCCATGCCAAAGAACAAGTTAATAAGCCTTTGCCACAAGGTTCTCCAACTGGAAAAGTTGTCTTTGTTTTTTCTACAGAATGAAATTAAGCATATTTTCATGATCAAACCAAATTTCTCAAGGTACACTGAAGCTAATGAAAGTTACCAAAAGTTGAAAAGTGTGAAAATACCAAGTGATCAGCAATGGTAGGAATTCACAAACTTGTTATAGCAACATTGGAGTAGAACAACAGAAAATACAGGTAAAGCAGTGAAGATTGAGAAGAAAAGCAACTAATTTGATTTTAAACTTTTTACTGTTGATAATCTCTTTTATAGCAGTAAAAAGTAAAAGGGAAACTCAAATATGACAATCAAGTGATATAAACAGAAAATTGATTGTTTTTACCACAGTGAAAAGTTCCTTTTACGGCTGTTAAAAGGTAAATGTTGCAGTGAAAGTGTATCGGATTGATCAGCAGAGTCAAAGAGTATCCGAGAAGAAACCAATCAAAAATTTGTACTATTGTAATTTTTTCTATCTTACAGTAGTAAAATTAATAAGGAAGCAGTGTGAGAGAGGATCAAGAGGAAAAACAACGTTAAAGGATGAAAAGTGAAAGAATATCAGTCAAGCAATCCATAAAAAAATATCTTCCAAATATGCCAGCAAGCATAAACAGCAATGCAACAATCAATTTTGATTAGATAGATTAGTTCTATTTTTTCTAGATAAGAGGACAACTTTCTAAGTTGTTAAGCAGTTGTCCCTCTTAGTGTGTTAAGATATTTTATTTTCCTAGAGATATTCCTAGATTTCTCTAGGATATTTTTTACTAAACAATTTGTATAAATACTTCACCCTTTGAAGTATTATGTGTGGAATAAAATTGCTGAGATTATTATAGATATTTTTGCTGGTGCTTTGGAGGCTCATGTGTTGATTGCATAGCAGCAGACTGGACAATTACCAACTGGAATTCATAACTCAGCATTCTTGTGATAAGTTAATGAGTAAAGTGATTTCTTACTGTCATTGTTTCCTCTTCTAAAGTTCTATTCATATTCATATATGTATTCAATCCAAATGATTAATTAGGAATATTATTTCAGGATAAGTGTAAAAAACTCCCTGTCTTAACTACTTGATCATTTCAATGTTTTCTATTGATTTCCAGACTTAGGAATCCTTAATTGCTCCTAGTCTCATTTGACCTCTGCCTCCTTCCCCTTTTTCCAGACCAAAGGATCCTTCACTGCCCTTTATCTCGAAAGCAAGCCATCCCATCCAATAAAACTATTCAAATCTATGAGGGTTATCTACCTTTCCCTGAGTACATTGGCATCCTTTTGGCCTTGCCTTTCAGTCTTGCTTGCTACATCTTGACTCCATAGCCCAATGGACTAGTAGATCCCTCTTTAATTTGTCTCCATGTAATATTATTTCCCACCAAACTTTCAAAACAAAAAACCAAGTGCCCAATCATACCTAGCCTAAAATACCAAACAAAACAAAGTTAAATCTTAAAGAGAGAGCCCTCTCTGAAATTTAGGAAGGCTAGATCCTAGATTTTCAAAGTAGGTTTGTGGTTACCCCTAGCTTTCTTTAACTATAAATCAAAATCCCACAACCTAAGAAATTACTAGGGTGATAACAGCACCAAGCGTAGGATCACTCTCCGGTGTGTTCGTTGATACTTATTGGAAATCACCAGTAAATTTTCTCCTACACCTTCTGGAAGAAGGTTCGACACTTGCAGGAGAAAGCCCACGAAGCCTCCTAGATTGATGAACTGATCGATCAACCACTTTTAATTATTATTAGAACTTATATAGACTCAAAAAATTACAAAGCTATGGAATTCTAGGAGCAAAGAGATATACCTACCACTCCTAACCCCTCGTTTCACTCCATGCACACAGATTCACTCTCTCAACCCTATGTTGCGGCATTAGCAGCTATATCATTGGTAACATGGAATTAGACCTATCCCCTTTCCTATCCACCACTCCACTCATTCCATGACTCCATTCATAACCTCAATAAAACATTTCCCTTCATTTCTAAGAAAGTTGAAGCTCCAAGAAGTAGAAAGAAGACTGTTACAGGAAATTGGAAATTTTCTTGTAGAAATTTTGTGTATGGCACAAAAAGGCCAAAATCTAAAGATAAGTTGATTAAGATGGCTTCAAAAGACCACCAACCAACTCTAGGAGAAATAACACACAAGCAAAGGCACCTGAAGACCTCCATGAAGCACCTGTAAGAAGAAAATACAAATAAACGGTTAAGCATCTCACTTAGAAAACAAGATGCTCACGCAAAAACTAAACAAAAAAATAAAAATACAGCAAGAAGAAGTTCACGTCTACAACCCCAAAACTCCATCTCCTTTCACCATATCATTCTGCAACACCCCACCACTAGGTAGGCTCAGGTATGGCCCTTCACCTCTCGCTATGCATTCATAATGACCAAAATAGTTTGATGTTGAAGTTTAGAGACTTAGAAGGAAAAAAGGTGGCCAGTTAGCGTGGCCACCATCGTAAAGTTAAATATAATGAAAATTAAAAGCTACATGCCACATGGGAAATTCAAATCAGTTAAGTGCAAGTGAACAAGGAGGAGGAGGTGATTCTGAGGCTGGAGTAGTCATTAACTGGAGTGGGACCAACAGTCTCAAAGAGGAAAACCCGTGCTAAGTATGAGTCATCACCCCACTCGAAATTTGGTTTAAAATACCATAAAGATAAGTTCTTCCTCATTATACCGACTTCACTGAGCATTTCAAGAGTAGTGGGAGAAAAATAAGCCATAGGAGCCATCAGGGAGGGAAGCATTGAATTATGAGCTTGCATGCACCATTGTGCTACAAGAAACTACACAGGAAGATCAACAAGGATACATAGGGAAGTGACAAAGTCACCTTTGGGTTAAATTTTTTCCTAAGGGCACCATCTCCCAAGAAAAAGCACCAGAGGACAGAAGTAAGTGGTCTCCACCCTCTAGAATTGCAATTTGTCCATGAAATTTAAACACACTCAATTATAATTTGGGAATTAAATGGTGAAAATTTGAATTATTTGAGATCATGATCTCCAAGAACTCTTCGCAAGTCACTCTCAAACATAAAACCATCTTACCACATTCCTATCACATCCATAAAAATGGGAGGGGGATTTAACAGAAGGGAGCCCACTAATATTAAAAGAATAAGACAATATCCTCAGGCAATGGAGACTTTTAGAAACCACCAATGTCTAGTTTTCTTCGATAATTTGAAGGGTTTTGATGAGGATATATCTCAAGATTTTGCAGTGGCTCTGCAATCACACTCAAAGGAGAGAGCCACCATGGTGGTTAGGGGCCTAGCCATCACACTTTCACCCGAACTAATCAAAGGAGTCACCACTTTTCCCTTAGGAGTTAAGTATGTTAAATAAAGGATGCCAACACTACAACCAAGAAAATATTATTTCTACCAGGATAAAAATACATTGAGTAAAAGAATGGAGTGAGGAGAGAAACCCTTCCATACCCCTGGGATGAATTAGCCTTCCATATCATGAAATTCATTTGCTATGAAGGCAGACTTAGTGTATTCTATGGATACCATTTCAGGTTTTTGAATGAACTTAGGCTTTAAGGATAATTCCCTCTAGAACATGGATTGAGAATCCCTCATTTCCTCTTGAAATCAATAAAAAATATGAGAAAAAAGGTGAAGGAAAGGAAATACTAGCATTTGGCTCATCATAGACTTGTAAAATTGATAGTGAGTGATGCTCTAAGAAGATTAAACCTCCCTATTTCTTGGTCCTCATTCATAGATATGGATAGGGAAGCCTTCATAGCCACCCAAACAAGACAAACCTCTGCCTCTAGTCATAGAGAGAGGGGGGTAGAAGAAGAAGCAGAGGAAGCTAAAGATGAGAAAGAAAAAGAGGAGATGGGTTATAAGTTTGAATTATGTTTAGTTAGTAGTGGTCATACATGGAAGAGTTAGGTATCAATGTGCAATCATAAATACCAACCGTTGTTGTTTTGTCTGTCAGCCCAAGTCATTGTTCCCACATGTCAAAGGTACATATTTTTATCAAAATTAATTATGGATCTACGATTTAATGTGGTGACCGATTGGTTAATCATGCATGAGTGTTGCCGGAACTTTAGGCCTACCATAAATAATACGATGGAGGTGACTGCCAACTCAAACAGTGTTCAGCTGCAACTACATGTTGCAGAGAATTTGAAACAAAGCAGGAAACTAAAAGATAATTATGAATATCACGAGGTGTGGTATACGGTTATGGATACTTCCCATTATGAAAATATCTTGTACATGAAAAAATGAACCAACATATCACTTAAAATCACTGAAAGAAAAGGAAAGAAATTAGTTTTCAAATTTGGTTGTGGGTGAATACGCAGTTCCAGGGAGCAGCTTGAAGAGGAGACTGATTTTTCGGGTAGTTTACATTGAGGATTCAAAAACACCTGTTAAGTAAGTTTTTCTAATCTTGACACCTTTCTTATCTAGCACAAAACCTTAATTATTGCTCAGATGACTAAAGGAGGAAAAATTAAGCATATTGAACCTCAAGGGGATGATTTAATAGATGCCAGACTGAATGTGAGGAGGTTTTTTTGTACAAGCTAGGTGGTACCCATTTTTCTCAAGGTTAGGAAGCTCTCATATAGGAGTAGCCAAAGAATTTTCCCTCTCATTCGATGGACAAGAAGAAAATGTTTATGCCCTCAAACTCTAGGTATCAATAGAATCCATTGCTGAAGCTTTCCACCTCCCATAAGAAGGAGATAAATAGTTCAAAAACCAAGTTATTACTGGAGGAGACATTAACAACTTCATCAAGGATGAACATAAAGACCCTAAAAGGGCTAAAGGTATTCCTAGTAGTTATCTCAAGGATGAATGGGCTGAAACTGTCAAGCTCATTAAGATCTATCTTACTTATGAGAGAATGTATATTATTGTATTTATGTATCACATGAGGTTTTTGTTTCACCTTGCAGGTATGAAGACTCTCAACCTACCTTTCTTCCTATTGAAAAGCTTGACTAATATTTCAGCTAGAATACAAACCCATGCAACAGCTCCATATTATAGCATCTACCATCAAGCTCTTATCAAGGTACTGATTATTGAAGAACTCAAAAGAAGAAACCAGTCTTGGGAGAATTTCCTATTTTATAGGGCAGGCCAATCTGTACCTACACAAAATATTCCTTCTTAGCAACCTCCAGCCTCACAGCAACATTCTCAACCTACTGAGCAGAAGGAATAAAGTGAGAAACCAACTACTTCTTCAGTTGCTAAAAGGAATAAAAGAAAAGAAAAGAAGGTAAATATCTACAATAATGCTAAGGAAAAAAACGAAAAGGAAAAGAATCCCCCAACCAAATTTGAAGAGAAGTTGGAAAATGGAGAAGTTTCATCTATTAGAAATCCCAAATAAATAAATATTGTGCCTCTTGTTTCTCCTTTTCCCAAGGTATATTCCATAGGGAAGAAAGAAAATACTGCAGCTGCAAAAAAATCAAAAGAACATGAGCGGCTGGAAGTTCCAGTAGTAAAGATTCAACCTATGGTTCATAAGGATTATCGGCCTGCCAAATCATATGAGAAGCTCCTGAAGGGTGCAGGATATGTTGTTAGCGGTGGGAAAAGAAAAAAGGATGCATGAAATGTTGTTAGAAGCATGAAAAGACACACAAGAGCTAGCAACAAATTCAAGCTGAGATCTGAATCCCTACATAACCCAATTTTGATGAAAGAAGTTATAGATGTAGAGAGGAAATCTCAAGGGTTACAGATTGTAACTCCATCCATTGCAGAATCTAGTGGGTTCAAGAAGAAAGAAAAGGGTAAAGCTCTTTCATACTAGCAAACAGGAACCTCCAAGAGAATAAAATCCAGAAGACCTCAAAATAGAAAAAGGCCATTGTAAAAGAGAGCACCACCAGGACTACAAGGTAACAATTAGCAATTGACAGTAAAATAGGTTTAGACAAGCTTTCAAAAATTGCATCTTATATGGAGGAGAGGTAAAAGGATGTCCCAATGAAGTATCATTTTTCCTATTAGTTATATTTTGGAACAACTCAATTTTCAGAATGTTTTAATCAGCACAGAATTTTTCAAATATATTTTGGTGCATTTTTTAAAAGGAAACAAAGCACTTCCAGAAGTTCCAGTAGCATTACAACTTTTGTGCAGTTATAGGTTTTTACCGGAAGTTCCGGTAGCATCTTTTTTTAATGATTTTCGATAGCTATGAGAAAAAATTTCGAGATATTCCAAGGATGATAAGGACTCCTAATGATATGAGCATGTCAAATAATGGTTTATAAGTGGTTTTTAGGCTGTTAAATGACACATTTAATTAAGCTAAATGGGTTTTAAAGAACGAAGATCATGGAGAGACAGATCATCAGAAAAGTAGGCAAGTTGCCAGCACACTCAGCAGCACAGTTTGAATAGTCTTTTTTCCTATCTATATATGTCTTGTTAGTTATAGTTCGATAGGATATGTCTTTAATATGCTATAACTCCTATGTAATTAGAGGAATATTGGATCCTTATTTTTAGGTGAGATGGCGTTGGTGCCTCTCTCTATAAATATCATTTTAGGGTTGGATTTTTGTCGACCTAAAGAATTTTCATAATAAATAAAACTTGTTTTTGTACTTCATGTTGGAGGACTTTGTGTTTTAAGGACCATCTAATGTATGGTGTGTTTCTCTTCTTGTTTTATTCATCTAATTTATGAGTTACAGCAGCTAGAAAGTAGGATTAAGAGCACTATTAGAGGATCTAATAGTTAATTATCTACTGTTTAGTCTTCTACAAATTATCTATATGTTTTTTAGACCATGCTAGTGAATGTTTCATGAAGGATTTATGAGATTATTTATGCATGTATTCTGATTTCTAAATTTTGTCCATACAATTTGTACTTTCCATGGATTTCCAAATGCATGAAGGTATAAAAGATTTGAAATCATTTCAAACTCTTTAAGAAGCCATCCCACCATCCAAAATATTTTTCTTTGAAATGAACTATGATGTGTAAGGTTTACTCCTTTTCAATCGAGGAATGACTCCTTACGCTAACACATCTAACAACCCCCATAGACCCTCAAAAGACAGAAAAAGGGAAAAACAAGCAAGAGAGGGTTTTCAGCAGGCAAAACAGAGTTTTCTACAGGAAAATATATCTTTGCTACAGGAAACTCTAGTAGACCTAGAATCAAAGAAATAAACCTTGGTTGAGGGAGAAAAGACAACCATGGATGGGCAAGAGGCTCAAGAAGTTGAGGAAAAGGCACAAGATGACGGAAAATATGGAAAATGGGGGGAAGAGAAAGATGACCAGGAGGAGCCTACCTCACCAAAACCTAGCCTTAAATATGTATCAGTAGTGTCAAACCCTATCCCTCAGCCAAATCTGAGCTCCTACTATACATTTATTGAAGGGGGCAGATTGATTCCTCAAAAGTTTACAATACCTTTATTCTATCATTTGGAAGAGGAGAGGGCACACACTCATCATTGGATGAAGATTGCTACAACCAAATGTGTTCATGGCATAGGGGTTATGGAGGAGAAAGTGACTGAGTTGGGATGGGATTGAAAGAGCAGCTTCAGAAGGCCAAAATAGAGAATGCAAGATTGCATGATCAACTTCAGAAAAAGGATAAAAAAATAGCCACCATGGTATATTTGTGCATGGAGGCCATCCAACATAGATACCCATCATATTATTATGTATGATACGTCAAAGAACAATGGATCCTATTTTAGATCAGGACACTAGCCTCTCATGGATCCTTACCCTTTCATAACTGTAGACAATTCATTGAATTTTTCAACCAGTCAAGTATGGAAGACAAGGAAAAAATGGCAGAATTCTACATGCACAATCTTGTGTTGAGATAATTGAACATTTGGGACCCTAATCCTAGAATGGGAGACATGCAGTTAATGGAATTATCTTCTTGGATGGTTAATGAGGAAGCCAGAGCACAAGAAGTAAGGAGGGTCATGAGGAGAGAAAATGGGGAGCCTCTACACATTAGGGTAGAACTATTCAGCCCTAGGGGAATCATCAGCAACCATCTCAAGGTAGAAAATGATGTTGCACTTGTAGAAAGGTACCCCAACACACAAGCTCAAGCCATGGCTCATTTTGATGATGTTTCTAGGTTGTTGGGAGATGAATTCATAATGGCTAGTCAAAGGAGATGGAATAGCCTCCCTAACAATCTTAAAAACATGGAATACCACACAGTAGATAGATTAAGAGGTTCCCTAGAAAGAGAACCATTGTACAAAGAGGGCCATGCCGGCCAGGAAGATTCGGTAGCTTGGTCTGAAACTCAATCCACCCTCGCTCCTAGGACTGAGTGATGGAAAAAACCAAGATGAGTAGCACAGAGAATGGGAGGAAGTAGAAAATAATGATGGCTTTTACCCTTCTGAAGGGACTCCCACACTTATTCCTTGGGAAAGCAGAAGGTCCATTAAATATTTGAAAGAAATGCATAAGGATGACTAGTTTTCTCAGAGGATGAGAAACCATTTGGTAGGGGGGTGATGATGAGCTCCTTAAGCACATAAACCATCATCCACCTCATCTAGACTTGCCAAAACCACCGAGATACCTTCAGCCTTGCACCCATGAGTTCAATACCCTCTTAAACCACCTTAGTGCTTTGTCCTCCTTGTTCGAAAATAATGTATTTACAAGCATAATTAGGTCATGATTATATGCATGAGTAAAATAATTATAGTTAAAACATGAAGTACACAAAATGTGTTTAGCCATTTGGCCCAACAATGTGTGATTAGGTAACAAAGTGTGTTTAGCCATTTGGCCCAACAATGTGTGATTAGGTTAGTCTTCTTTCTGCAATTTCAATTTAGCACTTTACTTCATGAAATATGCCTAGTTTTCTTCCATTTCTTGAACTAACTTAATTTGTAGATTTCTTCCATTGCAAAGTATCCAGATGTACTTTCTTGTTGTAGAATATTTCTTTGATTGTTGATAGAGTAATGGCTTTGAATCCCTTGTAGCCCTAGGTCTAAATTTCGAAGTGTGACATACTTCATTCATAAACCCTAGAAATAGCACCCTTTCATAGGACTCATACGAGGATGACATGAGTAGAATGCATCTGATGTGTATATAGCATTGTAACCTCCAAGTTTGTACAAACCCCTGTTTGATAACGTAAAGTAGAGTAGCCTTTGGGAATTGCAGCATTCTTGGTGAAATACCAAGGCTCACCAAAGACCTTGCAAACCATTGCATGGGTCCAACTGTGTCAAAGAATGAGGTTATAATTCATGTTCGCATCCACCACCTCTACATCTAGGTTCATTGTCTTTCCCTCCAATAAGATGGGAAAATCTTTGAGAATATCGTATGGTAGAGAACCTCTGTTGTCGAAAACTTCCAAAGTCTTTGGGGACTAACTCAACCGAGGCGAGCCAATGGCTTTCCAACAAGTGATAGACATGATGCAATTTGAGCGCTTTCATCAATGACAGTCCTATGAATAGTTTTCCCCATCAGGGTAACTTGAATAAAAAAAGATACCTAAGATGGGAGGTGAGGTACAAAGTTCTCAAGATCAAAAGTAATGAGGTTAGAATCCACTAGATCAAATCCTCTAATGGCTGATAATAATTCCTTCCATTTTTATGGACATGACTGAAGGACTTCCAATGTCGACATTCCTGAAGGCGGTTGAGTTAAATCCTCTACAATATTATAGTGTTGTGTAACTCTCGCGTTCAGATTATAGGATGATTTCCGAAGAACACCTTTGGGAGGTGGTCGGAAAATGGAATCACTACTAGGTCTCTCAATATGGAGAGGACCAAAACTGAGAGGTATGGAAGAGGAAGGGTTTTATGTGGCATCTTGTTCAATAGGATATTTCGATGGGATAAGGTAATATTTCTATCTCATGGCAACAAATATAGGTTATGTGCGAACCATAAAAAAATGATAGCTTCTGGATGTTTGGGGTTGATCTACCATTTGCGTCTACTGAGATGGAAATGGCTCTTTCAAGAGAGAAGGAGTCTCGGATGTGCCCTTTGGAAGATGGGAAACTTTGACACATCAAAGACAATCCTTGGTGTAATGATCATCATCACATATTAAACAAGGGTATTTAGGCTTGTGTTTGGAATCGTCATCAACAGATGACTAATTCGAACCCTTTTTAGGGTTATCGGATTTGGATTTTCCTTTACCCTTTTTCTTACCTTTTGAGGATTTATCAGCTGCAGTAGATTGAACAGCATTTACCTCAGAGGTTTTTCCAGGATTATTCTATTTATTGAAAGGATTGGAGGTTGCAGTGGCAGTGGTGGGATTTGACTTCGAAGAAGTCTTGGGTGCACTGCTATCAGCATGGGCCACTGACCTAATAACACCATCAATCATAGGCTTAGCGGGAGATTGAGATGATGTCAGATCGGTTGAAGGTTTTAGTGTGTTGGGTAGGATCTCATACAAAGTTACAGATTGGGAATAAACCAAATCAAGATATTGAGCTCAGGAAATTACTTCCTGTTCCGTCACGCAACCATCCATGGCAAGATATTTTGCAATTTGCGTAAAAAAATATTTCATGAACCATTTAGTCAACAATTGATCGAGGATCACGAATTTGATGAGGCGACGTCTGCGCCTCGATTCGTGGATGTGATCTAAAATATGGGTAGCATTTGACTATTGCAACTATGTTAGAAGGTGGGTGTCAGTCTCATATCAGACATGTAACTAGAAGTGAGTGAGGAAATCCATGGCCAAGGTGTTGAAATCAAACAAGACACCTCAAAGGAATTCAATATACAATTTTTCCGTGGCATGAAAAGACGTAAAAAAATTGAATCATCCACCTAAGAGTTGGAAGAGAACCATAAGTGGTACATCATGACATGGGCTTGGGGGTCTTCCCTAGATTTTCCTTCAAATTTTGGATAATCTCCTGGGATTTTGATCGGAACTGGCTGCCAATGCAACATATGTTTCATGGGGTCGTTTGTAAGCTTAGGCACATCCAACAGTTCCAATGTAGCCAAAAATGGCAACGGGGGATAGTGAGGATAAAATGGTCACTGAAAGTTACCCATCTAAGGGTTCCAAGTTGGTTGATACAATTTTTTCCCCTAATAGGGTGGATTTTTACCTTGATATGCATACTTCCCCAATTTTTGGTAAGGACCTTGTTGCAGCTTCTGCTAAATGTAGGGTTCCTACTGGGGCTGTTGATAAGGCCCATGTTGGGTTTGAAATTGCAGTTCTTGCTCGACATAGGGTCCAGCCTGAGGTCCTTGTTGAACATGAGATATATCTTGAGGTCTCGGTTGGGCCTGCTGGTACTAAGGGATCTGTTGATATTGAATACCAGGTTGAGGTCTCGGGTGGGGTTGCTGGTATTGAGGGATCTGTTGATATTGAGTACCAGGTTGAGGCCTTGGTTGGGGTTGCTAGTGCTAACCCCAATGGATTTCTTAGTATTAGAAACCAGGCTGATTGGGGTGAGCACCAGGTTGACCCAAAGAGATACTCAGGCTAGTTTGGACTTGAGGACCAAACTAAGGGTTAGTCACAGCAACACCCACTGGATGTTGGGGCCATTTTACATACTGTTGTGAGACGTTTGGTTGAGGAACATACTGATACTGCATATTCAGTTTTTGAACATACTGATAAGGCATATTAGGTTGTTGAACATACATATACTGTATGTTTGGTTATTGGATATGGGGGTGTTTAACCTGAGAATACTGAAATTGAGGCTCTTGATAAACAAATTGAGTTGAAGTAGGTTGACCAATTGATGAAGCAGTTCCTATGGCAGTATTTGTCTATTGTGAAAAAAATGTTCCACCTATACTAGCGTTGGGTTGTCCCGCCCCCGAAACGAGTCCAGAGTTCAAATGCCCCCCACTCGAAAGGGGAGGTACGTAAAGAGGATTATACTGCCCCTGAGGCACAGATGAAACCGTAGATTTTTGACTTAATGGTGGAATTGCAGTAATCATAGATAGCGACAGGGGGTAGAAGATCTTATCGAAATGGTCATTTGACCTATAGTCATCGTAGGTCAAACAACAGGTTGAGAAATAATAGCCACATTCGAAATAAACGAGTCGGAAGATGGGGGGATTCATGTTGACCAAACAGGATCCAGAAATAAATATGTTTCTCCAAAATCTCTTGAAGCAAAGCTTCCAAGTGAGGCATACCTAGGCAGCAGTGAAGATGCGACTTGAATAGAGGGTATTCCCATCCCACTTCCTGAATCTTGAGGAGTGGTGACGTAAGGGTAGAATTCAGGAGGAAAGATGGATGATATGTCTTCTGGAATGTGAGTTGCAGTGTTTTCCTATGAAATGCTCTAAGGAGCACTCATGAATGGGAAATCATCATCATTAGATGCCATTTTAGGAGGAAACTACTGAGGGACAGTAGTGCGAGATGCTATTATAAAGGAAACAAGGGGAACGACAGGTTTGTCAAAAGGACTATAAGCCTATTAAGGCAAGTCCACTAATGGATCAAAGAGAAAATTTGGGGGAAAGACCATAAATTGTGCAGACAGTTTAGGATTTTCCGGCTTAGGATCCTTAGATGATGACGAAAGAAAATCGTCAGGTGGTGGTCACGACAAAATAGGTTGCACACTTATGACAATTCCAAGTTCAGAACCTTGAGCTTTAAGGGGTCCAACTGGAAATTAAGGGATCTCAGGAGGAGGGTCTTGAGATCCTTTAGAAGAGGAAGGAGTTGAATCCGATGATTCAGCCATGATGACCTTTAAGGAAATATTAAAGAAATAATATTGAATCAATTAATTTAGCAAATTTACAATTTACAATTAACGAGGAAAATATGAGGTCGAAGAATTGCACAGTTAGGATGTTATCGTGCATAGTTTATTTTAGAAATTAAACAAAAAATAAATAAAAAAGGGTGAACTAGGCATAAAGGATTACCAGGTATTTGTGAACTGCAATATACGCCTTAGTGATAAATGATAGAAGAAATATACACCTTGGTGATAAATGATAGAAGAAATTACCAAGGACTTAACGTACTAGATCAAATCTCCTAGAATGTTGTGTTCGGTGTATCACATCTACAAGGTGGCCAACTCGGTTACCTATGGCAGGCTTGTAACCTAGTGGTGTCTCACCATATATACTCAATGGTATGTGGGAATCCAGTCCATAGTAGTGTTGTCTCATGTGTAACTATATGATGAGAGAGTCCCATTACACTTTTCATACGTGGAGCATAGTCCTATATACTTCCATACGTGGGATGGGGTTTCAACTCCAGAATGTAACACATACTGTTAGCGACAACACCTATGCTCAATGATGCTAGAACATGTCTCTAGCCTAGACCTATAGATTTTCTTGTTAATTTCAAATTCTCCTTACGGTAAATTGGGTAAATTTTAAGTTGATCTTGATTAAAGTTTCAATTTCAAGGCTCAAAACGATGTCACTTGAATACTTATGATGCAGCTAAATTCTAATTTTTTTTTTCCATTGTGATGAATTATAAACTAACGAGGGAATAAGTGCAAACAAGAGTGCAAGGAGTGCAACAAACAAGGGTTCCCCCCAACTAGTTCAAAACTATTGAAATGCAACTTTTACAATCGAATTCACTTTTACCATTCCCCAAGATGAAAACTTATTGAAAAAACTGAAACATTTCCCTTTTTCACTAAGATGCAACAAATTTTTTTTATTTTACTTCGAAAGCTTAAAATGAAAATGCAATTAGTGAAATTAAGTAAAATCAATCACTCAAATGAATAAATGCGAAATAACTCTTTTCACTTTTCTTCCTATTGAATGGAAAACAAAATTTCTTCAAGAAATGTATGAATGAAAATCACTTTCACTTTACTCTATTGAATTTGGAAAAAGACACACTCTTCTAAACTTGAAAATCAACCAAATCACAATCTTATGTTTGACACTAAATTGAAGGATATCCCTAAGTGCAGTGATGACCAGTGCAAAATAAAACAACTCCAAAACAAGTCAGAAGCAATGTGCTAAGGTGTTTGAAATGATTGGAATAAAACTCTAAAGCACAGCCTATCAACTCTTCAACAACAAACACAAGTGATCAGCGAAGGGTAATTGAGCTAGAAGACCTATAAAATACTTTAACTTCACTCTAACCATAAGCAAGTCAAAGAGCCAAAAACAACCATTCAAACAACATAAACAAGCCAAAAAAAAAGGTAGAAGGTCATTTAGACTTGAAAAACTTCCTTCAAGGGCTAAGAAACACTGGAAAGATAAGCGAAAACCCTAACTTCTCTTAGTTATGAGATCAGAGCTTCTGTGGTGCGCAGAAGGGTGTTGAAAGTTTGATCACCACAACTATTTTTTATAAAACAGCGCTATCAACATATTTGTGAAGACAAAAAATGTGTTGAGTGCTAAAAACAAGTAAAAATAAAAAATATTTTCACACCAAGTCTAGAAATGAGACACTGAAATAACTATCAAACCCTATGCAAACCTATAGATACCTAAGCAAGCTTAGATCTCAATGATCGATCAAACTGATCAAACATTAACTCGGGAAAGGGAAGGCTAATAGACTAAAGCTCCCTAGTGGAGTCGCCAATTATTTTGTGAAGATAAATCTCCTCTGCGGAAAAAGGCGATTTCTCTAGCCCTTGAGTGGGTCTAATAACTTGTGAAATTTTTTAATGCAAGCTTCCTTAGATAATATTCAAAACAAGACAAGAAAGGAAATATGGTTACCTTTTCATGATGTTATGCTTGAAATCTTTGATGGTTGCCTTGATCCACGGTTCCTCAAGCTCACTCTTTGCTACTAGTGACATACGATTACCCACAATAGATCAAGAGGCAACAAAAAATGTAATCCAATACATAATATTCATTGAGCATCCGCTATCTAGCAAATCGGAGAACATTAGACTATTTGAGCAAATGATTGGACAAATATAGAAAGCAAATATCAGATGTTTTATTAATGAATATGAAAGAGAGAGCTTACAACCTTGGCCTTGATGTCAGAGGCCTCCCTTTGGTGATGTATGAGTCCTTCACCCAAACTCTAAAGCATTCCCTCTCCCCAATAGATTAGGTGTTATCACAATACATGGATATAAAGGGAATGAATGATCAGACCAGCCCAACAATGACCAACCAGCAGTGGAAGGATGGGGATCAATTTATAGGAAGGGAGAAGAGGTTGGGAGCCCATGAAAGAAGGAGGAAGGCCCACTTTCCAAAGGATAAACCCCCATTTATAATACCAAAGCTCTAAAATCAGAGAGCTCGACCCTATCACCACTGAATAATAACCAACTTGTCGCCCTATAAATTCTAGAGGTCAAAGCTTCTCCTCTATTTGAGGAAATATTACCAGAAAGGGTTTGGTGTGGTTTTCCAAAAAGAAAGGGCAATGACAGTGCTATGTCAAAACTGTCAACCTACCATTAGCACAAGTAGGCCACTAGAGAGGCGCGTTGACCCAGAAAATTAGGGTTTTGACTAAGTTTCTCCAGTGATCTTTCGAGGCAGGTTTCTTTGAGTCTTTAGAGGATGTTTTTATGCATTTTCCAAAGGTGGATATACTGCATAGGATCTTGTTGAACCCTTAGTTAAACTGAGAGGGGGGGGGGGTGAATCAGTTTAACACATTCATGGAATTTTAAAAAATTTTCATTAACACTTGTTTACACCTTCATTTTATGTTTAACTTAACTTGTGAGTAATCTTAGAATGTGAGTAGCAAGCATTAATATAATGTAACAGTAGACTTAATATGAGAGCAGCAGGTATTAAGCAGATGATATAAACCAGATCAACCCATAAACATCATGCACAGAGACACCAAATATAAGTGGAAACCCATAAAGGGAGAAAACCACATCTTATTATTGTTGTGATGCAAAGGCAAGCTCCAACTCCCTCTCACCACTATTTTCTGTAGGCACCAACCTACAGGAGGCTCCTACCTCAATTCTGCAAGCTACAACTTGCAAGGAAGCTCCAACTCCCATTAATTTTCTACAGGCACCAACCTACAGGAGGCTCCAACCTCAGTCAGTTACAACTGACATTTTATCAAGCACAACTTGATGTGAAAGCACCAAATCCCATCTATTTTCTGCAGGCACCAACCTACAGGAGGCTCCAACCTCAGTCAGCTACAACTAACATTTATCAAGCTACAACTTGATAGGGAAGCTCCAACTTCCTTACTCTTTCAAAAGAGAAACACTTGCTGATTTACCTTGGATATCAGCTCTGTTCTATTCCATCTGCTCTGTTGTTCATCTATTCTCATATCTGCCCTGTATCATCTCTACATCTTCTTATATTTTCTATCAGCTTCTCATTCTTCTCTTCTCAGCTCCTCCTTCTTCTCTGCTCAGCTCCTCTTTCCTCTCTGCCTCACTACTTCATTTTTGCATTCTCTTCACTCACTCTCTAACATTCTTGTGCATATCAATGTGATATTATATATAGAGTTCATCACATGAATTTTTACATTCCTCAGGGAATTTGAAGTGAATAGTCCTGACTTTTTGCCTTCTGCCTTCTCATTTCTTTTACCCGCTCATTCAGAAAAATATAGCAATATGCATTAATTTCAATACTACAGTGGGAGTTTTGTTTTCCTACCAGAGACTTGCCAATGCATCACAAACAATAAAAAATTAACTACAACATTTACGTTCACATTTTCAGTTACACATTTCAATTTCACTCAAATCCTTTTCTGGATTTTGGCTTTACTGGATTTGTCTTTTCTGTTGCTGTTAAGTAACTGATCTGCATTCTTCTGTTCATCATGCCTGCAAAATTCCCTGTGATTTTTCCAATTCCTACATTCTTTGTTTACCTTTGTTAGGCCCACATTTTCATCCCTGTGTTTATTCACCTGTTCACTATAATTTTGTGCATCTGCTGCATATATAACTGCTTTTTCAAGTTTATCCTCAAATAAATATAAATCTAGGCAATGTTTGTTCATTATTAATCTCTGTGCTCAGGCTCCCTGCTTACACCCTCTCTGTCCATATAATATACTTTCAAATCAACTCTCGGCATCTTCAAAACTGTGGTTAAACCATAATAAAAAACCCAACGTATAATATTTCAGATTAATATTCAATATTCTAGCCAAGCCATTACATAGAAGTCTCTGCATATACTCGCTATTGATTAGGCCTTACAAATATGCAAATACTTTAATAACCTTACCATATCAGCGTATTTCATATCTGAGCCCACACATTACATCAACCATTCATATGCACCTTATCATATAATATATATATACCAATCATATCACAACGCTTCGTATTATAAAGTGAACCATGCAACATATATGACCCTTTCTTGAACTTTGAATTCAACGGCATTTAAACGAATGTTCGGGCACACCTTCAGATAACGTACCTTGGATTTATGTCGCCCTTTTCATCCGACGGCGGAGAGCACATCGCCTCTCTCCACACGATCCGATGGATATCACTTGAGTTACTTGCATGAACGATAACGCACGATGGCGCGCAGTGAAAGAGGTTTTGGGGTCCCTCCGTATGCCACGTGTCATCCGCTCTATGGAATCGCTCTGATTTCTTGAAAACTGCTTGCTCGTCGAAGGTGGTGCGATGAAAACTGGAAACCCGCCTTTACTGTTCATTAGTTAGAGCTCCGTCTTCTGAGTTCCGCTCAGCTTCCGCTCAAGGCTCCGTCAAGCACCTCTAATTTTGATGCTTCCGCCACTATATTAATTGTTCCCTGCTCCACACAATCATAGTTCCATTTCCTCCGAATCCCATCTTCACGGCTCCACCTTTTTCAAAGTTCTGCTCCACATTCTGCCTCCAACAATTAGCCATCGCCACACCATTGATGTTCTAAATGCATAGTTATTTTCTTTTGCTGTTCCTTTTGACTCCTTTTGTTTTATAACGTTTGGTTTCGGTTCGTCTCCCCTTGACACACAGTTCTGCTTTAAACCTTTTTCCTGACCCTGTGTCACCTTATTTAATGGAATCACTCTAGATTCATTCCTCACTTAAATACCTTCACAGGTTTGATTCGTATGTCCTAGTGTTCTGTTCCTTCGACCGAGCCAGCAGGGAATCCATTGGCCCTCACTGCTTCAATTACATTCACCTTCAATATTTTCTGCGTTTATGGGTTACACTAACCGTGATTTCACCAAATTGCTCATAACGTGTGTCTAACACACCTGCACACAGTTAACTAAATAGTTCCACGGTTTTTCAACTGTGGAATGGAAATTTCTGGGTTTGAATTGAGTTCTCTTCTTTGAGAGCATCGATGCTTCGAAACTCAGACTTCCAATCAAATATTCAACCCTACTATGCACTCAAATATTTCTTATATACATGTATAGAATCTCTATTAACCCTTGGGATTTCTACCCCAAAAAAAAAGATTCAAATTTTTCGTTACAGCACCCCCAACTAGTTCTCAACCTCGATCTCATTTCGCAGGTTATGCACAACAGAGTTTATAACTAAACCCTTCTTCTAAGTACTGTGTATGCGACAGCATTATACATACCCCAAATTCATAAACTCAGAAAAATACAAAGATACACATATGCAATTAATTCATCAATGCATAGATAGTTACATATCACAGCTCTTTCACATAGAATACTATACATATAATATTGAAACCAATCCTTTTGTTTCATTTGCTGCCTAAGCTGTCTCTTTTCCTTGTCTGATGCTGCTCTTAGATTGATCTTTTTGCTGCCTCTGCTGCCTCTCTTTTTGCCTCCTCTGCTCCTTGACTGATGTTTCAGGTGCTCCTCCTTTGTCATCTCCTTTGCCATCAATGACAACATTTCCAACAGATCTCCCACATGGCACTTCATGATTAGGGATAGGAAGTGAGCATAGTGATAAATTACGGTGTAACATGAATATTATTTAAAAAATGGTTTAATTAATTATTCCTAGAGGAAAACCAAACAAATAAGGATTTATTTAATTATTCCTCATGGGGTTTCTTGTTTTAACCAGAAATAAACTAATAAAATATGGTTTCTTAAATTATTTCTTATAGTGAAAGCAATTTTACTATACTAAAATTGGTCTTACATAGTGTACCTCGATCCATATAATTAGAAATAGTTATATGACCAATTTTTGGTGATAACAAATTCATATTCCAACATCTCTTGGAATACTTTTGACCATTTACATTCCACACCAACCCTTATCGGATTAGGTGTACAAAATTCCCCCCCTCAATACGAAGGGGTATATCTAATTCCAAGAAGAGAGTTGTAATAAAATATTCACAACCAATGGCTGAATGTGTCTCTGATAAACGGTAAAAGGTAGGAGAACTCGAGATCTCAACCGGCGGAAGTTTAAGGATGACCACCAACACTGGAACACTTAGGGTAGTTCTTGGAACTCTTCCAAATATGGAAATAATTTGAAGTCTTCTCCTAAATGAAGTGCCCGTAATTCTTTGAAGAGGGAGACTTTCAACCTGGAGAAAGGGAGGTATACAACCTGCGGTGGTTTGATGGAGGCCACCAACCAAAGGAATGCTTAGTATGATTCCTCAGACTCTTCAAAATATGGCAAGAAGTTGAAGTATTTTGCTAGAGGAACTACTCCTTAATGCTTTGGAGAGGGAGACCTTCCACCTAGAAAGGGGAGGTCTACAACCTGAAGTGGTTTAAGGCAGACCACCAACCAAAGGAACACTTAGTGCAATTCTTGGAACTCTTTCAAATCTAGCAAGAAGTTGAAGTATTTTTCTAGAGGAAGTGATCTTTAATGCTTTGGAGAGGGATACCTTCAACTTCGAAAAGGGAGGTATCCAACCTGAGGTGGTTTAGGGAAGGCCACCAACCATGGGCATGTTCAGGGGCTTCTGTGTCTCTAGCTACAACTCTGAATCTAGGTATGCATGTCTATGGATGTAGGCTCAGGCAACAATTTCAAGTTGTGGTCTGGGCTCGCTTTATTTATCCTTGAAACTTGTAGATGACTATCAATTATGCCTCTGTCAGATACAAGGTGAGATGATGGAGAAAATGCAGTTGCACAACTTTTTAATACTTCAAAAGAAATTATGACATATGACTGTAATATTTTCTTGATTGTTGAAACCCATTTAAGAAGCGATCCATCCAAGGTGAATATTTTTTCTTGCATAAGGTTTTTTTTTAAAGCATATGTATGAATAATGAGTTTGTTGACCACAATTCTTGCACCGATGAAGATCAAAACATTGATCTTTCACATGGCCAACTTGGTCACAATGTTGGCATTTGCAAATCTGTTGTTGTGGAGGAGGAGCAGGAACAAGTGAATATGAACTGTCATAAATAAATCCAACACATTGAAATTTGATTGGCTTAGAATATTCCAGAATATGAAAGGAAACATCCTTTTCATTCATATCCAAGTTATGTTTCTGTTATTGACAATATCTTCCCAAGGTATGACAATTGGCTTGGGAAGTGCAAACTGAACCTTCATATCTTTCTCTCGATATGTCCTCAAATGGGTACTACATCTTCCATTTCTTGTTGTTGATGGGAGTCTGTCTCAATGTTCTGAACAAAATTAGGTTCAGAATGATGTCTACGTTGTTGTAGCTCATCTTGTTAAAGTTGTGATTCGAGCTACAAGAAATCTAATTTGTTATGTGAATTTTTCATAAAAGTTATAATGTTGGAAAGAGTTGGAAAGAGTGTCCTTATGATGTTTATCATCTCATCTACAGTGGAATGTATTATAGTATTCAATATTTCTAATACATCATCAATTTTGGCTTTTTTCGAGTTCTCAAGGTGAAGTAGAAAGTGACCTAGAATATCCTCAACGAAAAAGATTAAGAAACATAAAGGCCTTAAAAAGATTTTGCAACCTCCCTTCAAATGAATAAATATCCAACCTCCATGGTCTCACATCTCCAAATTATTTTAAAATATTCAAAACTCCACAAGCTATAAAAACATATACCTTAATCAAAATGCAGCAAGAGAATTATTTGGTTGATCGATAAAACTGATGAGCTCTATTGCAGTGACACAAAAAGTTGTTGTTGCTTGGGTACCAGCAAAATCTAAAAATATTGGAGAACCGTCAGCGGGTGACAAGTCAATCGTCCGGTGACAAGGTGCAACGAGTAGAAGCAGGTGCTTTGCGTATCCTTTTTTTGAATATAGGTTCTTGCAATTATTGGAAAATTTGATAATATCTGAAGCAATTCCCCAAGTTGTGGATTTTAAACGTTGATATTTCTAGAAGATTGAAGGTTAACGCAAATACCAATGCACAACCATGCACCAAACGCCATTGAAAACTTAATGCATGCAACATTCGATGCATAGAATGAACCATATGCACGACATGCAATCTTTAATCAGTGCGCCACCGACTTTAACGTAAATAACATACCAGAAGTTGACAACAAAGTTTTGAGTAAAATAAGGAAATAGAGTCATTTTGTTGCTTGTTGCTTTCAGGAGGGTGCACACACATCATAACATATATGTCACTATACACGACCTTTGAAGACACTTCTTTCATCGACGATGTCAACCAAGAACGGAATGGAAGACCGAATCAAAACCTTTAGTTTTTTTTAAATCCATAGAATGGTGACTCTCTTATATTCACTCAATTCAAATTCAAAAAATATGGATGCACAAGGTGTTCTCATAACAATAAACTTATTTCTTCTCCCATAAACTGTCCATTCATGTTTGGTAGGCAACAACGGGCCTATCAAAACTATCAAAGCTTCGAAAGCATGCCTGGTTGAATACCTGCGTTGGAGGAGGTGATGGCACATGAGTGTCCAATAGAATGGGCACACATACGGGTGATATCCATTTGTGAAGAGGAAATGAGCACAAAGAGGTCAGAGACAACAATGGTGACGTTGCATAGGTTTCTAGAGCATTGAGCATAGAGAGGAGGACCACAAAACCCTTGGCTGGATTTCTCAAGAAATCCTACCCTTTAATACCACTGTTATATTAAACCAAATTGAGAAATAAGTGTGTCTTCGGGCTTGTAGCGCCATCTAGCGGGGATCCACCTACTTCTGGAGATTAGAATGCGAATTAGAGGAATGGCATCTCATGCATATATGAATGAATCCAAACTCATAAAAATCCCACCATGCATGCAATATATATATCCATCGGTTGCCCAACAGAAGCAAGAGGCGGAACCATTTTTTTAGGAAGAAACTACGGAAAAATATGGCACGATATATTTGGAAGAGAAGGAACCGAAGGTGAAATTTGAAGAGAGATTTGAAACGATTCAAAACCTGGATGTCCGAAGGTTGAAAATTCCTTTAGTGACCTCGTAGTTTCATGCACATTACAAGAAGTCTGGAAGTGCGAGGTTGGTTGTGGTAGCGAAATCGCTAGGTATTTTGTGGGTGTTGAAGAAAACAGAGACCCTAGAGTAAATGTCAAATGCGATAATAGAATTTCGAGGCCCTCCGCTCATGCAACACCTTTGGAAATTTGAGGCATGGGAATATGTTTCGTACTTGGGTATTAGGTGTTGATTGAGAAAATATTGTTGGCGATCACCACCAGCAGAATATGGGAATAAAATATGATGTCCAGAGCTTGTATAATGGATTGTCCAGAGTTCACAATACTCTTTGCAAATGTATCTATTGATATCGGGCGTTAGAATTTTCCCATCCACTCAAACTAAATGGGCACTAAAAATGGGTGTGCATAAATGGAATGAAAGTGCAAAGTTACACTGTACCATTCAATGATAGGTCAGAAATACATAATTGACAAGCATAGAGGCCAGAAGAACCTACAGAGAATCGACATGAAAGGACAGCTAGAAACAATTCCCTAAGTGTATGAGAAAGACGTTATTATTATTGGTATACTGGCATATAGAGAATGGCCACAAAACCAGTGGCTCAAATTTGAGTTGGGCAGGTGCACCTGTTTGATACCATGTTAAACAAAACAAAGGTGAAGACAAAGGTGAAGATATAATTTGAAAAATAAAACCTTTAATTTCATTTATTATTAATATTGTTGTAGGTTTATAATACATTGATATGATAGTCGGATTCATATTCCAACGTCATTTGGATTGCCTTTGACAGTTTACATTTCACACCAACCCTTAATGGATTAGGTTTCAAACAAACAAAAACACATAAAAATAAAAAATCGTGCTCATAAAAAGTACCGCATGTTTATTGAATATATTACTTCGTGATGAAATTCATTAACACGTTCTAGATGGTAGTTGTGCTTTGCTTAAATAACTTCAATGGCCATTGATTCTACTGCATTGACAAGATCAATATAAGTTGTTGGATTTAAAACTAGTTATTGTTATGAAACCTTACTAATGGTCATCCATCAATTTTTCAATCTTTTTTCAATAACTTAATCCAAATAAAGATATTAAACAACTAGCTATTAACTAATTCGTCCCCTTCATTACTCTACTACACTAAGAAAACCATCAAATGTGTCAAAATGAGTTATGTGCTCATAATGTTTACCAATGTCAATTGACCTCCTTCATAAATCCAAATCAAACTTATAGGAATTATTTTCATATTTCATACATTATATTGTTGGATTTTCTGTCACCACCTACTGTTACATATTTAGTCCAATGATCGTTAGCTTATACTATTTCACCATGTACACTTCCTGCCCTCTTAATATTCATATTCTCATAAGCATTGATAGTAGTTAGAGTATTTTGATTGTGACTTATATTTATTAAATCAAACATAAGTATTGATGGTTAGTAACACAAGATTAAAAAAAATTGTTATGGTCGCTTAACATTCAAAAGTCGAGATCAAAGCACACAATAAATAAAATCTAAGAGAACGTCGAGAACCTTTTCCCTCATTTCCTCCTGCACGAAAAATCCCTAGAACGAGAGGATATTTCATAGCCTCGATCTCCCTAAACATGATTCATTATGAATAATTTTCCTCAGCTAGATCTCAATCCCACAAATGGCGTGGTCTATTTCCTTTATCATCCTGCGAACAATATTTGAAGGTAAGGACCCGCTACTTTCTTGATTTACTTGTTTATAACCTACAAATTTTCGAATGAATTTTTATCATCATGAATTGCTGCAATCTTTTTAGTTCCCTCTTTTATTAGTCCCAGACTCAGCAGGGACTATAGCATTTGCTTGAATCTGCATTATTTAATTATGTTTTTGAAATTTTAACTAAAATTTCTGGAAAAATTTTAATATTTATATATATATATAATTTATTTTTATTTTTATTTTTTTTTTTATTTTATTTTTTTTTTTTGCAGGAATTCAATAATAATTTTTGAATTTTAGTAACTGTTATTTCTAATTTCTGATTGGCTGGATTGATTTGGTTACAGGACATTTTTATATTAATGCTTTGTTCAATGATGCCAGAATCCATGTGATTGTAGATTGTTTGCATAGACCCCAAGGGGAGAGGGAGGAGAAGAAAAATTTTCGAATTAATATTATTATGTTTCCTTGTACGGATGACAGAGTATGTGTGGGAGAACTAAGGTCCTTTAAATAGTGAGTTTTATGATATTGATGAACGATTTGTTAATTGGTACAGTTTCATCGCACAAAAATTTTAATGTGCGGAGGAAGGAGTATGTGCAAGAGAAATGAGGTCTTTTGCATATACAAGGGTGAAGAGGGAGCTAGTATAATTTTTTTTTTAATAATTATTGTAATTGTTGGACTATAAAAGCTATCCTTATTATGCAATATTAAATAAACCCTATTTTCAATGAGTGTGACATGCAGTTGTGGGGCACTATTATGTTAGTGTTGGGGTTAATGATGCGAGAATTGATGTGGCTTTTTTTTTCCATAGGGATGAATAATTATGCAATTGAAATAATTGAGTAGATGTGAGAGAACTAGGGCTCTTTTTGCATAGACATGGGTGCTAAATAAAATTTGTTTTCAATGTGTGTCAATAAAAAATGGTGTTTGTTAAAACAAATGTATGGAAGGTTTTCTGCAAGGTTTATTAAAATAATAAATATACAAGTCACTATTTTAAGTATAATTTAGGATAATTTTTCGCAACTATGGAAGTATTTTCCCAAAGATGGTTGTTAACAGGTAGCGTGTTCAGAGTTTTGAATGTCAATCACTAATTGAAGGGAACTACTGAGTGTAGAAGTATTATTGAAGGGAACTATTGAGTGTGGAAGTAGTTGTGTGGATGAAGTTGTGTAGAGGTGGTTGTGCGCGTGTAGATGTTATGCGAAAGTTTTATGCAAAGTTTATTAAAATAATTAACATATACAACTCTTTTTTAATTATTATTTAGGGACATGTTTCAGAACATATGATCATTAATTAATATCATTTTCAAGTGTCATTGACTAAGTTCATTATTGAGTGTGGAAGTAGTTGTGTGTACGAAGTTTTGCGGAGGTAGTTGTGTGTGTGTGAAAGTTATGGGCAGAAAAATGCATGTGCGGAATTTGTGTGGAATGAGAGAAGTGCATAGAGATATTTTAATTATAATACATTTTTATATTAGTATATTTTGAAGAAGATTAGTGCTTATTTTAATATTAATATATTTTGTGGAATGTGGAAATGCATACAATGAAATATTGACAGCTTTTTGTACAGAATGGACTGTGTTGTTGAGAGGTAGCGTATGCGGAGAACAAGTGTTTTGCCCAATGTTTAGTTTGGAATTTTTTTTTTTCCCACGATATCTACGACTCAAGTTTATTAATATTATTTTCAATTGTCTATAACTCATGGAAGTATGTTGCTGAGTCTGGAAGTGGTTGTGTGGATGAAGCTATCGGAGGTGATTGTGCATGAGATCTTTTTGCACATAAATGGATTTTCTCTGTGGTTCTTCACATATGAATTTTTTTTTATGTTGAAAGTATATGAAATTCATGTTTCTATATCTGATGTCTTGGTGCTTATGTGGTTTTATGAATGCGTGGAAAAATGTGTAGTCGGTGAATTGAATGCTGAGATGACTTGTATTTACCCGAAAATTTATTTTCTATTAATCAGAGGACATACATCGGCATTGTTATCACTCGTTAGTTTAAACACTTTCATTGAAAGGGTTCTACACGTCATTCACCTATGTTCATGTTTTCTCATAAGTCATTTTCATGAAATTTTTTGAAAACATTGTATTTGGTGATGTCTACCCTAAGTTTAAAACCCACCTCAAACCATGTCATATCGGTCAAATCTACCTCATATCATCTAGTTGTCATTCCCACGCTTTAAAATCACAAAATATTCCACTTGTTAGTTTTACACAGTTTCATAGAGAATTATATGGAAAATCAACAGTTTTCGCTACAAAATCGCCTGATAGTTTCATAGCGAATCTGTCAGTAATTAAACAGTTTTAGCTACAAAACTAGGTTTTTTTTTTGCAGAGAGTTTCAGAGTGGTGTGAGGTGTCAAAATTCAATAGGATAAAGAAATGGGTGAGGTCATTCGAGTTAGTTATTACAATTCCCAAACAAGTAAAGCCGTATTTGTTGTCATCATTGTCTTTTATGGTCACATATGTCATCGTTAAACGTCAAATTGTCAAATTACCTTTAAAAAAATTTACCCTCAAGCTACTCTTTGTCATTCACCATCAAATTCCTGCATGTGAAGTATCTCACTGTCACTGTTCGAGAGCTGCTTCACCACACAAAGCAGGTTATCGTTCAAATTTGATTTTGCAGGTGTCATCAACAAGCGAGGTAACAAGAAGTATAAATCATCAATGTCATCGAAGAAGAAAACAAATAAATGGGGTTATTGCGTAAGGTATGATTCTATGGATTTGAAGTTTTTGAATGAAGATCCCACTGCTATGGAGGCTTTTAGGAAGGTAGGCTACCTACATTTCTACCAAAAACTGAAGGGTTTCCATGTATAGGTATCCAAAGACTTTGCAACAAATTTTATAGGGACATCATCAAAAGTTGGAGTTTTGAATCTCACAATGTCACTAGATATCATCTCCCAAGCTACAAATATACCCAGAGCTAGTGAAGAATGGTTCAATGGCACAAAATTCATAATGCAAGGCTATGAAGAACTTCTCAAGCAGTAGTACAAAGGATCTGACATGAACAATGGCATCCGTAGGGGTTATACGAAGGAGAATTATGCAAAGTTGTTGTTGGTGGTCCAAAAATACTTCACCTGTGAAGGAATATTCCACATGGTTTATTCTTATCATTTTAGACTCCTACATTTTTTTGGTAAGCAACCACATGACCTACCCTTATTTTTATACAGAAGTTTTGGAAAGATGTCAGATAAAGTTCAGGTCAATATAGAAGGTAATGAAACATCATTATTTCACCATGGTCTAATAAAAATGTTAGTGTTGGAGGAATTGAAAAGTTTAAATAGAGATTGGACCTCTTTTCTTTTTATGAGTGGGTATGAAGTAGATGCAGTGACTCCAAAGAAAGTTTCAAAACCTAAAACTACTCCATCTCCAGTTGTAATAGAAGAGATTGATGAAGAAGGAAGACAATTTCCTGTAGAACCAATGGACATTGAAGTAGAACCTCTACAAGAGACGGATATCCCTCAGCTAGCACCTGCAAAGCATAAACATAAAATAAGCAAACAAAGTAGCAAGAGGGTAACAAGGAGCTAGAAAATTGCCAAAGGAAACCTAGAAGACATCCTCCAGGCAATAGATATTGAAGAATCACCAATTGTACAGGAAAAATATATTGAAGGAGATAGAAAAATATTGAAGAAAGGTAAATCTATCAAGAAGTTGGATTTTGCAGGAGAGGATGTTGGCTTCATTTTTCAGCCAAGGAAGCCAATGACCAGGTCACAAATTGCAAAGAATGCCATGGAAAGCAAAGGAACAGAAAATGTCAGTAAAGGTAAGTAGCCAGAGAACATCATAGATTTATCCCCAACAGCAGAAGAAATTGTCACTATGTAGAGAAAGGGAAAGGAGAGGATGTTTGAAAAATCAGAAACAGAACTCCTCACAGAAAAACTATGAGAATCAAGAGAAGAAATAATTGAGTTAAAGTTGGAAGCAGATAAGCACAAGTTTGAAAATATCGAGTTTGATCAGATGATGAAGAAATGAGATATTAAAATTTCAAGTGTTTCAAAATCTATGAGTGATGCTAAAAGACTACTGAAAATAACCCAACCTCTAAGACTTTTGGCCAAACATACTAGGAAGATGAATTCGCACTTGCAAGCTAAAAAGAGATCATTACAAAATCAAGTATAAGACTTTCAAGAACAAATGGACATGATTCATGATGAAATTAAGAAGAGAGGATTGAAAATGAAAGCGATAGAGGAACCTGAAGGCCAACCAATTGTTAACGAAGATGAAACACCTAAGAAACTAAAGAGTTGAGATCAAAATTTTTTGTTAAAGTTTATAGCTTGCAAGTGATATAAATTTTGGCTTTGAAGGTGAATTTTTGAAGAAAACCACCAAATCTGCAATTTTAGCCTTATCAGGAAGTTTCATAGCGAGCTCGAGGCTTGAAGGCCGAAAAACGCTACAAAATTTCTGAAGATTTCTTTTGGTATTTTAAAATCCGTTTTATGAAGAACTAAGGAGGGATTTTGATGGTATTTAGCTATTTTGACCTAAAAAATTCTTTTTGACTAGTAGAGGTGGCAGAAGAAAAGGTTTAAAGATAGAAATAAGCTCGCTATGAAATCTTGCTACGAAACTGCCTAAAGATGTTATGTTTTGCAGCAAGGTATGCGTGAAGGGTTTTTTAAATATTCAAAAGGTATATGGAAGACCAAAAAGCCACCTGGAGGCATCCAAATAGATAGTAGGCCATCTCAGTAGAATTTCATTACTTGGCATGTGTGCCATTCATATAAAGCAGCATGAAGATAAAATTATAGTTAATGTTGATCCTTTCCTAGAAAATAGGACAGTTGTTGCTAAATTCTTGGAGAGTACATTTATATCTTATGTCATGGAGAATTCCATTCATGCATCTCATATATATCTATGTAATGGTCCCACTATTAGATAAGTGGAGGAAATAAATGCAATTAGAATCCCATTTGGAGAGTAACTCTTAAATTACTAGGTGTCTTTTATGTTCCAGGAATATATTTGAAAATTATGATTAGGTGTCAAAGTCAAGGTTCGATGATCCAACCATCTCGACAGATCCGATGTATTGTAAAAAGAGCCTATTTATAGACAGAAGATGGAATAAAAAAGGGTTGGAGAGTATTGTACTACACTGCTATTTTTTTGAAAAACTTTCAGCTTCAGTAATATACAGTGGATGTCTTTTTCTTTCTTCACCTGAGATTTGAATGAAGTTTTCAATGAGTTATATGTCTTGTATCTTTCATGTTTAAATATCTGCAGTTAGTTTATATCTAATTACTCAGAACTCCTGGAAAGATGCTCTAACTTGGTTTATATGTTAAATTGTTGTTTTCTTCATGTATTGTGTTGTGTACCATATTTTCATTGAAGATTCCATTTGCCTAAGTTTCCACAAGTAGGATTATTTCATTGAATTGTCTGATGTTGACTCCATTTTCCCAATGATAACAATCCTTTACATTTTCAACCTACAATTAATCATAATCAATTTATAGTCATAGATTTAGTCATCTAATTGAGTTTTCACTAAAAATCATAAGTTACCTTGAGAGAACCCTCTCAGACTGCAGAGGCTAATCTTAAATTCAAAGTTGGTTGAAATATTTACTCTAAGTTTTCTGGTGGAGCAACCCATCAATACCAATTTAGAGATAACAAGCATAATGAAAATATAGATGGAGGATTTATCTTTGTAGTGTGGTTCAGATGTAAAATAGTGGAAGGTGTTGATTTAATATCAGTTTTGAATGTTAATGACATAGGGAGTTACTGAGTGTGGAAGTAGTTGTGCGAACCAAGTTTTGAAGAGTTGGTTGTGCATGTGTGGAGGTTATGCAGAGAATAGATTCATGTGTGGAATTTATGTGCAATGAGGGAAGTGCAAGGTGATATTTTTACTATAATGTGTTTTTATATTAGTATATTGTGCACAATACAAATGTGTATTTTATTAGTAATAGATTTTACAGAGTGTGGAAGTTAATACAATCAAATCTTGAGAGAGTTTTTCACACATTGGATTGTGTTGTTTGAGGTATCATTTGTGGAGAACAAATGCTTTGTCCAATGTTATTTGGGAAAAAATGATTCCTTCCCATGATATATGGTACCCATGTTTATTAATATCAGTTTTAAATTTCAATGATTGACAAAAGGGCATTGTTGAGTGTAGAAGTGGTTTTGCAGATGAAATTGTGAAAAAGTGGTTTTGCATGATATATTTTTGCACTTAAAGGGATTTTCTCTACAGTTCCGCACATATGCATCTGTGTTATATTGAAAGTATATGAAAATAATGTTTCTAGATTTTATTTTTGGGTGCTATGTGGTTTTATGAATGTGTGACCATGTGTGTAGTCAGTGAAATGAATGATGAGACGATTTTTATTTACCTACAACTTTGTTTTCTATCAATCAGAGGAAAAACATGAGGACAATGAAAAATATGGATGGTGGATTTATCTTTATAGCATTTTTCAGATGCAAAAATAGTGGCAGGTGGTGATTTCTAGGGAAATGAGAATGAAAACATTCGAAATATCTAGTACAGTGAGAGAAAAAATGCTATTTACAGTGATAGAAAAAATAGTGTGGTGTGTAGAAATTTCTCTTTGCAAATTACATTTAAGAGCTTAGAGTATTGTCCAAGATTTTTTTCTCTTGCATAAACTGTTACCTTTGAAACTGAGCATCAATGATAGAAGTAGTGTGTAGATACAAAAGTTTGACAATACTGTTGGCTTCTAAACCAATTCACCTTTGTCGGTTTTCTATTTTCATTTGACAATTTCTTAGTTGGTTATCATGATTGCAGTTATTTTGAACTTGTTTTCTATGGTAAATTTATGTTTCTTATAACACGTATAATTCTGTTATTAAATCAATGGATTTTGATTATCTTTGGTTTGTTGTACAATACTACAAGTTTTTGGTTCGTCAAGATTTTCTCTACAATACTCTGCAATACTCTGAAAGCTTTGGTTCGATCTACAATACTCTACAATATTTTCTCCACAATATTGCGAGAAAAGAGTGTCTCAAGTTATTGGTAAATAAAATTTTCTTTGGTTTTAAAAAGTAGTGGGGAGAAATTGTCAATTTCATTCATCATAGAAGGTAAATTTATTGTGTGTCTGTTATTGATAGTTTTACGGGTCTCTAAATTTGACAAAAATTAACTCAAAGTTACAACTATTAAATTTGAGTAATTAAATGATTTTTGCATCTACAAAAATCAAAGAGTTTAAAATTAAGTGTCTATGAGGAATAAAGTTCACATTGCATCATAACTGTGTGTCAAATCTTGCGAGAAATAGTTGTGTCAAGTTATTTGTAAATCAAATTTGTTTCATTTTTGCAAATTAGTAGGATCGACTATTAAGTTGATTCGTTGTAGAGATTAATTGAATATGTGTTGGCATAGGTGAAATTTATTTGAAAAAATCCAATCCTGGTAGTGTTTGAATCGTTTTTATATTGGAAATGGATTCAACACCTTCAATAATCTCTTGGGCACCGAAAATCTTGAACCTTGATAGCTGTGAGTAGGATTTGTAAAAAATTCCTACAAGAATTTCTTTTTTTTTTCGGGAAAATTTGTGGCCTCGTTATACTACGATATTATTGATAGTTTTACAGGTCTTCAAAATTGATTGGAAAAACAAAGGAAATTCATGCATGTTATTGATAAAATATGGCGATGATGTTTTGTACTTCGAGTCCATAGATGTCAATTTTCATGATATTGGGTTTCAATCAGGTGTCAGTCATCATGTTGTCATATTTTTATTAAGAAAACAAAAGAGTGAAAAAAATAAAAATAAATAAAAACCGATTTCAAGTAATTTTTTGGTGGTATCAATAAATTTTTTGATGGGGTTTTTTATGATGTTGAATCCATTTCCCCTATTAAAAAAATGATTCAAACACTTGTGCTATAGGGTTTTTATTAAACAAACAAAAAAAGGTTGTATTGTCGTGATTTTTTGCTATTTGGGCGAACTTACTGGTTCGGTAGACACCATCTACTATTGTGTATCTTAAACTTTTGTTTCTTATGACACGTATATCAATGATATTGAAGAGGGAGAAAATTCCATATTAAATGTACATGATGCTTTTGGAATTTCAAAAAAAAAATTCCTATTATTCACCATAAAAGTTGGCTTTGCTATCTTTACTTGATATTTATTCAAAGTGTTGTGTATAACATTTTTCACATGAGTAATAGTAACTTCCAGTGTTTATGAAGAAAAAAGAGAATTGTAAAGGGAAACGAGATTTGAATATGTTATTCATTGATAGAGTATTCTTTTGTTGCAAATGAAAAATGGGTAGTAGGCGAGGGAAAGAGGTTATTTGTAGTGATACAGTTAACTTAGTTGTTGAGATTGATGATAGATTTGATTGGTCGAGAACTTATGAGTGATTTTTGAATCTATCATCGGAAGAGAAAACAAGTAACAAGATTTGGAGTACCAGATAAGTGAATTTTGGGTGTGCTCTGGAGGACTTTGTTTCAGAGAAATTTTTACCTTTGTCCAATTAATTTTGATTTCAGAAAGAGGAAAATTAATCTGAGAGTGATAAAATTTTATATGAATCCCAGTACATTCATATTTTTATTGAAGTTATCAAAATTGGATAAGAATTTAGAATTGGCCATTGCAGATAGTTTGTTGGATCCAAAAGAGTGCAGAATTGACATTGTGGAGGAATTCATTTATGCAACTTCTAAGGTTCCTCCTAATATTTCTTTTATAGATATTTATTTTTTTAGGAAATTGCTTAGGGATTTTTTTTATCTCTTTTCCCATGTAGTAGGGATAAAAATTACATCGCATGTCTCAAAATGCATTGCTATGTGCTTTATGAGACATAAAAAAATAATTGTATGTTTGATTGGGCTTATGTCATTTCGAATGAATTAGTTGTTTAGTTACATAGATTACCCAAGAACAATGGCTTCTCTATGATACCATATCTGATAACGCTTCTCGTGTCAACGCATTTGTTTGATGGATTTCCCTATAATCCTATATTCATTTTTTGTGAGAAACCAATGCAATTATGGTATATTAATTTGTCGAAGCATGAAGCTTTTTTTTAATTTTGGTTAATTCGGGATGTGTTTATGAAGCAAGTGTATTGCATGGTAATTGGACAATATTATTCTTGAATATCTACATAGGTTGAGACTTTCCTACTTGGAAAAGGGGAATATGAGGAAAGAGAAACAAAAAAGATTATACAAACTTATGGTTTTAAATATAGGCCATTTCTTTTTCCAATGTTTTTTCTAGATAGCTATTTTGTTGCTAAAGTCTATAGGAAATATCATCATTGGTTATCTATATTAAAAAAAAAAAAAAAAAAACAACAACAACAACAACAATTTATTTATTTTATTTTTATTATTGGAAAAGTGGTTGTGAAGAATACAACTCACACTCTCATTGTTACAAATTATTTGGATGCTTTCAACTTAAGTGATTTTGAAGTTATTAAAGGATTTGATAGAGAAATAATTTTCATGGAACACCTTGAGTCTGTGAGGTATGGAAACTTGATTCCAAGAAGTAGAGAGCAGAGATAGGAAGGTCATATTGTATCAAAAAATCATCAAAAACTGCTATTATATTCTAAACAAAATGTTGAATAGAGATCATCGAGACGGGAGAAAGATATAAGAAAAGAGGCACAAACCCTATGGGGAAATATGTATATTTGAAATAAGGATTCCATACATGTGAATTTAATAGAGAGATGTGGAAATACCAGTGAATATATATTTTTAAAAACCCAACGTTTCAGACTTAAATGTGAGTCCATCTTTAGGGAATTGCAATTCATAATGAGTTGTAATGCAAATATAGAGCTATTAATATTTAAAGATTTAGATTTTTGTATTATTTTATTAACATCATCTCATGATATGAGAATTAAAAATTATTAATACTGGCGGTTCATTATGTCAAAATTATTAATTATTATTTTTCAATTTTCTTAATTGAGGCTTCTAGGTATCAGTCAGTTTAAGGCCATCATCTTTATTCATAGTTTTTATTTATTTTTTCAATCTCTATAACTTCTTTAATTATTATTTTTAAATAATTTTATTCTCTTTGGATGATTTTAGCATTTTCTATATTTCACAGGCATTACTGGTGCGGCTCCATCTGCTAGAAAAAAAGAAGAAAAAGAACTAATGGAAGCGAAAAAAACTAGTTCTCAATAGGCTATCAGACGGTGGGGATGACAGATAGCCTCCTCATAGAGTAACTACAGAAAGGGCACACATGTTTGAATATTTGAGATTCAATACTACGCCTAAAATGGAGAGCATTAAAGAAGAAGTAGACATGGAATTTGATAGCATTGAACTATGTGATTGGGTTAGTACTTGTTTGAAAAAAAATTAGAGAATAATGGAGGAAATTGTTGAAGAAGAAATTACCTTCAATGACCATTTTGTCACATTGCGGGATGAAAATTATGAAAGGGGCAGTAAGGGATTGAAGATTGAAAGCATAAAAATTTATAACGGAAAGGTTGTTAATAGGGCATAATTGAATTTTGATGTCTTCGATTGCAATGCCAGGGCTGAACAATTTTCATCAAGCTGGTGGTGAAGCTCTTGCAAATTCTTTTGTTCAACGATAGGAAGAAAATATGAAGTTGATGGAAAAAATGAAAGATCTAGAAGATATATTGAGCTTGTGTCCTTTGTTGAAGACTCCAATGTCAATAGGAAGATCGTCATTGGAAATTTCTAGTCTTGGTGGATTTATTATATTTTAGAAACCTGTTAATATTTTTAGCACAGTAAAATCATATATCATCAGTAATATATCTGAAATATTGCGGGTTATTTAATCTACATGAAAATTTGTTTTTGATCTATGACATTTAAAGCATATAACTGTATTCTATCAAATTGGTCAAAATTTCTCGGATGCGGGTGCAAAGGACATTGCATAACGTCATGGGATGGGGGTGCGGCATGGCAGGGAGACACCTGCCCACCCACAAGGCGGTTGGTGCTCAGAATTTAACGTTGGCTGCTGCCTGTTTAATGGCATTTACTCTCGGCGCTGGTTACAATCCCAACTCTGCTCCTCGATACGATCTCGTGTGTGGCGACATGGCTCGGCCCTCGGCTCATATTAATGGAGGTTTATTGCAGGGGGTCTATCGATGCACGGTCATCTGGATAGATATCATGGAGAGCTGCTCTAGTTCGGCTAGTGCTCCCTTGCCAGTTAATCAATGGTGCACTCCGGATGCAGGGCTCCCAACTGTGCGCACAGCTACTGGCAAGCGGAGCAGGCTGAATTATTGTCTGGATTTTGGAGATGATCTCCATTTCTCTCACTTGGGTTTTTGCACACTAGCGTCTGTCTTCCTTCATTCTCATTCGCCTCAGTCCTCCGTCATTCCTTCGCTTTCTCTGCTTCTTGGTCCCTCTGTCATGACTGATAACATGCCCCGCCTTCGGCAAAGGATGAGATGCCGAAGAGGCACCACCAGATGCCCGCCTCGGTGTTCTCCCTCCACCTCCAGCACCTCCGCAGAGTCATCCTCTCACACGGATAGCCAAACCAGATTTCAGAGAGGTCGCCTGCTCCGCTCAGGCCATCGCCTGGGCTCCCCTACACCTCCAATTCTCCCTACACAGACCCATACCGCGCACTTTTCCTTCAACTGTTCACTCAATCACCCCCGGGTCACTGCCTCCATCACTGTTGTCTTCCACGAAGTGCCTCAGGAGGATGATCCCAGTACGAGACCGGCGGGTCTATGCAACACTGAGGCCCAGACCTCGGGTCCGACTGTAGGGTCGATGCTCCCAGCGAGCAAGGAGTTTCAGGGTCAAGCGATCAAGGATTTTCAGGGTCCGGCGAGCAAGGATATGCAGGGTCAAGCAAGCAGGATTTAGGATGTGTACATGGTGCAAGGCAACACTGGGCAAGCGAGCGAGGTGCAGGTGGCTCCACCACCCTCCAGGCGGGTGGTCACTTCCATTGCAGACCTATACAAGGATGACGGGGCACCGGATGAGCTCTGGTGCAGAGTCGTGGAAGAGCCACCTAATGAGTAGTTCCCCCTTCTCAGTTTGGTTTTCCTGTTCAGTTTCGGCCCTTACTATTGGGCTTGTTTTTGAGTTTTTTGTATTTTCAGTTCATATATCAATTTTTGCTAGCTATGGTTTCCAAAAAAAAAACTCTATGGCTCCCCTGCGTGGGATTTATTTAGATTATTGTCCAAGGCTGGTTTCCCTCCTGATGGGCAGTCTTTATCACTGGTTTTTTTGTTAAGAATGCCTCAACACTGGGCATTGATCAGGCTTCGGCCCGCTGTACATTACTACCTCTGTTAATAGAATACCTTAACTTAGAAAAAAAAATTAGTCAAAAGTGAGTTGGAAGGAGACATGTAATTCATAGACAATGACCTATTAACTTTTAGCTAGAAGCTTGATTCACTGTCCAAACTAGAAAGAGATAAAAAATGGTTTCCTGACGTTGATCAGACAAGGAAGATCAAGGCTACATGGTCTAGAAAAATCATAACGTTGAAGACAATATTTTTGAATGTCAAGACATAGAAAATCAAAGAGCAGGTGTGTATCTCAAGGTGGTGGTGATTGTTCAAGATTTAAATATTTTGTATATTACATATGGATCTGGATTAATTTTTAGAGGAGAAGTTGATGGTTGATTTGGAGAAGATGAAATAATCATAGGCAACAAAGTTTGATGCTATAACTCATTTTACTACAGAAAAAATTTAGCAAATGGCTAATTACTTTTGTTGGGGTCAAGGAACAGTACTCTGCTTTTGTTTTGAAATTAAAAGAAGAAGAAAAAGAAATTAAGGAGGATATATTCAATGAATGTGTTAAGCAAGACATCAACATTGCTTAGATGAAATAATTAATTTAAGCTAAAGTGAAGGAATTCGTTGCAGGATTACTGATTGCGAAAGATAGTTGAGGGTTGAAGAATATCATACTATGCTTTTGCATATTATAAGTGTTTTAATACATTGGAACATTTGTTTTTGCAGTGAAAACATTTACTATTTAGATCTTATATGTGTGTTATGATGGAATAGTCTAATTCTTAAATGGATTTCCTTGTTACCTGTTGTAGATGACTTTTGGAGATTATAGTCAATGGGATTGCAAATGTAGATCTCATTGGGACAAATGCACTTATCTTGACAATTAAAGTATTAAAATTTTCGTAAACTCTTTATGCAATAGGTTATTTCCAGGACCATGGCTCTATAATCATAGCTTATTTGAAATCTGACTACTAAATTTTTTATCTCTTCATATGTTTACTAATTATGTAAAAAATTGTGAGATAATATTTAGAATGGGATGTTGTATGGGGATGGGTTCTCAAACATTGTATAGAAAACAGTAATTGAATGCTTTTTTCCAACATTTTCTTTGAGCTTTCACATATTATCTAATGTTTTGTAATCAATGATTATTTAAATTGGATTTTTGTTAAATTTGTTCTAATATTAAAACTTTCTATAGGTTATATAAATAATTCTTAGATAATGTTTTACATGTGAAGTTGTATTTATTGCATTTGTTGTGACTATAATTTGAATATAAATATAAGACTTTGTTGATAACTATTGAAGTTTTCTCGGCTAGAAAATGTGACTATTCTGTTCCAGTTATATTTATTTATGAATGCATGTACAAAAGCGAGAATTGCACATATCAGTGTTTCATTGTACATATTTTTCATTCTGTCGAGATTACGATGAGTGTTTTAATTATGCAAAGGAAGTAGCCTAGAGTAAAATCTTCGCACAACAACATATGATAATAATAAATAATTATTATTATTATACATTGAACTATGGTATCTGTTTTTTCGAAGCATTGTGAAAAAACTCCATATTTTGTTTTACAATAGTCAATTGTAAACCAGTTTTTGTAACTAATTTTCTTATAGACTTATACCGTTTTCTTACTTAAAGAAAATAAGTATTAAATAAGTCCTACTAAATATAGAAACTTGTTTTATCATGGGGATATTTTTCTAATGTGAAATCCATATTAAATATTATATTGTAAATCACAAAACTTATAGTATTCAATTGTAAATGAGTATTTGTAAAGCGTTACTAAGTACGAAAGTATTTGTGCAGAAGTGGTTGTATGTTTGCAGAGGCTATGTAAGGAACAAATGAATCTGTGGAATTAAGTATTTATATAAATAATGTTATATATAGAAATGTATTTCACCGTGTGGAGCTTTTATTGCATCAAGCCAAAAATAATGTTTTATTTTCACACAATGAAAGCTTTTACTAAACAAAAATAAACCTAAAAAACATAAAGCTAAATTAAATAACATTATTTAATAGTAAATCTATTAATTGCAAAAAACAAATAATAATAATGTTGTGGAAAAAGTTTTACTAGTGATTGTAATCAATGCAGGAGGCATACATTGCATATGGAAAAGAGGTAGAATTACAAAATTGTGTTATGTAGAAGAGAAAGAAAGCAGAAGAAGAAGAAGAAATGGTTTCATTGTGCGTATTTTGGCTTCCTCATGTTCGTACTCAACGTAATTACATTAACGGTTTCGTACCCCTTTGGTGAATGGATGGATCAACACATACTCAACAACGTAAATTTTATTACCTCTAAATCGACATCGATATAATAGTGGATACGATTGTTGATATTTTGTAAGCTAGTTGTCATTATTTGAAAAGATTCAGATTTTATTTTTTTTCACATGGAACAACTAGTTTCCAAATTTCAATATTTGTTTTAATTTAAAAGAAGTTGAAGGTTGGAAAGATGTTGATACAAAAGGCCTATTTATCACACATCGGGGTGCCATAAAATCCAAGGGCTTGTTGAAAAAAGATGCAAGTGAAAGAAAAAATATACGCAGTGTTTCAAAAAATAATCAAGAAGGAGAAATGAATATTAGATAAATTGTTGAAGAAGAAATTATTAGCACTAAAACAAAGTGTGAACAAAGAAGCGGAAATTTGTACAATCTCTTGTTTCCATATCTGAAACTATTTTTTCTTATATTCAAGTGAAATAAAATGAAAAGATATTGAATTTGCATAGTTGAGTCATCTATCAACTATCGAAGATGGAAAGGAGCCTAAATTGGTCAAATGAAAAATTCCCTTGTAAACAAGAAGGTATTAATAAGCTCTGAACAAGAAGATTGAAACTCTGCTACCTAATTAGGTCAGTAGTGCTTTGAATGAAAATCATAAAATAAAAGAGAAAATTTCGAAATAATTTTCTACTTTTGAAAGTCATTTTTCCAATTTTCAAGATGCAAAATATAACAGGGAGGGTAAAATATTTAAAATTGAAAAAGTAAGGATGCATTATAAAACTTTTATTGATACAATAGAGAGGAATCATCATATGTATGGAATTGTAGCCACTATTGTTTTGACATTGCTTGAAGCTACCAAGAATTTCCTTGCAATGTCTATTGAGGAATAGAAAGCAGAGAATGTGGTATTGAAAGAAATAATAGAAATGCTAGAAAATGTTTTACGTTTGAGTCCTTCATTAATGACTCCAATAGAAATACAGACTCAACAATCTATAATTCCCACTGTTAGCACATCTCATGGATATATTGGAGCTCTGCAACTGGTTAATGTAGTCAAATGTCATGTTGTCAGTAATATATTCCATAGATTAGAAATTTTTGAAGATATATGGCATACGATTTTTTTTCTACTATGGTTAGCACAAGAAGTCAACTCATTTATTGATTTAACGAGAAGTAATATTAGAAAAGACAAAAGTTTCGTTAAAAATGACTTACTTTTTTTGAGTCAAATGCTTGAATATTTATCTAATATTGACAATAAAAACAAAGAAACTCCAAATGTTAATCGAAGGAGGAAAATCAAAGCTAGATGGTCTGATGGGCCTCTAAATTAGACATAAAATAAGGCTCATCTAACCTTTCTTAGGCCCTTCTAACCTTCCTTATCACATAAAAGATATATTAAATCTCTCCTTATACACTTAATAATATTTTCTTAGGAAGGTTTAAAGGTATTTGCATATTTGTGCCTAATATTGGTTATTTTTGTAGAATATTGTGAGAATATTTGGCAGATTGTGCAGATTTGGAGAAGGAGATAATTTAGGGACTTGATCCCTACCACAGGAAGATCAAGTTTGAAGAGTAAATGAGCAAAATATCAGGAAATTATTGAGAAATATTGGAGAGATTCCAGGGTTTTGTCCACCCTCCTTAACTATCAAAGGCAGCCAAGCAAACTGAAGATGGTGTGCACTCAATCTATGGTTTACTTAGAGTCAAAGTGGACTCAATCTCTATTTTCTAGGGAGATGTTGGTAGCTGAACTTGAGGATAAATAAAGTTGATCAAGAGCTAATGAGGTTCGATTCCGGTCGATTTTTCGATCCATTCAATGCTAGTCGATTCCATTTCCATTCCATCCCATGCCATTCTTTTCCATTATATTAGGCTTTTGATGTTTAAGACTTTCGGTGTGTAATAAGACTGTATTTTTATAATGTAATTTGTAGTCAGATGTTGTTTTACTGATCTAGTTTTAGGGAGTGAGGCTCGTGGGTTAGGGCCCAATCCATCTTCCTTGGCTTCTCTGTTGTTATCATTCTTTCAGTTATGTCATTTAGCCAGTTTTATTGTTGTCATTTAGGTAGATTTGCATATGATAGTTTCGTTGTTGTTTATTTTTTTCTTTCAGTTTTGCTGTTGTAGATCCTCATTTTCTTATGAGCATAATAGAATAAAGTAAAAACTCCAAAATTTGTGGTCAAGTCTCCCCTCTCAACTCTTTCAATAGTGTTTGAGTAGGGTATACCTTCCCATGGGCCAAAAACTGCTTTATGTTTGAGCTAAGGGAAGAAATTCCATTACCAAGTCTGAGTCTGTCTTTCACTCTTTTTGTCACACATTTTTGTCTATTTTCGTGTATGAATCCCCAAGTTCGATTATAGGAATCATTTTCAAAACTGCAGAGAAGCTCAAGTGGTGCCTCGCTGCTTCATTTTCCATATTTTTTTTATGCTCTCAGGACTACTGTTCCACCCCATTTCGCTCCTTTTTCTCTTCTTATCAGTTGTTGCACCCTTTTTATTTAGAAAAACCAATAAAAGTTTGACCTTCGCCTTTCCTCCTCGAAATTCCCACTATCACATTTTGCACTTTGCACTTTCCTCCCTATTGCAATGTTACTTCTCTACCAACCTTGCGATATTGCGATATCACATATCGCAAATCACGTTTTATTTGGTTCTCGTTAACACTTACTTCTCCACACGTCGATTGCAATAATTCTCCACACTCTGCCACATCACAAATCGCAAATCGCATTTTTTTTTTTGTTCCTATTCACACTTACCATTCCAAGTGCCAATTGCGATAATTCTATGTACTTTGCCACATTGAAAATCACAAATCACATTTTTCATTTGGTTCTCATAACACGTTCCACTCCTAATGCCGATTGCGATATCTTTTTCGTACTCTGCCACCCACCCTACCACCACGTCATCCCGTCGCATTTTTCATTTCACAGTCTTTATCCCATCACATTTCACAATTTGTTCCCGCTCCCAAACAACACTTTCTCTACCCCTCCGGTTTTGCGATATTGTAATTATGATATCGCATATCACATATCGCACTTCCATCCTCCCATCGCAAGTCCACCATAACACTTTTAAAAGCCTCCCACTCCAAATTATTTTTGTGATATTATAAGTTTTAATAAATTCTAAACCCCTCTTTCCACCTCTAACCTTTGTCCCATGTGGTTAAGCCCTTCTTTAGCACCTTTACCACCTTTTCCTCTGGATTGCAATCAACACTTTTTCAATTAGAATTAAGTCATGGATAGATGCATGGATAGAAGCATGGTAGATAGAGCACAAGATAAGTAGGGTGTGTTTAGCTGATTGGAAAATTTAAGTGTGATTTAAATTAGTTTCTTTTCTACCATTTATTTTCAGCAAGTTAAATTAGTTTCCTTTCCGTCATTTCCTTTATGAAATTTAAATTATTTTATTTTCTGCCATTTATTTTAAGCAAGTTGAATTAGTTTCCTTTCATGTCATTTATTTTTAGAAATTTAATTTAGTTTCCTTTCTGCAATTTATTTTAGTTTCATTGAAGTGTGAAAAACTTCACCAAGAAACCCTATAAGTAGCACCCTTTCGTAGAGCGGAAGAGGATGACATGAGTAGAATTCATATGATGTGTATATAGAACTATCACCTCCAAGTTTGCATGGACCTCGGGTTGATAAATTAAAGCATGGAAACCCCTTGGAGTTGCAACACTCCTGGTGCAATACTAGGGCTCACCATGTTTTGGCGCCATTTCCAGGGAGGTGTCTAGTAGATACTTTTATTATGTTTTAGCATTATTTTTTTCTTTCCTTATTCATGTTGTTTCCGAAATATTGAAAAATACAAAAAAAATCTGATTTTCATGCCTCATAGGAGTAGGGATACACAGAAATTTTAAAAAATATTTCTCCAATACCAACCCCCCCACTTGACCCCATGGTGCAGTAAGAACCACATCACCATACACTTTTTAAGGTAGAAGTTATGGATGGATATGATGACAATGAAGAATACCTTATTGGGTTTCCCATTCAAGATATGGAAATCAGTGTACATATGAAGAACATCCCTCCATATTTCCTTCCCAACTTCCATGGTATGAGGACAGAGGATCTGGAAACATTTCTCTTTGAATTTGAGATACTTTGTATATCTTATGGCTACTTATCACACACTCAAAAATTGGGATTGTTTTCTGCAACATTGAAGGATAAATATCTTAAATGGTTCGTGAGTCTAGGTACTAGTTCAATAAGATAATGGAATGATATTCAAAATATATTCCTAGGAAAATATAAAAACCATGATATTAAAGAAGAATTTTTTAGAATGAATCCAAAAGAGGATGAGAGCCTTCAGGATCTCATAGATAGGTTCATGTTTAATTTTAAGATGAAAAAATTGCATCATTTAGTATTTGAGACACTATAAAACCTCTTACTTAGAACAATTAGGGATGAGTGGATTGATCTCCTTAATCTCATGGGTGGAGGAGATTTATACCAATTGTCATTTGAATAAATTTGTAAAAAATGCAAGCACGTATCAAGAGGAAGGGAAAGAGTAATTCAATCTGCCTCAACATTGGTAAGGCAAGATGAACTTGGAAATTTTCTTGACAACTTTAAAATAGATGTTCTTAGCAATCTAAGTGAACAAGTAGAAATGTTAAATATGCAAAATGAGCAAAACGAAGATGTTGATATTTTTGTTATCCATGCATAATCATATGCTACTAAATGTTGTCCATCATTCCCCAAGTGTAAATAAGTTTACCGGGAAGACAATGGAGCAAGGCAATCACCAAAGAAGCTATTTTATGTAGCTCCAAGGATACTCTAGTAGCCTAGTCAACTTGATATGATGAAAGGTCCCACTTCACAATTTCAAGCTTATTAAGATCCATCTCAAACTAATTGGGACACACTCCCTCCTTCGCAACCTTGGCAATCTCAACCCCAAAACTAATCGTGGAAACATGGTTGGCAAGGACCTTATTGGTAAAATCCAAAATATCCTCAATGTTTCCCTCAATATCCTCCATAACCAACTCCATTCTATCCCTACCATCCACCTCCATCGCAACCACAACCTCAACCATATCAATTTCATATATCCACCCCCACTCAAATATCTCTACCACCATTTCCAAACCCATAAAATGAAGTATCTCAGTTCACTTACAATGCCTAGGTACAACACTTCCAAACATCTCCTCTTGATCTAGATCGTATTCGTCTTAGTTCAAGAAAGGTATTGAAAAGAAGAGATTTTATTAATGTCATTGAAGGAAAAAATCAAGAAGAAGAAGACCCAAATGAGTATATCAAAAGATCAAGGGCTGCACTTGATGAAGAGTTGGCATCAGAATCAGATGTTGATAAAGTTTCCTCATGTTTACTTGCATTTCCTCCATGTGTTCAAGAGAACAATCAACAAAAAGAGGAAGATTTGAATGTCATAATAGAAGAGGACATCCAAGGTGATCTAACTCAACAAGTGGACCGGGGGCATCACAACTATATTGACATATGGTTCCAAACAGTCATTAAGTTGCAACAACACACTCTTCTCCAACAGTACTTGATACAATCCCAGTCAAAGAAATTCATCTCTTATATTTAGGTACATGTCAGAGCATGTATTCCAAGTATGCACATGATTTTATTTTTCATATTGATGTGTACATGGCTCCATTGGAAGTATTCCTATACTTGAAAAAGGTTTTTTTTTTCAAGTAGAGTAGGAAAGTGAGAAAGGAGGAAAAAATAAAAAAAGGGAAGAATAATAAAATCTCAGGTGAAAACCTCTTTTGAGGTGTCACAAGTTAAACCTTGATGAAAACCTCCATGAAATGAGTCATTGGGTTAAAAAATATATATATATATATATATATATATATATATATATATATATATATATATATATATATCCTAGGTGAAAACCTCCTTTGAGGTGCCTAGGCAATCCTACTAGTGGAAAACATCATTGAGGCAGCTAGTAGGCCTTAAAAGAAATAAAAAAATAAAAAAAAATGCATTTCTCCATGTATCTCTCTCTAATGAATGCAGGTGCTCTCAAAATTTTTCAAGCAGAAAAACAACAAGTTGGCACAAAAAGAAAATTTGGTCAACACCCTGGTTAAAGGTAGTCAAACTTGGACTTCCTCCTCCTGTGCTCAGATGCTCCAAAAGGACCTTAAGCAAATTATCACATGCAGCTTCAGAGCAGCTTTAGAACCACCAAAGACAGCTTCAATATCCATCTCAACAACTTCAATATCACCTAAAAAAACAAATCAATGGTAAGGCTCAAGTATGCAATCATATAAACCTTTCTTAGAATCTATTTTATCTTAAGAAAACATGAAAAAGTGTGAGACGGAAAGTTTTTTTTTACACCCAAAATCAGTAGTCGGGAAACCTCAACCTTATCTAGCAACTAGCCTCACTTTTTCCACCAAGAAGAGGAACAAGACAAAAATAAAAAGGACTTGAGAAAGTGGGTAGTAATAATTTCATGTAATGGAAGATAGGGAGTGCCAAAGGAGTAACCAAGGGTGAAATAAGTTCACATAAAAAGAACTGTGAGCTTATTCTACATGCAATTTAAAAAAAAAAAAAAGTAAGAAAAAAAAGTAGGGAAAGAAAATAAAATAAAATGTGGACCCACCACCTCTTGGCATGAAAAATACAAATTTAATTAAGGCATCCGTGGACCTCCATGCAACACCCACATGAAGAAATGCAATAGTAATAGAAATAAGATTATCATGATGAGAAGCGCATGGGCCAATAAACAAAAAACGAAATAAGCCAACGTGCAGGAAGAACTAGAAGGTAAGGAGGATGGATAGGTTGCTTAGAGGATGAGCAACAGTTTCAGTAGGGGAGTGATGATGGGCCTCTAAATTAAACATAAAATAAGGCACATCGAACCTTTATTAGGCCCATCTAACCTTCCTTATGCACATAAAAGATACATTAAATCTATCCTTATACACTTAATAATGTTTTCTTATGCTTTAATATTTTCTTAGGAAGGTTTAAAGTTAATTTCATATTTGTGCCTAATATTGCTTATTTTTGTAGAATATTGTGAGACTATTTGGAAGATTATGCAGATTTGGAGAAGGAGATAATTTAGGGACTTGCCCCCTTCCACAGGAAGATCCACATTAAAGAATAAGTGAGCACAATATCAGGAAATTATTGAGAAATCTTGGAGAGATTCAAGGGGTTTGTCCACCCTCCTTAACTATCAAAGGCAACCAAGCAAACTGAAGACGATGTGCACTCAATCTATGGTTTACTTGGAGTCAAAGTGGGCTCAATCACTATTTTCTAGGGGGTTCCTAGTAGATTCCCTTGAGGATAAATAAAGTTGATAAATATTTAATGAGGGTCGATTTCGATCTATTTTCCAATCCATTCGATGCTAGTCGATTCCATTTTCATTCCATTCCATCCCATGCAATTATTTTCCATTCTATTAGGATTTTTCTATTCAAGACCAACGAGGTGTAATAAGACTATATTTTTGTAATGAAATGAGTAGTCATATGTTGCTTTACTGATCTAGTTTCAGGGAGCAAAGCTCATGGTTAGGGCCCAATCCATGTGCCTCAGCTTCTTTGTTGTTATGATTCTTTCATTTTTGTCATTTAGCTAAATTTTTTTTTGTCATTTAGGTAGATCTGATTCTGATAGTTTCATTTCTGTTTAGTTTTTTCTTTCACTTTTGTTGTTGTAGTTCCTCATTTTCTTATGATAATAATATAATAGAGGAAAAACTCTAAAATTTGTGGTCAAGTCTCCCCCTCTCAACTCTTTCAATAGAGTTTGAGTAGGGTAGACCTTCCCACAGGCCAAAAACTACTTTATGTTTGAGTTTAGGGAAGAAATTGCATTACCAAGTCCAAGTCTGTCTTTCAATATTTTGTCACGCATTTTTGTCTATTTTCGTGCATGAATCCGCAGGTTCGATTGTAGTAATTATTGTTAAAACCCCAGAGCAGCTAAAGTGGTGCCTTCGTGCTTCATTTTCCATATATGTGTTATGCTCTCAATACTGCAGTTCCACCCCATTTCCATCCTTTTTCTCTTCTTATCAGCTGATGTACCCCTTTTATTCATAAAAACCATTAAAATTTTTACCTCCTCCATTCCTCCTGGAAATTACCACTATCACATTTCATACTTCGCAGTTTCCTCCTGACTACACTGTCACTTCTCCGCCAGCCTTGCAATATTGCAATATTGTGATATCGCATATCACAAATTTCATTTTATTTGGTTCCCGTTAACACTTACCACTCCAAGCATCAATTGCGATAATTCTTCGTACTCCACCACATAGAAAATCACAAATCACATTTTTTATTTTGTTCCCGTTCACACTTACCGCTCCAAACACTGATTGTGATAATTCTCTATACTCTGCCACAACACAAATCTCATTTTTCATTTGGTTCTCATAACATTTTCCACTCCAAACGCCGATTACAATAGCGTTTTCATACTATACTACGAGCCCTACCGCCACGCCATCCCGTCACATTTCGCATTTCGCAGTCTTTATCCCTTCACATTTCATATTTCGCAATATTTATCCCGTCGCATTTCACATTTCGTAGTCTTTATCCTTTCCGTCATTTCCTTTCTGCAATTTAAATTAGTTTCTTTTCTGCCATTTCTTTTTAGCAAGTTAAATTAGTTTCCTTTCGTGTCATTTCTTTTCAGTAATTTAATTTAGTTTCCTTTCTGTCATTTCCTTTCTACAATTTATTTTAGTTTGATTGAAGTGTGAAAAACTTCACCAAGAAAGACTAGAATTAGCACCCTTTCTTAGAGCGGAAGAGGATGACATGAGTATAATGCATTTGTTGTGTATATAGCAATGTCACCTCCAAGTTTGTACAAACCCCCGGTTGATAAAGTAAAGTAGGGAAACCCCTAGGAGTTGCAGCACTCTTGGTGCAATACCAGGGCTCACCATGGTCCAGAAGAATCAATACACTAGAAAACATTATTTCTGGATGTCATAATGTAGAGAATAAGAGAAGTGATGTGTTTATAAAGGTGATGCAAATTGTTCAAGATTTAGACGGGCCATGCATTATAGAGAATTTTTAATTGATTACAAAAGATATGCTAACATTTGAATTGGATAAGAGAAAATAGTCAATGGCAGAACAATTTGATGTTATAATTGATTTTGTTCCAAAATAAATTGGAAAATGTCTAGTTTTCTTTGTTATATCAATGATAGGAAATCTTCATTAACTGCTTAGTTACAAGAAGAGGTGATGGAGATCAAAAAGCAGTTATTCAATCCTCGTGTGCAACTAGAGATTAAAATGGGACCAATTGTTAAAATTTGGCTACCATAGGACAAGTGGTTCCCTAAGGCTTTGATCTTTGGCCTAGGGAAAAGTGTCCAAATGTATTTAGCTTTTTCTCCTAAAGTGACTTTATAAGTGTTAAAGTCAAATATAATTTAAAAGTGACTTTATAAGTGATAAAGTTACTAAGTCTAATTTTAAAGTGACTTTATTAAAGTCAATGTGAAATTAGAAAGTGAAAAAGTGACTATACGAATAAAAGGCTAAGTGGGTCTTTATTTAAGTGGGGTGAATTAAAAAATAGAAAGTGAGATTTAAATGCACATTAATCTCAACCCTAGATCTAAAGCTATCTCAGCCATTGGATTTAGGAATTCCCCAAAAGTCTCTTAGGGTTAAGTTAAAGGAGGAAAAGAAGATAAAAGGTCATTCATTCTTTCATGAGAAGATTGAGAGAAAGAGAGAAGGAGAGCAGGGGACATTTTTGAGCAGAGAAGAAAAAAGAGAAACAACACCTTGGCACATTTACCAAGGCATCACTATTTCAACAACTTCGTACAACAAAGGAGGAGCACGATTTTTTAGGAAAGTGGCTCAAAAATCCATTAGGGAAATTTTGAGGTCTAAAATGGGCCTACTAAGGAAAATGTACAATCAAAATTCACTTTATAAGAACCAATCACATTTTAGGGGATGACATCATCCCTAATGGTTGAGGTGGCATTGCTTGAGTTAAAGGTATTTACTTGTCACATTCTCAATGGTGGATAAAAACTCATGGTTAACTATGGTAGTGCTCTAAGTACTTTTAAAGTCATAAAGTAAAATATTCATAATAAATGTCATTTCACACTTTTTGAATAAAATATTATTATTCTCATTTCAGATTTTTTGAAATAAACAATGCATATCCCTACACAATCTTCATGAATTTACACATTTTTCAATAAATATTATATTTGTATATTTTCAAATATTTATTTATAAATAAAATCCATTAAATATGTAATATAAACTTCATATATAAAATAATATATTATATTATATTATTTTTATATAGTATATTAATTACATGTTATTATATAATTTAAATAATATAAATTCTAATTAATAGTATATTCTATAATTAAGAACTTATGAATTTACATTTATATTTTATTTTAAGTCATTTAAGTACAAAGGACAAATGCATTAGTTGTGCAATGATAATGACTTTTTCTTGAAAATATCATTCTTATTTATAGTCACATCAATACAATTTTTTTTTTATTTTTTTTTTTTGGTACAAATTTTGAATTGAATTTAACCATGGTTACATGGATTTTGGTGCAAAAAGTGAATTTCAAATTCATAGATAGTATTTTATTGGTTTAGATATTATTTTATTATTTCCTTAGGAGGCCCATTTTAGACCTCAAAATTCCCCTAATGGAGGAAGGGAGAACAACATTTATTGCAGCAATACTGGCACAGATTTCAAGTTTTGTATAGCAGTAAAGGAGGCACTCTTTTTGAGGTCTGTACAGCAGCAAAGAAGCACAAAAATCGAGGTCTATGTAGCAGCAATTTGGCACAATTTTCAAGGCAGCCTTTGGCACAGTTTTAGAGGAGGTCTGTACAACTGTTTCGGCACACTTTTCCATGTTGTTCGTACAACATTGAATTTTTCACTTTTTACTGTAATTTTCTATTTCGCATTAGCACAAAAATCGAGGTGGAGTTCAAGCACGATTTTCGAGATAAGTTATTGGTTGTTGAAATTTTTACTGTGTATTTCACCTCTCTATAAAAGCAATATCCAGAAATAAAGAAGAGCTTTTGATTTGGTTTTCCCCAAGAGTTGTATGGGGGTTTTCCAGGGTCATATTGACCAAAAATCAGCGTGTTATTTTCTGTTTGTGGCTGAAATATTTTATGTGTTTTATTTCTCCAATTTCCAGCACTGTGAATTTCTAGAATTTGTGTTTTCAGAAATATTTATCATTTCCAGCTTGTTGAATGTATGTTTATGGGAATGAGAATTTAAATATATGGGAGTGATATGGAGAAACTGATAACTGGGGTTGGGCCTAAAATTTCTACATAGTATCGGAGCTTGGGTGGCTGAAAAGTGCAGTTTGGGATAGCAAGTGAAAACATACAACAAGCTATTTTCACACATAAAACTGAACCTTTGCCACAAATTGAAAGCTTCAGTTTTTTAGGACAATAAGCATGTCTTTGGGCTTGAGGGTGGAGGATAGGTTGGATAGGCAGAGTAACTATAGTGCATGGAGTGAAAGAATCCAGAGCATATTTGAGGAGGCAAAAGTCTAGGGCATCATGGTTAACATCACACAACACGTAGTTGCAGTGTCTATTGACCCTATTCAGTTGGAAGATTTTAGTAAGAAGAATGCCAAGGGAAATAGATTGATTCTAGATGGTGTTAAATACCATGTCATCCCTCATGTGAGAGGAAATACATATTCACATGAGATGTGGAAAACCTTGACCAATCTCTATCAGAGCACAAATGAAAACAAAAAAATGGTCCTAAGGGAGAATTTGAAGGCCATTAAAATGGCTAAGACTGATGACCTTACAACATACCTCACAAAGATCACTTCTGTGAGAGATGAGTTGGCTGATGTTGGAGAGACCATTCCATCCATTGAGTTTGTGTGGATTACATTGAATGGTCTTAGCAAGACATGGGACATTTTTGTTGATGGGATTGTTGAATGGGAGAACCTCCCCACTTGGGAGAGGTTGTGGTATGATTTCATTCAGAATGAAATAAAAAAGAACCATCTTGGGGCAGCCAAGCAGGTAGAAGAGAACGAAAATGTAGCATTGTTAGAAAGGGGAAAGAAGGGCAAAGGAAAGAAGAAATATTCCACAAGTGGTGTTGAGGTTTGCAACAAGAAACAGTGAAGGAGGCATCCCGAAACAACATCCTTGATCCTAGTTGGAAAATAATCACCTAAACTAGGTGGGGCCCACACAGGCTATTTTTAGGTGTATGTCTATTTTTAGACATGGTGAGCATGTTCTATATGTAGCAGGAGGATATTTGTAGATGGTTGGTCAAATGTGAAAAATATATGAAATTCTATTTTTAAAATATTGGGCGAAGTCTATTTATAGATCGTTGATCTAAAAATAGATGCATGTCGGTTATTTTTAGCTCTTAATAATAATCCAACAATAAAAAACAACTTATTATCTTGGAGCACTTAATTTCAGTATACAGATTTGTCAAATCAGTGGGCTGAAGGAATTACACAATTCCCAATGGTTTACTGGAGCTAATGCATGGAGGACTCAGTTAGAACTGAAGTGGCAAAGTTATGAAAGAGTTGGAAGAGTAGTTCATGGAGTTGTATTCAGTTTAACTCAGTTAGACTTAGTTGAGCTAGTGGTATCTAGTCTAACTGAATGATACACTAGTGAGAGTGGAGTGAATTAATTAGTTAATTAATTCACAAATAATAACTCATTAATCAACTAAACAATATAACAGTTAACTATAGTGCATGCCATTTTCAGTGGAGACCCAGTGGAGAGATAGGTGAAAGAGCAAGATGGACTATCCGTTGTGACTACTAGTGATGCATGAATTGCATCTACATATACATTGGAGATGCCAATGATAATCACGTAGTCAAGGAGAGTGGGATTTCATTGAATTGGTATTTGTAATCAGCTTGGATTGCGGAGTGGAGGCAGGCTAGCAGGTGGCAAAGATCGGTGCATGGATTTGCAAGATTGGGTCTGATTAGTGTATGATGATTGTAATGTACTGAGGGCTTATGATAAGCTTTGTATGAGATTTTCATATGATTTCCATGTTACATGATATATAGTTGGGGTTTTTAGCTTCAAGCTTTCCTGTTAAACAACTGTGTTATGTGTGTTTTTATTGCTTCATGTGTTTTGCAATTGTTGATTAAATTTACTCAAGAATTATAGTGGAATGATTCTGCATTTACCAAGAAGATAAATAGTGTGAGATCAGGAGATTCTGGATATATACATGCATATTGTATATAATTTCTACATCGTATCGGAGCTGTGTTATAGATTTATACATGGAATGAGAGCAAGAATTTTTGGGTGCGTGAGTTTTCAGAGAATGTTTGAAATATTTGGTGAAATATTTTCAGAAAAAAATAGCATATTTGGATTCCTTGCAAAAAATACCCAAATTGAAAAAAAAAAATTGGTCGAATCGGAGCTCGGATGAGAAAGATATCGTCGATTTAAAATCATCTCTTTTGTTAGAAAATTTTTGCGACGGTAGGACAATTCCAATGTGCGCAAGCCAAGAATCTACATGCACTGAGGAACAAGATGCATGCAAAGCTTTGAGGAGAAAAGCATAGGTTAGTGACTTGGTGGTTGAGAGGGAGCCTCTCAACATGCAACGTGAGAAGCAGTCTCAGAAGGTTGTGGAGAAGCCACAACTGGAGATTCAGAAGAATCTTTATAGATTTGATGTAGATGGGATTTCTACGGAGCTTCCTAATATTGGGAAGTGCAAGAAAGACATGCAATTGAAGCTTGAGAGAAAGCGGGATTTTCATCTAGGTAAGAGTGAACCTCGGGATGTGGAGCAACAACAAGATGAAGATCATGGAGTGGGATCAACCACTCATGCAGAGAAATTTCGTGCCAGATGGGCAGAGGGAGTGCATGCAGCTATACCACCAGGTGAGAGGTGGGGCGACATGCATAAGTAATCCCAAGAGGACATTTCTAGGCAGGATTCATTAAGATGGTGTGGATCTCATGAATTGAACCTGGCTACGAGGTGCCCATAGAGCAGCAGTAACATGATCAGTTAGATTGATGCAGGCAGATCAAAGTGACAGTGTCAGATACTGGAGCGCGGTTCAAAGTTGACAACAAGTGTAGAGTGCATGGGTGCAGAGTTCAACAGCGTAGTGGTTCTTGAAGACATGTGTAGTAGCTAAGAAAAAGTCGAAGACTTTGATGATAGATGCATTAGACTGATTGAGTTGTTTGGAGCCTTTCAGTTTCGGAAGTATTGCAGCAAGGTTGCAGGGCGAATGCATGGAGTTGCATGTCGCATGCAAAGACAGTCCTTTCTTTTTGAGAGGGAGTGTTGAATTTTGCAACAAGAAATAGTGAAGGAGGCATCCTGAAACATCATCCTTGATCCTAGTTGGAAAATAATCACCTAAACTAGGTGGGGCCCACACAGGCTATTTTCAGGTGTATGTCTATTTTTAGACATGGTGAGCATATTCTATATGTAGTAGGAGGCTATTTGTAGATGGTTGGTCGAATGTGAAAAATAGATGAAATTATATTTTTAGAAGATTGGGCGAAGTCTATTTATAGATCGTTGATCTAAAAATATATGCATGTCGGTTATTATTAGCTCTTAATAATAATCCGACAATAAACAACAACTTATTCTCTTGGAGAACTTAATTTCAGTATACAGATTTGTCAAATTAGTGGGCTAAATGAAATACGCAATTCCCAATGGTTTACTGGAGCTAATGCATGGAGAACTTAGTTAGAACTGAAGTGGCAAAGTTATGACATAGTTGGAAGAGTAGTTCATGGAGTTGTATTCAGTTTAACTGAGTTAGACTTAGTTGAGCTAGTTGTATCTAGTCTAACTGAATGATACACTAGTGAGAGTGGAGTGAATTAATTAGTTAATTAATTCACAAATAATAACTCATTAATCAACTGAAAAATACAACAGTTAACTACAGTGCATGGCAGTTTCAATGGAGACCCAGTGGAGAGATAGGTGAAAGGGCAAGATGGACTATCCGTTGTGACTACTAGTGATGCATGAATTGCATCTACATATACATTGAAGTTGCCAATGATAATCACGCAGTCAAGGAGAGTGGGATTACATCGAATTGGTCTTTGTAATCAACTTGGATTGTGCAGTGGAGGCATGCTAGCAAGTGGCAAAGATCGATGCATGGATTTGCAAGATTGGGTCTGATTAGATTATGATGATTGTAATGTACTGAGGGCTTGTGATAAGCTTTGTATGAGATTTTCATATGATCTACATGTTACATAATATATAGTTGGGGTTTCTAGCTTCAGGCTTTCCCATTAAAAAACTGTGTTATGTGTGTTTTTATTGCTTCATATGTTTTGCAATTGTTGATTAAATTTCCGCAAGAATTATAGTGGAAGGATTGTGTATTTAGCAAGAATATAAATAGTGTGAGATCAGGAGAGTCCAGATATATACATGCATATTTTATATAATTTCTACAAGTGGTGGTGGGGGAAAAGGAAAAGGTAAGGGTAAATAACAGGTGAACAAGGAGAAGGACTTTTCCAAAGTCAAGTGTTTGAATTGTTAGAAGTTGGAACACTATGAAGTTTTGTGTCTGGAGAAGAAGAAGAAGGGAAAGGAAAATACCATGGCAGCATCAAAAGAGATAGAGGACTTCTCTAAGAGATTTTCCCAGGAGTTTGGGTTCATTGCTTTTGAGTCCACTAGTGCTGGATTACATGCCACACATGTTGAGAGGGAGTGTGCACTTCCCTCCACTAGCAGAGCATATTCAAGAATTTGGTATGTTGACAGTGGGGCTTCATGTCATATGATAGGATTCCATGAGTACTTATCAGAGCTTTCAGAGAGTGGCACTGATATAGAGGTAGTACTCGGAGACGATAACATTGTTAGAGCAGCAGTGTGGGGATGTTGACATTTGATAGGGAACTCAACCCTCCCTGGAAAGTATCTGATGTTCTATATGTGCCAAGGATGAAGAAGAAAATTATATCTGTCTCAGCGTTGGATGACAGAGGGTATGAGGTATTTTTCAGGAGAGGACAGGTGCTTATATATCCTAGGGTAACTCCAACATCTTCAAATAGAGTGATTGGTGTACGCCATGCCAAGGTGTACAAGTTTTCATTTCAGCCCCTTATGGCATTGAGCAATAGTACTAGCAGCAGAGTTAGAAGTTCAAAGTTGTGCGAGATTTGGCACCGCAAGATAGGGCACACGTATCATGGGGCCTTGAGGACATTGCAGGAGATCACCACAGGTGTGCCATATTTCAGTTCTGATCACATTGATACATGTAGAGGATGTTCTATGGGGAAGTTTGCCAAATCCCCTTTTCCCAGTAGTGACAACAGATCGAGTGGGATTCTTGATTTGATTCATACAGATGTGAATGGTTGGATGTCTCATGTTTCCTTGAGTGGAGATGAGTACTATGTTTTATTCATTGATGATCACTCTAGGAAGACCTGTATTTATTTCTTGAAGACCAAGAGTGAGGTCGTCAAGTGGTTTCAGAATTTCAAAGCTCTTGTGGAGACTTAGACAGGTCGGAAGATCAAGTCCCTCGGGTCGGAAAATTGAGGGGAGTATACCCTTGGTGATTTTGTTAATTATTGTGTGGAGGCAGGCATCAGGAGGGAGTTTACATTTCCTTACAACCCCCAGAAGAACGAGGTTGTGGAGAAGAAGAACAGATCCATCGTTGGGTCTACCAAATCCATGCTACATGATGAGGGGTTACCGTTGTTTTTGTGGGCAGAGGCTTGGAACACTGTTGTGTACTTGCAAAACAAGAGTCTACATCATGCCTTAGGGCATGTGACTCTGGAGGAGGCTTTTTCTGGGAAGAAGCCTGATGTTGGTCACTTCCGTATCTTTGGGTGCACTATATACTCCTATGTTCCCAAGGAGAAGAGGACCAAGATAGAGCCCACTATAGAGAAGGGCATATTTGTGGGCTACAATGAGACCTTGAAAGCCTTTCGAAATTTATATTCCTGCACGGAGGAGAGTTGTTGTCAGGCGGGATGTGAAGTTCAAGGAGGACAGGGCTTTCAGGAGGTCATGGGAGTTAGAGTATCTGGATTCACCAGACCCTGAGGAGCAGCTGAGTCAGTCACAACGATCCAGTGGATATGGATCAGGAGGCACATTTATTACATTGTTAGGTTCATTGGTGAGCAGTGCCTCACAGAGCCAGAGGGGTGGTGCTTCGGGCAACATGCAAAGCAGTCCGAAAATCAATTCGCAGGGTAGCCCATTGATAGAAAATTCACACGGTACTTCAGCATCTACCGGCACGGGTTCAGGCATGAGGTCAGTTGGCATGAATTCAGGAGTTTAGGCTTCTGAGGAGGATGAGGATTCTTTCAATCCCATGGGAGAAGGGTGCTCAAGGAAGAGGAAGCCCAAGTGGCTTCAAGACACCTCAAGAGAGGCCCTATCTATTGCTAGGCCGAAGAGATGGGTTATAGAGAGCAGACCACATGAGAGGTTTTGTAGCTATATGACCTTAGTTGCTAGCATCATTGACTCCAAGCCTTCTATCTATGAGGAGGATGCTAGCCATTAGGGCTAGAGAGAGGCCATGCAGGAGGATTATTATTTGATCGTGAAGAACGATGTTTGGGAGGTGGTGCCGAGGCTTGAGGGGAAATACGTGGTTACTTCCAGATGACTTTACAAGATGAAGCATGCTGCAGATGACAACATTGAGAATTTCAAGTCTAGATTTGTGGCTAGATGGTTCTCCCAAGTAGAGGGAGTATACTATGAGGAGACCTTTGCTCCCGTGGCTCGATATACTTCCATTCTCTCCATTATATCGATAACATCAGAGATGCATTGGAAGATCCACTAGATGAATGTGAAGACCACATTTCTCAATGGCTTCATAAAGGAGGAGGTGTACATTGAGCATCCACAGGGCTTTGAGGTGCATGGGAAGGAGTCCCATGTGTGCATAGTGAAGAAGTCACTCTATGGCCTGAAGCAAGCTCCTAGAGCTTGGTACTCGAAGATTAACACATACTTGCAGCAGATCGGTTTCACAAAGAGTGAGGCTGATCTGAACCTATAATTTATTGTGATAGGTGAGGAGCCTCTCATTCTGGTGTTGTATGTAGATGACTTGGTCATTACAGGTGTAGAGAGACTCATAGATGGATGCAAGAGAGATCTTGCTTCAGAGTTCGAGATGAAGGACATTGGCTTGATGCATTACCTTTTGGGATTGGAGGTGTGGTAGGAGGATGGGCACTTCTTCCTTGGATAGGGGAAGTATATTTTGGACATTATTAGTAGATTTTACATGGAGTATTGAAAACCCATGTTGACACCTATGATCACTAACTGGAAGAAGCTTCATGCTTCAAATTTAGAGTTGGTGGATCCTATTTTGTATAGACAACTGATTGGTTCCTTGATGTAGTTGGTCAACACTCGACCAGATATATGTTTTTCAGTCAACATGATGAGTGAGTTCATGGGTGAGCCCATGAGAGTGCACTGGGTTGCTGTAAAACATATACTTCATTACTTGCAGGGGACAATGGATTTGGTCTGGATTATAGACAGAGAGATGGAGTGAGACTGGCAGGGTACACTGATTCTGATTATGCAGGTTGTGCTTCTAATAGGAAGAGCACTTTAGGGTGTTATTTTGGTTTAGGTTCGGTAGTTGTGTCATGGTTCAGCTGAAAGCAACAGTCATTTTCATTGAGTTCAGCGGAAACAGAGTACATGGCTGCCAGTTTGGCTAGTTGTGAGGCAATATGGCTTCGCAAGATGTTGTTTGGCTTATTTGTTCAAGCGTTGAGACATTCAGTGATTTACTATGATAATTAGAGTTGCATTAAACTCACAGAGAATCTAGTATTTCATGACAGGTCAAAGCATATCGGCATCAAATATCATTTCATCAAAGACTATGTTCAGAAGGGAGTTGTGAAGCTTGAGTATATTCCCACAGATGAGGAGGTAGAAAACATTCTGACCAAAGCCTTACCACGAGGCAAGCATGTCTACTTTAGAGACAAGATGGGGGTGGTGAGGAACACTTTCCTCGATAAGAGGGAGTGTTAAAATTTGGGTACCATAGGACAAGTGGTTCCCTAAGGATTTGATCTTTGGCCTAGGGAAAAGTGTCCAAATGTATTTAAATTTTTTTCTTAAAGTGACTTTATAAGTGGTAAAGTCAAATCTAATTTAAAAGTGACTTTATAAGTGATAAAGTTACTAAGTATAATTTTAAAGTGACTTTATTAAAGTCAATGTGAAATTAGAAAGTGAAAAAGTGAATATAGGAATAAAAGGCTAAGTGGGCCTTTATTTAAGTGGGGTGAATTAAAAAATAGGAAGTTAGATTTAAATGCACATTTAATCTTAGCCCTAGATCGAAAGCCATCTCAGCCATTGGCTTTAGGGATTCCCCAAAAGTCACTTAGGGTTAGGTTAAAGGAGGAAAAGAAGAGAAAAGGTCATTCAGTCTTTCATGAGCAGATTGAGAGAAAGAGACAAGGAGAGCAGGAGAAATTTTTGAGCAGAGAATAAGAAGGAGAAATAGCACCTTGGCACATTTACCAAGGCAGCACTATTTCAGAAAATATGTACAGCAAAGAAGGAGCACGATTTTCGAAGAAAGTTGCACGAAAACAGAGGAAGGGAGAACAACATTTACTGCAGCAATACTGGCATAGATTTCAAGGTTCGTACAATAGAAAAGGAGGCACTTTTTTCGAGGTCCGTAGAGTAGCAAAGAAACACATAAATCGAGGTCTGTACAACAACAGTTTGGCACAATTTTCGAGGCAGCATTTGGCATAGTTTTTGAGGAGGGCCATAGAGCTGTTCCAACACAATTTTCCATGTTTTCCGTACAACATTTAATACTACACTTTTCGATATAATTTTCTATTTTGCATTGGCACAAAAATTGAGGTTGGAGTACAAGCACAGTTTTCGAGATAATTAAAAATTAATGGTTGCTGGAATTTTTACTGTGTATTCCATTTCTCTATAAAAGCAATATTCATGAATCAAGAATTTTTTTCGAACTGGTTTTCCCCAAGAGTTATAGAGGTTTTTTCCAAGGTCTGTGTGTTATTTTCTATGTGCGTGTCTGAAATATTTATGTGTTTTATTTCTGCAATTTCCAGCACTGTGAAATTTCCAGAATTTGTGTTTTGAGAAATATTTATCATTTCCAGTTTGTTGAATGCATGTTTATGGGAATGGGCATTTAACTATATGGGAGTGACAAGGAGAAACTGATAACCAGGGTTGGGCCTAAAATTTCTACGCCGATGAAAAATTCATTCAAGATAAGTTGGATAAATTGGTTCAAGAGGCCATGTATTCGAAAGGAAATTCATAGTTAAACAATTAGCCTATATGCTTTCTCAAGTTGTAACTTTCCTTAAATATTTGCATATTTGTTTTGTTTTTACAACTATTCAATAATCATGATTTGTTAATTTTAATAATGCCACAAAGTATACTTGTTGAATGAAATTCCTTGTTTTATTTTGCAGTTCTCTCTTTACATATTACGGTTCATGCATTTACTTTTATCACATGCAGAAGCAACTACTTAAAGAGAATATGCCAAAATAGCATACTGAATGAGCCAATGAAATGAGCCATTGAGAATTTTCATCACTGATAAAAGTGATTCCCACTAGGAATGAGAGTCATTAATGCTTAGAATTTTATCTTCTATGCATTCAGATTTTTCTTATTTATTTCAATCATAGCTATGATTATTGAAACTTAAAACTCGATATTGTTCTTGTTACTATAATTATATTTCTTAATGTTACAAACTTATTCTTTGAACATTTGTATTATGCCATCCATACATATATCCCGGTAACATGAAACATGTGAATAGTTCATTTTTATATGAAACATGAATAATGGTCATTGTCATCGTATTTTTAAATTATGCGGAATATGGGAATCTTAGAATAGATTTCATCATGATTTTTTCATATATCTCTATTGTGCATAATGAAAGTTTTTTGTTGTATTTTGAAATGAAAGTAATATATAAATTTTATGTGATTTTGATTTTGATTGGTCTTGTACTGCATTATGTAATATTTAACAAATTAATTAGTGGTGGAGCTTTCTGCGAACTTCTTGTACATGAATGTTTCATTTTGTGAATTACATAGGCCACACGATGAAACCTTGAAATCTAGAATTCATCCGCAATTCTGTGCATATGCCTATTTACACAAATATATTCATAAACAAAGTTTTCATTGTGCAAAGAGAACAACCTTTAATCAATTGATTAGAATTTTTTTTTTTGTAGGAGAGCTTGATTTTTCTAGAGTGAAAACATCGTATTCGGTCTGCAAAAGGTGTTCGGTAACATTTGTGCTTATGCTTGAACACTATCCCAGTGTATAATTTAAGCCTCTACATTTCACATTACAACTATATGTGGAGGTAAGAAAAGCCACAAGAATTCTTTGTACAATAAAACTTTGGACTCTACATCCACACTATGCACTGGAATCGTATTGACATTAGGCTAATAGTAAAAAAATATGAACATTAGACTACTAATAAGCATCAATATTAGACATTTTGTAGTTTCTAATTTGAATAGACCTTCATGTTATGTTGATTAATGCAGTTAGTAACAATTTATACATTAATATTAATATTATAATGCTTTCAAAATCATAACGAAAGCTTGAAAGCTTTTCATTTTCTATTAATTTTTAAAATACATGTTAATATTAATATTTAAATGCTTTTAAAATGATGATTTTATATTTAATATTTTAATGCTTTGAAATAGTGGAAAGTCGGATAACACTGCAAAGTGGTAACAATTTTTTTTTGTATATATTGAATTGGGTTTCCATTGAAATCTTGTTGACAATGTGAATAAAATTGCTCAGCTCGGAATAAAAAAACAAAATTTAAGTACCTTTAATGTAATTATCAAGTTTTTTCAAGAGAAATAGAACATGTAGTGTGCATAGATACCTGTAGAGTGAAAGTTTCACTCAAGAAAATCTTTGCACAAGGTTTATTAAAATAACAAATATATAAATCTCTTTTTTTATTACTATTTGCTAATGTATTAGATATAAGGCATAATATTATTATGAAGTATTAAATAAATCATGTTCTCAATCTGTATGACATGGAGTTGTGGAGCACTGTTATGTTACTGCTTTGATCGATAATGCGAGAATTGATGTGGTCGCAGGTTGTTTTGCATAGTGGGGGCGAGGGGGGACTAAAAACATATCCAATTTATATTATTAAGGACTAAGTGCAGAAAAATTGGGGCTCTTTTGCATATACGAGGGTTTTAAATAAACTGTGTTTTCAATTCATGTGAAGAAGTGTTGTGTGGTAAGAAAATGTGCAGAAAGCTTTATGCAGGGTTTATTAAAATAATAATTTTCAGGTCTCTTTTTTAATTATTATTTAGGATGTTTTTCACAAGTACGAAAGTAGTTGTGTGGAAGGATTTGTGCGAAGGTGGTTGTGCAGAGTTAGATGTTTATAGGTAGCATGTGTGTAGTTTCGAATGTTAATAATTGATCGAAGGGAATTACTGAGTCCAAAGGTAGTTGTAGAGACAAAGTTGTTCGGAAGTGGTTGTGCGTGTGTGGATGTTATATGAAATTTTGGTACGTTTATTAAAATAATAAATATACAAATCCCTTTTTTAATTCTTATTTAGGAACATATTTCACAACATATTATCAGTAATTAATATCATTTGAATGGAAATGACTAAGGGTGTTATTGAGTGCGGAAGTAGTTGTGTGGAGTTATGCATCTGCAGAGGTTATGCATAGAATAATTGCACGTGTGAAATTTGTGCGGAAAGAGGGAAGTGCGGAGGGATAATATATGTTTGGAGGTAGCGTGTGTGTAGAATAAATACTTTTTGCAACACTTATAAAAATAATAAATATATAAATCTCTTCTTTGGTTCTTATTTAGGAATATATTTCGCAACAAATGCATCCTACCCCTGGTATTTGGGACCCACATTTATTAATATCAGTTTCAAATGTAAATTTCTAACGAAAGGGTGTTGTTGAGTCCAGAAGTAGTTGTGTATATGAAGTTGTGCATAGGTAATTATGCATGTGTAGAGGCTACATAGAGAACACATCCACGCAGAAGCATAAAAAAATAAATGTTCATAAACATGAAGATAAACATTATTTAACCAAAAACATCTACCATAATGACTAAAAAAAATATACAATGATGATTAATCCTAAAACACAGAAAACACATTCCCTAAAGTAACACCCACACACACACACACATACACACACATGCACACACACACACATATATATTAAAGCAAAATGTAAAAAAAAACTTTTGCAAAGGTATCTTATGATTAAATTTAATTATTGTGGTGCATAGCTTCTAAAGCAACTCAGAACTTAAATGAAATAAGCATGTGCAAAAAAATATATGTAGAGGAAGCATGTGCAAAATAATTTTTGCAAGGCAAGCGTGTACGAAGAAATTTCTATGAAGGAAGCATGTGCAGAGGAAATTTTGTAGAGATGACTTTTTTTTTGTAGAGTGCAGATGTGCAGAGGCAGGAATAATGAGAGATTCTGAAGATGATTATGAGAATGAAGAAGTTTCAATAAATTACAAAATTATGACCCCATATTGTCTTAATCAATTAAGGTTTAATTCTTACCGTCGGTTGTGGAGCTAACTAAGAGATGACTATTACTTTTACAAAATCCCACAGTGGTAATGGCATTATTGAAGCTATATATTACACGTTTCATTTAATTGATGAAATCAATCATACTTACCAATCACTCATTTATTTCAAACCTTGTAAAACAATTAAGCATTTAGGAGCATGTGGAGATGATTCTTTTCTTTGTATTTTAAAGGAATGCATTAAACTTAAACGTTCGTAGTCAAAAATCACTAACTGTCAATTAGTTATTATTATTATTATTATTATTATTATTTTATCTACTAGTCCAACTTTGTTAAGTATCTAATACATATGTTTAATATTTATATGCTAATGTCACAATATTAGTCACTAATTTTGGTTGTGTTGTCTGTAGAAGAATGAACACCAAGTGTTCATACAACATTTTGAGCATACACATTATGAATTAATATCAAATTAGTTTTCAAAGAAGTTGGTTACAAATAGAATCCTCATCTAGGTTGTACGATATTGTTCTAGTAGTTGTACGTCGTGACTGACTAATATTTAGAACGAAAGTGAAAAACGTGTAGCATTATTACCAAGTTAACATTTTACTATTAATTATATATGTGAGTACTAAGAACATTTATACAATATACGATACAGTCCTATGGAAAATGATATACAACGTTCAAATATTATTTCATATGATATTTCTGAAATACTTATGTGTTATGGAATTAGAAACTCTTATTTTTCTTATTTCTGTATATATGAACTAACTCATATCGTCATAGCAATGGAAATGAATAAAAACCTAATAGGTATTGTTAACAAAACTGATAACTCTTCTAAGATGCATGTTTATGTTTTATTTATCGTACTTTGATTATATTTTCATTACACAATGCAACTTTGCTTTTTTTTCCCCACCACTTTTGGGCCATATTTTTTAATGTACTATTACTAAAAGGATTTTTTTTTTTAAATTTCCAGGAAACATACGACGCTTAGGTATTTGGATCCAAGACAACCATTACAAGGAAAAAATTACTTTTAAAATTTTTACAAAACTTTTATATTTTCTAAAACTAAAATCTATTTAGAATTTGTATACACTTGTAATGACTTTTCTTTATCTTATTCTATTTTCATTAAACACTTCTTACTTATTTTCAATTATAATTTCCTTTTACGCAGTGATTTCAATTTAATATTTGTGAATGGGAAAAACTTATTGAATTTTAATAATGTCACAATAGAGATTGACGAAATTGTAGAGATATCAATGAGTTGTACCACAGAAACACATATCGCAATAGCCAAAACAAAACTAACAAGAATTACTGAAGAAATAAATGAAAATATATGCTTATGCACATGTTCAATTAACTCTCCATCAGATTTTTTTCTTTCTTTCTTTTTCTTTTTTTCCCTATTATCTTTCTATTATTTTCTCTCTTTTTTCCTTAAAAAAAAACAAAAAACATATTTCAATTCCATTCTTATGACTCGGAAAAAAGAGGTCGAATTTATGCCATTGTTGATCGAAGGTATCAATAACAGTATAACTGGAAATAACTTTCATGGATTTGTCTTGGTTACATATCAAACAGTTTTGGACAAAGAAAATAAGTCAAAAGAAATATTGTGTGCATAGTTAACAGATAAGAAAGAGAAAATGACAATAACATTGATTGTGCCGACATCATTAATCGAACAACATGAGTCAAATATTGTTGAAAATGTTGGTGTTTATATTAAATATTTTGAAATTATTCTAAAGCATAAATACGATAGAGGTGATTGTGGAAAAACTATTTATCTAAATAATTTTAGTATTGTAGAAAGCATTTGTCCTATTTGTACAGAATACCAATTTTTTCCAAACACGATAATTGCAATTATGTCATGTAATGATGATGCATTTCCAGTGATCACAATCACAGCTATTACAACTTTGATAATGCAGATAACAATGCAATATGTATTGGAAATCAAAGACGACAATTGGGAATAAAGCAAGGCAAGGATTATGTTGCATAGCAATTATAAGTCATGTGCCAGATAAGCACTCCCTTTGCAATTATGTATGAATTAAAAGGTGATATGACACATATTTAAAGTTAGTTCAATATTGTTATGTCAGCTAAAAAGTAAATTTAAATACATATTTAAAGTTAATTGAACATTATTGTAATGCTTTAATTCTTAAAATTAAAATTAAAATTATATATATAAAGTTAACTGAACATATATATATATATATATGAATTATAATAATGAATATTAATTTTTATTTTTTCCTAATTTTTTAAGCTTAAATTAATTATACACTCTAATATATATATTCAAAATGATCTCTAAAGTAAGCTTAAAAGAAAACGAATAATATAGCAATTTTTCTAGGTGTCAAAATATAAAGAAACATAGATTCATGTTAACCCAAGATTTATTAAGTGTCGAGAGTGATCAAATCTCTTTAGGTGCAACTCTCATTTTTTAGAGTGAAAAATTTGAAGAAAGGTTTGAACCTCTAGAGATTTGGTCCCTCTTAGCACTTGATAGATCTAGGGTTAACATAGATCTATGTTGGTTTAATACGCACACACACAATGTGTCTACTCTAATTATGACAGGAATAACATCTCTCCTTCATTTTGAGCAACACACTAATAAAATGTTTTAACTATAAGAAATATTTTATTATAATTTATTTTATATAATATATACATAGATGACATTGAAATATTTTACTCATATAGAGAAACTAAAGTTGAAATATTTTTTTATAGTCAATACTAAAATACTTTTTTGTTATTAGTATATTTCTGTTTTAAATACTACATGTCAAACAATATGAATTATACATCTATTTCATATTGAACTGCAATATCAATAATATTACTTTTAGATGTCATGTGTCATTCTAATATTGAATAGTGAAGGAATTGCACATCTCAGACACACTAAAAGGCAGGAAACAATTATAAATTAATTAAAAAAAAAATCTTTCAATTACTCTATCTATCAATATCTATCTATATAAAATTCATGTAAAATTAAAAATAAAAATTGGATTCAACGCTAAAAACCAATTTTTATACTTTTTTGGTTATGATAGGTATTATATGCTTAGTTTTAAATATAATATTACAAGACAACATTTTCCTCACTAAACTATAAAATGCCTTTCGACATAATAATTAACCTCAAAGAAGATCGAAGAAAGTATGTGGCTTTCAGTTCACACATTTAGTTTGACCTCTTTTAAATTTCTCCTATTTTCTGTGATGTGGGGCATTTTATTAGGGATAAATTGAGTTCTCTTTTAGGATGATGTTGTATGCTCAGCTATAATTGCATGTGTTTTAAAGTTGATCTTTTGGAATAGGTAAAAACTTTGAAATCGAAGAAGACAAGAATTAGAAGGGAGTTGGTGCTACTGAAGGAAATTTATGGGGTTTCTTTGATGGTGTTGTCAAAGGGAGAATTGTGGGGTTGGTATTGTCATTATATTCCCCCGAAAAGTGGTTCTCAAATGTAAACTAGGCATTGGAAATGGTAAAAACTTTATTTTTTAGTTGTCTGCTTTGTGGTGTGTTTTACAGTTAGCTTTGTGGAAGTAGGTGAAGGTTTTTAAATTGATTTTTGATTCCAAAATAATAATGAATCGGTTCAATGGAACGGTGGATCCTAGAATCCTCCAGTTGGAATCATGGAAAAGGAAGGTCTAGAAATTATAACAACAATTTGATTATCTTCAAATCTTTTACTATTATAAGGAGTCTGATGTTCTAAAAGATCTCCTCTCAAAAGAAGCTTTAATTTTGGATGTTGAAAGTTGTACATGTTCATAATTTCACAATGGTGTTTTATCGTCAACATTTTTCTTTAATCTCTTTAATCTTTCTTTCCCAAAGACAAGTTAGTCTTTCATATTTATATAAGCATATTTTGAATGCTAAAATAAAAGATTTTACTTTTTTATTCTATTCTAAAAATATCACAATTAAGCTTTTTTCTTTTGGAAAAAAAGAAAAGAAATATAATTAAAAGTTTTTAAGTATTTTTTTGAGAGTTCATTTTAATAATGTGAAATGTAAATTGCTTATATTTTGATATATTTCAAACCCAAGTTATATTGTTCTTATTTTGGTTAAAAGTCTTTGAATTTCAATTATTTTGAAAATTTTAAACAAATTTTATAAAGTTTATTTTTCAAATGTGAATTTATTTTTATTTTTTATTTTTTTTTCAAATGTGAATCTATTTTTTCTAATTAATTGATAGCTAAATTTATGTGGTTTTAAATTTAATTATGACATATAATTTTTTTATTAAAAAACAAGTACTAAATAACAAATGTATAAAAAACAAGTACTAAATAACAACACTACATATTACACTAGTTAGTAATACAAAATAAAAGACCAAAACTCATTAATGTAATATTATATTTAAAACTGTACTGAAGTAGTTCATTATCAAATATCATTTGGATATCTTGGATAAGATTCGTATTTAGTTTCAAATTAACTTAAATTAAGATGGGAGCATGAATGTTATATCAAAGAAAGTAATCAATTTTAAAAAGTTTTCAAAATTTAACTTTGATAGAAGTAATGGCTAGTAATATTTTTTTTATTTTTATTAAAATTATTAATTATTTATTAATTCAAAAATATCCAATGTATTTATTAAAATTATGAATTATTTATTAATTCAAAAATATATAGTGTTTTTATTAGTTTATTTTATTTTTATTTAATTTAATAAAATATATAATTATATATAAACTAACAATTAAATATAATATTATTTAGAATAAATAAAGTTTTATTATTATTTAACATTGTGTTTATAATGTAACACCATGTTTAGAAAAGCTTTTGATAATGTCTTTCGAGATAAGTTTTTGGAGAGGCTTAAAGAGATCATGGTCCCTCCTGAGCTGAGGATTGTTGTGATCCGTCTCTACGAGACCATCACTGCCAATATTAAGACCAACGAGGGGTGATCTAAAGAAATTAAATGAAATATTGGAGTTAAACAAGGGTATCCCCTATCCCCTACCCTTTTTGGCATATACATCGATAATATAAAGGAGTGTCTGGAATCTGCGAGGTGCAAAGGCACTGAACTAGCTTTTGTTCTCATTACTCTTCTCCTCTATGCCGATGATATCAGTCTTCTTGCAAAAATCCGTGATGACTTTGAAAAGAAGCTCTATATTCTTCATGACTACTACTCCAAGATGGGTGTGGAATTTAACACCGACAAGACTAAATTCATGATCATTAAATCCAAGAAGATCACCCATGGTAGTTTCGTGTATAATAACCAGTGCTTAGAGCAGGTTTATAATTCTTATAAGTATTTGGGCAATGACTTCCCCAGTCATCTCAACTGTAATTTTAACATCTAGAAAAGTATTATTGGGGTCTGGAAAGATTATTATGAGCTTGAAAACAATTGTAAGTGGGTTGATATTTACATTTGGAGTAAAAAGAGGTTCCTATTTGATATCCTTGTCACCCCTGTTGTCTTATATGGAAGTGAAGTTTGGGGTTGTAGTATATCCAGAGAGTCGTGGAGGAAGATTGAGATGATTCAAAATCAATTCATAACCTACAACCTTAAGATCAAGGGAAATACTCCCTATCCTATCCTCTTGATCGAATATGGTTTTTCCCCCATTGAAAGTACGACTATATTTATATATATGATGTATAAGAAGAAGCTTGACAACATGTAATAAAAAAGGCTCCCTAAAATTGCTTCTAGCTGTAGTCAAAACCCTCATCTTCCCCTCAAGCGCGGGTGGCATAAGGATGCCTAGTTTTGGCTCAACAATTGGGGAATTAAGGAGGAGCTTAGTATGGAAAGCAATGATAATATCAAAAATACTACTACCTCCAATTTTAAGGACAAGCTGTGGGAGGATCAAGAGCTGGAGGGTAGGAACTAAGGAAGTGATCAACCCCACACTTGATAATAATAATTATCTCTCTGTGTTGTCCAGCAATAAGAAAAAAATGAAAATCGCTAAGGTAGGAACTACTTCCCATGAGCTTCAGAGTGAGACCGGGCGGTGGTCTATTCCCAATACCCCTTGGAACGATATAATCTAACAGATTTGCGATTCTAAGCAGGTGGAAGATGAAAAGTACTTCCTTTTAGACTGTCCGACTCTTACTCACATTCGCTCTCAATTCCCTACCATGTGCCACACTTCCAATATTCTTGACCTATTAAGCCAACCCACCTATACATATCATGGAGAAATTATTCCCTTTCTCTTTGACCATAGAAACAAGATTGTGAAGAATCAAACTTAGACTATTTCTCCTCTCTTAAGGTCTGATAGACCACATTGGTCTTAACGGACTGTAACCATCATCATCATCATTAATCTATCATTTTGATGATAAATAATCATTAGTCATATATTATTAAATTTTGAATTATCTCATCCATATATACTTTTAAGAAAAAAATTTACTTTATATTTTATTGAACTGAGAGGCTCATTTTACAAGAAATATGATGTGTAAGGGTGTTATTATGTCATCAAAGTTGAAATTTTGCTTATATCCGCCAAAATAATAATTTAAAAATTCTAAAAGTAAAATAAATTAAATAACTATACAAAACATTTAAATAATATCAACTCATAAAAATATTTGCATGCGAACAAATTGAATCTCTCTCAACTTATATTAAATCTGTATTTAAAATGAATCTATCCTAATAAATATATCATTTAAAACACCATTTAATTTTATATCTCATCAAATTGTGAAACTCAATTATTAAAAATTAGATTCAATCTATAATTTGATAATGAATAATATTTGCTATGTATTATCAATTTTTTATTTTATATCTCATCAATGTTGTTGTGAAACTCGATTATTAAAAATTAGATTCAATCTATAATTTTATAATGAATAATGTTCACTATGTATTATCAATTTTTGAATTTTCAACACCCCTTTTAGACAACTTTTGACTTCATGTCTCATAGTTCTATATTGATATAGTTTTGAAACCAAATTATTAAAAACTCAAAGCTATATCTTTAATTGATGCTTCTTTGCTTTATTTTAATGATGACGTGCACTTTTAACCCTCTTATTGATGGTTTTCTTTTTTAAATAACGATCTGCACCTTTAACTATTATCGATAGTTTACTGTTAATGACTTATTTGCTTTAGGATATGTACCTACATGATTATGTGCACTTTTAACGATTCATTATTATACCTGCCCAAGGAAAGGTATATAGCCATCGATAAATCGTTGACCGCCTATTATTTCTAGTTGAAGTTTCTTTTTTATTTACCATTTAAACAAAGTTTAAAGCAAACATTATATTCTAAATTATTTTAAATTCATTTTTTTGGCAAGTTTGATTGGAAAAGTCGAAATATGTGGCAAATCAAAGAAAAGAATTTCTTAAGTGAGAGGAGGGCACAGAACTAACATGGCCAGAACAAATGATGGGAAACGAGTAATTGATTTATCTGAAATACAGATTTGTCTATTTACTTATTTTTTATGATAGCGTATAGTTATAGTTCTATCTATCAACAAAATTAACCTTCAGCATATTGCTGCATATTCCCCCTGGTTTAACAGTTAGCCATTCGATATTCTTTCAAATACTCTTGCTTCAATTCCCATTGCTTTAATTATAAGGTGGCCATCGCTACTCAAATCTTATAATAGTTGTTATCGCATCCCTCCTCACTTATCTACATATCCTCTCAATAATTCTGTTTATTAATCAAATTGAATTGACATTAAGATTTTATCATTAAAATTGCATTAAAATATTAATTCACTGTTTTCAATTCTGTAGAAGGTTATGACAGTGGGGAACATGGGAAAAGTGTTGCCTCATATTTGTTTAGGTTTTGAGCCTATATGGTTTTCAATTCTGTACTTGGTTATGGCAGCGGCGAACCAGGGGAAAAGTGTTGCCTCATATTTCTTTTGAGGTCGTTGGCTCCGGATTCTCTTGAGGTCGTTGGGTACGGAAATGCAAGGGACTAAATGAACTGCGTAGGAGCAGATCCTCCACATAAATGGAATATTTTTTACTCTAAAATTTTCTGCTATAATTAATCCATCCATTCCATTAGCCTTAAATAGACTATGCTGGAATTGATTTGCAATGATTAAAATCACTAACGCTAGCAATGGATTGCATAGACTTAAATCTAAACCTATGCACACATGAGCATAAGTTGGATTATTGTGGTATGACTTGATATCAGAGACCAGACCATTAGGTGGGAAATGAATCGTGCCAACATTTATGTGGTAGCCCAAATTCCAAAACCTGGAAGCGAAGCAACCCAAAGCACTTATTTTATCGGCAGGTATGCCACTGCCATGTAGTCTTTTGTTAAGATATGGATTGTTATCACTAATAATGTTTCATGCTATTTTTGTGGTTTGATATTTAGGATTGGAACGTATGAGTTATATCTTTAACTCGCTTATTTTTGTTTATTTTTATTTTTGTGGTCGTGTAAATAAAATTAAATTAAAATGGAAATAATAAAATATAATGGTTGTTTAATGAGATTGTAATTTTTACATTTATGAGTGTAATTTTCTATTAAAATTTTGATTTAGATTTGTTCCGGATTTAGATTTTAAAGGTAAAAATAAATTCAATATCTTCAAAACCTCCAAAACTCAAGAACATTTTTTAAAGGTAAAAATAAATTCAACATCTTCAAAAACATAGTTTGACAATTATAATCTGGACTTCCAAAAATTTCAATAAAACATTTCCAAAAAATTGTTGAAAAAAACTATATTTTAAAAGTCAAATTGTCACCTAATTAAACTATAAGTCAATATAAAATTAAAAAATTAAAAAAATTAAAAAAATAAAAATAAATATTATAAAAAAATAATTCAACATAAATTGAAAAGTCATTTTTTATTTTTTTCATGATCAGGAATAAGTAAAAAATGAAATATACTATAAGTTAAAAATACAAGATAATACATGATTAAAATATTATAATTAGAGAATATTGTAAAGAAATTAATTTTAAATATACATTACATTAAACCTAACCCCACATATCATGCCAAACAATAAAACCACATATTGTAATTATACTTAACCCTATTTTAAGAATATAAACACTTTAAATTATAGTTAAATAAAATAAAATTGATGTTACTTATTTTTCATGTATGGTTATTATATAAAATTAAATTAAATTAATGATAAAATATATATTTAAAAAATAATTTAATATTCTTGATGGGGTGATGAATCAGATGCACAAGGAAACGCGTGGGTGATGACAATTAACACTTGGTTACAGGTTCAAGGACCAACCTCCCCATCCTCTCACATTTACCTGTGTATGGGAGAAGTTACGAAAATCCATGTGAAATCTCTATCTGCCTCGACCCAAGAGGGAGGCAAAGATCGACGACAGGATATGGAAAACAGTGTATGTATTCAGGTATGGTCTCGAAGCATTGCATGTTACTGGTAGTCTGTAAGCAGGAGTAGGAAGCGTCAAAGGTTCATTGTTTGGGAGGCGGCGACCCTGCCGTTGACACTCCCTCCCCGATTTTTGGGTCTGTCAAATGGCTTCTTTCTCCATTGGTGTGTGGCATTCAATTTCTTTGTGCAGGAGTGGAACATGGCTTATGGAGGTTAAGGCTATTCAGTAGTTTTGGTGTGTGTGGTAGGATTCTTCTCTATGTTATTAGTAATCTATGAGCAAGAGCAGGAAGCATTGAAGGCTCATTTTTTGGGAAAGGTGGCGACGATGGTGTTGGCGCTCACTCCCCAGCTTCTAGGTTTGTAATTTGGTTGCTTTCTTCTTTGGTGTGTTGCATTTAGTGTTTTTGTGTGTGAGCTTAGCATGGCTTCTGGAGGTTCATTATTTTCTATGGTCTTGGTGTGTGTGGGAGGATTCTTCTCTGTGTTTGTTGGAAAATTGGATGGTCCCCCAACGCATATCCTCTCCGATATTTTATAAACTTCGATGGTCTTTACGTCATGGGTCGTTGTTGCTAGGGTTTTGGGAAGGTTGGATTGTTGTTGTCCATCAACAAAGCGAGGGTGGTGGAATGCGGGCTTAACCCCATGTTGGTGGTTGAAACTTGTGGGTCTAGTTGTGTGAAGTCTCATCGATGAAGGAAGAGAAAAACTTAGAGGTTTCAGCTGTCGTTTGTATCCCCGCCAATTTCTTTGCTCAAGTCGACATTGGTTTAGCAGGAATTCATCCAATTCTATGTCATTCTTGGTCATCCTCGTCGACGAAGCCCATCTCGGCTAAATAGGGGGACCAAGAGTCTCAATTACAGGTGATGGTAATGGAAGTAGAGAAGACAAGGTGTAGCTGGGGTGTCAACACCGCAGGGTGTTTGAGGCAGGCGTCGTCCAGAGTACGTGGCGGTCATGGTTGTGGTGGCTGGGTGGTTTGGTGTGGGGCTCTCACTCCGCAACCTCAACATCAGGGTGGGATGAGGTGACATGGGGGCATGGGCCGATGAGGGAATGCAAGGTGTGTGGCTCATGGTTCGAGGGAATTTCGTCAATGTCGTCTGGAGAATTGCAGGGAATTGATCTAGTCCTTGTTAGAGTGGTTGGAAATAGCACACCGAATCTATCAGGAAGAACATGTTTAACTCATATCTACTTTGAACGAAATACACTACTTTTAGTTCCATGTCCAAGAACGAGTTGTGGTGGTCTGGCGAGGATAGAACCTTCTTACTGAGAAGGTGTATAAGCTGGATTCCTAGATGGCTCACATTGAAGAGCATATCCAATGCTCTTTCCGCCCTCTTCCTCCTCCTGGAATAGCCTCGGACAACCCATCCTCAATTACATTAGACGACTAGCATGGTTATAGGTTTTCTCCTTGTTTTATGTGTTTTCTGGTGCTTTTGGCCTCCTAGGTTGTGGATGGTGTCTCTAGTTTCCTTTATGTTTCTCTATCACATGTTGCTTGTGCTAGTCAACAAACCTGGTCAAGGTGAGACTATCTATATTTTTCTAATTATGTACTTATTTTATTATGAAGGAATAGACCACTGATTTAGAAAAATATATATATTAATTTAATAAATTATTTAAAAATAAAAATCATACACAATACTAAGAAGTGATGTTTATGCCTTCGGTTGAGAAGTGATATTTATGTCTTATGTTGAGAAGTGATATGCATGCTTTATGTTGATAGAAAGGTGAAGAAAACATTATAATATATAGGTACAATTGATTGTAATGAACATGCACTTTAAGTGTTTGCTAGTATTTTAGATTATAGAATAGATTCTACGTGGAATGTTTTTAAATGGGTTTATATTTTTTTACTTTCTGGTTATATAGATAATGAAAAAAATAATATGAAAATTTTTAAATGAAATAAAAATATATAATATTTTTTTAAGCAATTTGTTGAATAATATAAAGAATTTTCATATATATATATATATATATATATAGTTTCAAATTTTCTTTTAATTCACAGTAACTACTTAGGTAGTATATCACATATATTTGTATTTTCATTCTTTTTCTTGTATCTATTGTCTATCATATTTTCAAAAAAACTACAAATTTTGATAAAGGGCAATACCAACTTGTAGGTATAAATCCTACAATGTTGTCCTAACCGGGGGGGGAATTTTGCACCCTTCCATATATCATGTAGTATTTGTTTCCTCCTCCCGTGGAAGAATATTTAGGTATGGGCCCCTCACTCCATCAATAACACTTTCACTTCTTGTTTCTTTGTGGTTATAGGACACAATTTTGACACTGTCTTGCAATTCAGCTATGTGTTTATGAAGGGCATCAATTTCATCCTCTTGCTGGGAGAATTTTCCCTTCAAAGTTTGAACCTCTTCTAAGACTTCCACCTTTTTTTTTAACTGTTGATTTTGTTTCATGTTGATCACCATTACATCAATACGAAGGGCATCCATTTTTCCTACATTTAGTTTATTTCTTCATAGCAATCGTCCTTCCCTGGTTTCCTCATGTGAGCACTATATGAGTGTGATTTGTTGGATCTACATGACATAATATTGGAGAGGATGGTGTGTCATCTATTTCCTCCCATCCCATTCTTTTATTGTATTTCCAATTTCTCCATTTTATTATATCATTTCCGTAACACCCTTGTTCTGTTGGCTTGGGCTTATATGTCTTTTTATTTGGTTTCTAGTCGGTCAATATTAGTTTGATTTTAATTTGCATTATGGAAGTATTTCCCATCTTATGTATCCATTCACTTCAATTTGTACAACACCCATGTGACATGCTATGTATGTGTTCTTGTCTACCTCCATATTTTGACCTCTTAGGCTGTGATAGAAGGTTCTTTTTGGGATACTTTCACTAATTTTTGTTATCATACTCATGATATTCCTTAATGATTGATATCAAGGGTTGGTTTCCATCTTTAAATGTTGCACTATGAGGAGGGAGTCTCCTAATATGCAAATTATTATCAACCTATATTTCTCCCTAGAGTTAGTACTCATGCGTCCTATTACTGTTGACAATTTTCCTGAGCTTTGACCTTTCTTTTGACCTATTTTTTTCCATATTCATTGGGACCCAATCCAGTGTCTAACAGAGTGACCCTATCCTTAAAGTCACATGGTGCATCCTAGCATCATGGTGACTAGGGTCGAAGTTTCTTAGTTCATTCCTTGTGACCCTGGCTCATATTCTTGAGGCTTACCTTCCTTAAGAGATCAATTCAAAGTCACATGGTATCTTATCTCTTCAAGTTGGCTTGGGTGAATTATTAGAGAATCTTCCTAACTTCTCTTCACCCTAAGCATCAGAATTTTCCCTCCTTGGAATTCCTTTGGGTCTTTATATACCGTGTTAGTGCCAGTTTTTTCATCCTACCACCAGTGATCAAAATATCTCTTTTCACATCATATTAGGGTTCCATTCTAAAACAAATTCTCATTCCACTAGGTCATGCAAAAATTTGGTCACTGATTAGGATATTGAGATCATGACTACTCCTTTCACCTCCATGGTCAATGGAAATCACCATGGTCAATTCATTCATTGTTGAAAGAGCCCCATAGTCATCATGGTCATCATTCAACTCATTCTTCCATGATGTGCCATCATTAGGTCATAGGGTAAAAATCATGAAAATTAGCCATTTCACCATCAAATTCATCTTTTGAAGTAGTAACAGTGAAATTTATTCAAAAATTTCAGGTTCCAAACTATCATTTCCAAGTAAGTGGTTTTTTTCTTACCATATTTTTCTCGGTTGTGCTTGGAAATCTCATTTCCCTCTCCTAGGGCTTTGAGGGAATTTTTCTTGGTTTCATGAATTCCATGGTTAAATCATCAGCAAGAATTGTATCCATATACTATTACAACTTCCCCTATCCTTAAAATACCTTCCTAAACACTTCCCATCACTCATATCCCTCAAAATAATCATTTTTTCACAAACCCTAGCCTATTGCTACAATTTGACACTTTTCTAGACTAGGCTTGGACCCCTTCCCCTCACTCAAACCTTGAAATTCCCCTTTCCCCTACTTCCTAACATCCGTCCCTACCTCTAAAAATTTTTCCTAAGAAATTATAAGCCCCCTATCCCATTTATTTCCCTTCATTCTTATAAATTTCCCAAATTCCCAGTTTTGCCTACATTAAACCCTAATTTCCTCTCCTATTGAGATAGGGTTTGTTATGGAATAAGAGACATATAAATAGATGAAGCATAAGGGAGGTCATATCATAAATTATGAGGAAATTCTAGCTCATAAACATCATGTCTCCATCATTTTTCAAGAAGTCATTCTAAGGGACAAATCATTTGCTACACATAGGGTGAGTTTGCTTCAAAGTATGTTTCTGACCAAATGGAGATAAATTTCACAAAACGGAAAGAGGTTTTTGTTAATAATATACCAAGGAAGAAAAAATTCCTTCATTTTTACATAGGTGTCATTTTTTTGGAGGAATGCTAAAAATATAGTTCCTACAGGAGATTTTTTCACTTCTGGCGTAATCAAATTTTGTCCCCAATGGAATGTCCAAATGAGTTTTTTGAAGCATCAAATGATAACTACACATTCATAGCTTTCCAAGTAGTTATCATGAGCTCAATTTGGAGTTCTCGAAGGCATCCAAAAGTGGAATGCAAGAACAAGTTGCACTTTTTGCGCCCCCATTCTGCACCTTTTTACCAGTCTTTAGACAATTAATTTTTGATGGGGCTATACTTAATCATTTTCAGTGCTTGATATATCCACTGTGTAGCCGACAGCAAGATATTTCGAAAAAGATATCATGAGCTCAATTTGGAGTTTAGAAGTTCATCCAAAAGTGGCCTTCAATTTGGTGTTGCATTTCTGGAGGGTGGCGCTGTGTTTTTTGAATTGGCACTGCGCTTTTGTACAAGTGTGTTGCATTTTTTGCTGAAGGGCACTACGCTTTTGGGCAAGGTGGTACACTTTTTCCTAGTTTGCTCAGAAATCTCCAAAAATCACCCAAACTGCTCCTAAACTTCAGCAAATATTCTTATCACCTCTTATCATGTAAGTAATACATATTTTCTTCCTCATTGCATTCTTCAAGAGCAATTTTATGGTGTTTGAGTTTTCATGAAAAATTGGCATTTTTTCAAGTTGAAAACCAAAATCCCAACTTCTCATTCCTAATTTGATGTCCATAAAATCTCCATTCCCTTCCTACATCACTATAAACCCTATCTATACCCCTACATTACTATATCTTTGTCCCTAAATCCCTTTTCCCCTAAACCCTAGGTCCTAGGCATCTCAATTTCATAGGCAACCCTATTGACCTTGTAATAAAATTCTAATTCTAAACCCATTAAACATGTTGATCCCCTATCTCCTCCCTAAGTTCCCTAAACCCTTCCTCTACTTCCCCAATTTTTCCTACCCCATTCCCACTCCCTTAACCTATCTTCCCCTCCCATTTCCTCATCCCTAGGGTTTCAAAACTAAAATACCATGGAGGAGGAAAAAAAAGACTATATGGAGGAAGAAGAAAGGGAAGAAATAAGGCCATACAAGGGAGGAAGGATTCTTATACTTGAGCCTACCAACACTAGAGAATCAATTGCCTCACCCATGGTAGTCACTTGCTTCAAACTGATGGGGTGCTTTGATTTTTGTGAATTGGTACATAACTACAAACCCTAATCAAGCAAAAAGAGAAGGGTAAGTTGAATTTTCTCATTGATGTATCCAAGATATAATAGCATACCATATCAGGTCCCCATGAATTATTTCAAAGCAATTTTGAGGAAATTTGAAGAAATTTTGGGAAATTTTGAAAAACTCTTTGAAGGCACATTTTCCAAAAATGTCATATTTGGTCACCTTTCTTCAGAGAAGATTGTGGACAAAAAAAATTAATTTTCAAAAACTGGAGGATTTTTCTATTCACAGCATGCCAGGTAAAGAAAACCTCTCTCAGTTTTGCAAAAAAATTCATGGTTAGGGAGATATCTCAATATCTCTAAAGCCTAATTTTGCAAAAACCCAGAAATTTGACACAGTGCACTTGTAAAAAATGCAACGCCTAGGATGCTGCACTTTTTCTAGGAGCCTCCAAATGATAGGTCGGGATTTCCAATGAGCTATCCTATGCTCAATTTGGACACTAGGAACCCCTTCAAAAGTGGATATGAACTTGGCGTTGTAATTTTTACACTGGTGCTGCGCTTTTTGCCAATTTTTCTGCGTTTCCTGAAATTTGCAAATTTTCTCAGTTTTCCCAGTTTCAACTTGGAAAATGATGTTTATACCAACGTAATTCAACGACGTAAATCTAATAATCATGTTTTTAAGTTACCTAGGGGTAAATAAATTAGGTAAAAACTCTTGATGAGATGTAATGAATCAATTTCCAAAAAGTGAGGGATGAGTCAGTTTGATCTCCCTACATTCTAGGTATGCAGTTTAGTTTTTGGTGGAACAACTCCTCAACTTAGGGATTCAACCCCTGAGGTTTGGAGAAGTTGTTTTATGTATATATATATATATATTAGTGGTTGACTCATTTAATAGGATGGCCATAGTTGGATGTTTTTATATTGATCAGAAACTCTAGTGTATTCAGTATTTGGTAGGAATTTAATGAAAAGTTGCAACTATTTCTTTGGGATGCATGTGGTATGGAAATTTAACATTGTTTCTTCTTCTGTTGCATATGTATGAATGTTTTTAACTCTCCATGATCCATTTTATTTATATTATATGTTTATTTTCAAGTTGATAAGAATAATACATCTTCTATGCTCTGTTTTTGGAAAATCTTCATAGTTTGTCTCATTTATTCAGTTTAGAAAGAATACATGCATTGTATTGCTCTTTCTAGCACCTCATCTATCTGATCCATCCCACTTAAAAACCCTGAAGTGTTAGCCTTCCTACTACTTTTCCCCAGTGAATGGACTGCAATCCTATTCTTATTTTCCCTAACCTAGCCTCTTTGACCTAATTCACCCATCCAGCAAACCAATTCAAAATAACAAACCCCTATACTCATACCTAGCCTAAAACCCTAATTCATCTAGCCCTCTTGGTTGTGACTTTGTGGAGAGAGACCTATCTAGTTTGGTAGGGCTAGCTACCTAGCTAAAATATTGGTCTGTGGTTACCTCTATTTGGACTCTTTCTCAGCCTTAGAGATTTGGTGGAGTGATAACATATTAGCATCATTTGTGGGGAGGCAAAAAGACAAATATTCCCTAGGAAAGAATGACAAAGATCATATCTGATTGCTGATGGTGGAAAGTGATCAGTAACACAAAGGCTGAAATCATCCACCTAGCGACTCCAACTCAGTTTTGAAATCAAATCCAAAGACTCCACTGGAGGATGAATGTTGCCAAGAAATATGAAAGGAAAACATGGGAAGATCAAGTATTCAAATTGCAATTTCATTGAAGACATCATGTTATTTATCCTAAAATATGTCTTCTCTTTTCCTGAGAATGTACATAAATTTTTCCAAGGTATATTATGTTTGAGAAAATATCATGGACCTCTGTTGGACTTTTATCCTTTGAAGGTTGTAAACACAAATTCCCCATACACCTTTGATCTTGGTCCAAACCATTTTTCTGAATATTATGATGACCATCTTCAGCTTGATGAACCTCAAGATATTTAGAATAATCCTATAGCTTTTGTACATACTCCTACACCTTGTAAAATTCCAGATAGATACAAACCACTTATCTTACCTCCTATACTCCATGCTTTCCTTGAAATTCATTACCTATATCTGTTGAGAGACATATGGTGAATGTGACAACATCACCGCTGAGAGACATATGCATAATTTTGAGACTTTCCTCGAACTTTTTGAAGTTGACAAAGAGGATGTCAATATCAAGCTATTTTCTCTTTCTTTGCAAGGAAAAGTCAAGATTTGGTTCAAAAACTTGCTTGTTTCGAACATCTCATATTTCCTGCAGTTTTTCAAAATTTCCCTCGACAAGTGGGTGGTCAAATAAAACCCTTTCCTAATCATAGAAGTCTATGACCAGCTAAAAAGAGAGCTAGGTGAGACAATACAATAGTTTTTTGCCATATTCAATCAAGTCTATTGTTTGATACTTGCTAATATAAGACCTCCTCCTGGCTCAACTCTCTTACATTACTCAGATGCCTTTGATCCAGAAATGGAGTTTTAGTTGAGAGAAAGGAACCTTGAAACACGTGAAGAGATTTAGAATAGTGTAGTAGATGTAGAGACTAATCTACTGATCAGAAAGGCAAAGCTAAAGGAAGAAGAGAGGGAGAACATTGGAGAGCACCTGACATCTTCAGAGGTAAAAAATGACATTTGTGTAAGTACAATAGAGTAAATGATGCAAAATATCACCATGAGAGATGGATTTTCCATTCAATATTACTATGTATCACTCATTGCAGAAGAAAACGAAAATGTTGGCCTTAAACACTTTCCTGCTAATCCCAGCTACCATAGATTAGAAAATAGATTTGTAGATCAATCTGAGGAGAAACAATCTAATGATCTAATATGTATGTTTTATGATATTCTTCCTTTTGATGATTTGCCAAATATTGATCAATATGATGATATTTATATTCTCCAAATTGAAGCTAATTCTGTAGAGTAATCAACAGTTGGTTTGTGGGAGGAGGAAGTTCAGTTTTAGTAGCTCAAATACAGTGATCAACCAATGCATATCCACTATGGAAGTAAGGAGGAAAGTGCAGAAATTTTGTAAGTAAGTGAAGGATATTTGCCTCTTTTTTTTACTTCATTTCAGTTCACCATAGACAACTTTCATGTAATCATAAATAATCAGTAATTAAGTTTTGATCTTGACAATCAAGAGGGCAATGAAATCCTTGATCAAGACTCCTTAGCTCTAGATTTGCAGCCACCAAATTCCATTGAATTTAAAATTGCGGATGAAGGCTTGGAAGTTGAAAAATATGATCAAATGATGAAATATGATTATGTACCACTATGTTTTGAAGCATTTAAGTTTTTGAAGGAAATTTTTCATAATGTCTCTAAAGAAAAGGATGAGAAGCCTGTAGAAATTCATGCAGTCTCAATAGAAGCAATGGAAAATAGGTTGGAACAATATTTTCAAGTTTTTCATGACCTTATAGTTGGTGTGTTAGATTATATCTGCAGTAAAATTCCTTCTCCATTAGCTAAATGTGAGATTGAAAAGTGTGTTTATATAAACTTTATCTGACAGTCGGTTTCTTTGTAATTTTCAGTAGGAGTCTCATTACAAAGCTTATCCGAAAATTTCCAGTCATATCACGAAAGTAAGGGTAAAGATGAAAGTTCATATTCATGTTATGAAGAATGCCTACAATATAGCAGTAATGTATTAGATGGGCTAGAAATTAATATGTATTCCTATGAATATCCTTTCATAGCATCCTTGAGGTCAGGCAGTGGGCTCATGCTTTGCCATTTCATTAAGATTCAATATGTTGACAATTTCTCATGGGAGTTGCCTTTTAGTAATTCTCTCTTATTGCACATAAGAAAACACTGGTGAAGAATTCAAACAACAGCCATAATTATTACATGGTTGCATTTTTTGTTTCATTTCACTTGATCAGGTGATGAATGGATCAGTTAGAGTAGGTGTGATGAATAACCTCAATTATGAGCATATTTTTCAGTAGTATCTTCTAGTAAAGTTTGCAGTTAGTCTACAGTTTAGATTGTCAATTGTGTTTTAGTTTGATTCACATTAGGGGAATTTTGAGGTCTAAAATGGGCCTCCTAAGAAAATTATAAAATAATAGTGGAAATAATAAAGTAAGATCTGATTACATCGTCAAATTTTAGAGGGAAAAAATAAAAAACTACTTTTCAACTAGTATTTTCAACTTATCTCCCAAATTTTTTACTCAAATTTTGAGTGGGAGTACTCATTGGATGCAAAATTTAATCCCTCATCCAAGGAGTACCAATGTTGCATACTTTCGATAGATCCTGCTACACGAAAAATGAGAAATACATAAAAAATGTGATTGTAATCACGTTTTTTCATGTATTTCTCATTTTTCATGTAGCAAGGTCCATCAAAAGTATGCAACATGGGTACCCGTTAGATGAGTAATTAAATTTTGCATCCAATGAGTACTCCTGCTCGAAATTTAAGTAAAAAATTTGGGAGATAAGTTGAAAATACGAGTTGAAAAAGTAGTTTTATTATTTTATTATTTTTTAATCTTTGTACCCTTTTACTTAAAAAATGGTGAATCATCCCCCATGGTTGACATCATCATATTGAATCTTATTGGTTCTTAAAAAATTTATTTTGGTCGTACATTTTTCTTAGGAGGCCCATTTTAGACATCAAAATTCCCCTAATGGTTTAGTTTATTAAGTCAAGTTTTTAGTATTCAATTTGGTTTTTAGCTTTTGAATCCACGCCCAATGGTTAAACTACATGTTATACGGTGTTCTTTGCACCTCAAGAGCTACCATCACTAGTTGGAGCCAATGTTAGTGTCATTTTTTGCATTCTGCCACTAGTGATCGAAATATCTCTTTTCACATCATACTAGGGTTCCATTCTGAAATTTGTTATCATTCCACTAGGGCATGCAAAAATTTGGTCACTAATTACGATATTGAGATCATAAATACTCCTTTAACCTCCATGGTAAATGGAAATCATCATGGTCAAGTCATTCATTGTTGAAAGAGCCCCAGAGTCATCGTGGTCATCATTCATCTCATTCTTCCATGTTGTGCCATCATTAGGTCATAGGGTAAAAATCATGAAAATTGGTCATTTCACCATCAAATTCATCTTTTGAAGGGGTAGTAATAGTCAAAGGTATTCAAAAATTTCAGGTTCCAAACTATCATTTCTAAGTAAGTGGTTTTTTGTTTACCATATTTGTCTCTCAATTGTGCTTGGAAAGCTCATTTCCCTCTCGTAGGGTTTTGACGGAATTTTTCTTGGTTTCATTACTTCCATGGTTAAATCATCAACAAGAACTGTATCCTAATTCTCTTACACCTTCCCCTATCCTTAAAATACCTTCATAAACACTTATCATCACTCCTATCCCTCAAAATCATCATTTTTTTACAAACCCTAGCCTATTGCTACAATTTGACACTTTTCAAGACAAGGCTTGGGTTTTTCCGTTTTGGACCCCTTCCCCTCACTAAATCCTTGAAATTCCACTTTCCCCTACTTCTTAACATCCCTCCCCACCTTCGAAAAATTTTCCTAATAATTTAGAATTCCTCTATCCAATTTATTTCCCTTCATTCTTATAAATTGCCCAAATCCCTTGTTTTGCCTACACTAAACCCTAATTTTCTCTCTCATTGAGCTAGGGTTTGCTATGGAATCAGAGAAATCTAAGCAGAGGAGGCATAATGGAGGTCATATAAGAAAATATGAGGCAATTACATCTCATAAACATCATGTCTCCATCATTTTTCAAGAAGTCATTCCAAGGGACAAATCATTTGCCACACATGGGGCCATTTTTTCTTCAATGTGTGTTTCTAACCAAATGGAGATTCATTTAACAAAAATGAACGATTTTTTTGTTAATAACATACAAGGAAGAAACACCTTCTTCATTTTTTACACAGGTGTTATCATTTTGGAGGAATGCTAAAAATATAGTTTCTACAGGAGAGTTGTTGCACTTCCAGAGTATTATTGGGACAATCAACCTTTTTCCCTGATAGAATTTCCAAATGACTTACTTGATGAGTCAAATCATAACTAGACATACGTATCTTTCCAATGACCTATCATGATCTTAATTTCAAGTTACATAAGGCATCCAAAAGTGGTCTGCAAGAGCACGTTGTACGTTTTGCACCCCCATTCTGCACTTTTTTACCAGTCTTGGGAGAATTGATTTTTGAGGGGCTATACTTGATCATTTCCAATTCTTGATAGGTCCATTGTGTAGCCGACAACTAGATATTTCTAACGAGCTATCATGAGATCAATTAGGAGTTCATGATGTCATCCAAAAGTGGACTTAAAGTTGGCGCTCTGTTTCTGGAGGGTGGCACTACGATTTTTGAACTGGTGTTATGCTTTTTGACAAGTGTGGTGCGTTTTTTGCTAAAGGGCATTGTGCTTCTAGGTAAATAATTGTGCTTTTACCTAGTTTTCTCAGAAAGCTCCAAAATTCACGCAAATTTATCCCGACCTTCATAAAATATTCTTATCACCTCTTATCAAGTAAGTAAGACATATTTTCTCCCTCCTTGCATTCTTCAAAAGAAATTTTATGGTGTTTGAGTTTTCATGAAAAATTGGCAGTTTGTCCAGCTGAAAACCCTAATCCCATCTCCTCATTCCCAATTTTATTCCTATAAACACTAAATTCCCTTCCTACATCTCTATAAATCCTATCTCTACCCCTACATTACTATATATCTATCCCTAAATCCCTTTTCCCATAAACCCTAAGTCCTAGGCATCTCAATTTCTTAGGAAACCCTATCAACCTTGAAATAAAGCTATAATTACAAATACATTAAACATTTTGATCCCCTATCACCTCCCTAAGTTCCCTAAACCCTTCCTCTACTTCCCCAATTTTTCCTACCCCATTCCCACTCCCTTAACCTATCTCCCACTCCCATTTCCTCATCCCTAGGGTTTCAAAACTAAAATACCATGGAGGACGAAAACATAGACTACATGGAGGAAGAAGAAAGGGAAGAAAGAAGGACACATAAGGGAAGAAGTATTCTTAGACTTGAGCCTACCAACACCAGATAATTAATGGCCTCACCCATGGCAGTCACTTGCTTCAAACATCTGGGCTGCTTTGATTTCTATGAATTGGTCCATAACTACAAACCCTAATCAAGCAGAAAGAGAAAGGTAAGTTAAATTTGATCATTGATGTAGCCATGATAGCATATCATACCATATCAGGTCCCCATTATGTAATTCTGAAGCAATTTTGAGGAAATTTGAAGAAAAATTGGGAAATTTTGAAAAACTCTTCGAAGACACATCTTCCAAAAATGTCTTGTTTGGTCAACTTTTTGCAGAGAATATTGTGACCACACAAAAATGAATTTTGAGAAACTAGAGGAGGGTGTTGTTCACAACATGCCAAAGAACAAAATTATCTCTCAGGTTTGTAAAATCATTCATGTTTAGGGAGATATCTCTCCATATCTTAGGCTTATTTTTGCAAAAAATCCAGAAATTAAACACAGTCATCTTGTCAAAAACACGCTGCGATTTTTCTAGGAGCCTTCAAATGACAAATAGTCACCACCATTGGATTTCCAAGGCCCTCTAAGTCAAATTTTGACTATTAGCACATCAAATTTTGACATTATGATTGGGAGAAATGTCTAAAAATATCCAAAACATCATGTTTATGCCCTCTTTTTGAGCCTAGCACTGTGATTTTGACTATTCTTGGGATATTGACATTTTGGAGGGTCAAATCAAGTTAGTTTTAAAAAAAAAGCACAGTTTTGGAACCTAGACATGATAGGATTTATAATGAGATATCCTAAGCTCAATTTGGACACTAGAAACCCCTTCAAAAGTGGAGCTGAAGTTGGCATTACGCCTTTTACCAAATTTTTTGTGTTTCGTGAAATTTGCAAATTTTCTCAATTTTCCCAGTTTCACCTTAGAAAATGAGGTTTTTACCAATGTAGTTTAAGGATTTAAATCTAATAATCCTATTTTTATGCTACCTAGGGGTAAATACATTAGGTAGAAACTCTTGATGATATTTAATGAATCAGTTTCCAAATAGTGAGGGATGAGTCAGTTTGACCTCCCTACACTATAGGTATGCAGTTCAATTTTTGGTGGAACAGCTCCCTAACTTAGGGATTCAACCCCTAAGGTTGGGTGAATTTTTTTGATGTCTATATCTATAATTTCTTGATTCATTTCATAGGATGGAAATTTTTGGATCTTGTTGTATTGATCAGAGACTCTAGCATATTCAGTATTTGGCGGTAATTTAATGAAAGAGTCATAGCTATTTCTTTGGGATACCTGTGGTATGGAGATTTAACATTGTTTCTTCTTCTGTTGCATATGTATGAATGTTTTATAATCTTCATGATCCATTTCATTTCTATTATATTTTTATTTTCAAGTTGATAAGCATAATACATCTTCTATGCTCTATTTTGGGAAAATATTCATAGTTTGTCTCATTTCTTCAGTTTAGAAAGAATACATGCATTTTATTGCTCTTTCTAGCACCTCATCTATCTGATCCATCCCACTTAAAAACCCTGAAGTGTTATCCTTCCTACCTACCTTGCCCCATTGAATGGACTGCAATCCTAATATTATTTTCCCTGATCTAGCTTCTTTGACCTAATTCACCCATACAGTAAACCGATTCAAACAAACAAACCCCTGTACTCATACCTAGCCTAAAAACCTAATTCATCCAGCCCTCTTGGCTATGAATTTGTGGAGAGAGCCCTCTTTGGTTTGGTAGGGCTAGCTACCAAGCTAAAATATTGGTCTGTGGTTACCTCTATTTGGACTCTTTCTCAGCCTTAGAGATCTGGTGTAGTGATAACATATCGTTCCACCTTGAGGGTCACGCTAGTTCTAGAGTTAGATACTCATTCGAATTTTCTGATTATGTGAGATATTGTAAGCTATTTTGATCTCAAGGTCATATTTCTTGGAGAAGGGGACTCTCTTTCGGGATTTGGAGGAGAAGATCCATATGTGATGGTATAACACTCTTTATATCTACCTCATTTTGTGATCAATGGAAGTAAATATTCCCTTCCATCAAATATGTGTTTATAATCTATTGTTCATGTTGATTTTTTTTATTTGATGGTCCTCTATAGAATACAACTTGTGAGCTTTGTTTGGTATTAATTTTTGGATGGATTCATATCTATTGTAGATGGAAGGATCCCTAGGATGGTGTAGGAACTCTCTACATCGGATCTAACACTCGTCGTCAACATGCATGGATCTCGAGTATTAAACTTAAATCCTAGATATGGAAATTTATGCATGGATAATTGGCTTGGGAATCTATGTTTTTTTTCACTTCTTGTCAAATTTCACATACTCCTATGTCTGGTAGTCTTGTCAGGACTAGGACTACTAATACATAGCTCCTAGTGGCTACGCAAACATAGCCATAACAAAAATATTTGACACTTGAATCTATTTTGCCATTAATGGTCCTTGGCAGACACAATGAGCCTCTACCAAGTTATTTTTCATTCTATCTAAGCCCCAAGAATATATTATCACCATTTTTCCTTCAGGGTCATAAAGGACCCCTTCCCCTCCTACCACCCTGAGAATTTTTTTTATAATTATATATAATTTTAAAGTTTAACTATTTAAATAATAATAATAATAATTGTATAAATTGTATAATGATGATGATTAACATTCACCAAAATCAATATATTTTATCATACCTTAAGAAGGTAAGAGATTATTCATAATATTTCAGCATTTTATTTCTATGCTCAAAAAATATTGAGAAAATAATTCCAAGATCACCATAATTTTGTTGACTTAAAAGTAAATGAGGTTGGTAATATAACAAATATTTTGAAAATTAGATTGAATGTGAGTTTAAGATGGGAAATTTAAGTGAAATTGATTTTCATTTTCAACCATCTTAGTGTAGTAAAGGTGGACTCATAGTTTACTATAATACTAGTGTATCCCCTTATTTTTATTGTTAGTGTAGCCCCCTTATTGTTGTTGTTGTGCCCATGTAGTCCCCATATATATAGAAAGGAGGTTTTTTCATTTGTATCATCCAAGAATTGTTCATTTATGTAATGTAAAGAAGGTTTCCCCCTTGAAGAGGCTAATTTCTAAGTCGTTGATCTATCTTTTATTCTATTTTGTGAGTTGGTTTCATAACATTTGGTATGAGAGCTTTGGATTCTAGGGTTTCACTGTTGCAAATGGGTCATCTTGGAAATTAAGATATAACTTTGTTTTTATGAGGATTCAGAAGCTGACATTGTTACCACGTTGAAACAAACACTTGATTAACTTCGTGTAAAAATTTTAGACCTTGATTTGCAATATTTGCGAAGATATGATCTGTGTAAGTTACAGTTTTTGCAGGATCTATAATTTCATCTTAAACAAGTGACCGAGGGAAAATAAGCATAACTTTTGTTTTAGGAATCGGATTGGAATTCTGTAAAAAGTGACCACAATTGCATGGATGTTAGTTTCGTATGTATCAATTTTAGAGCTGAATTTTGAAACAATGACATGTGGCATGATGTACAAGTTCCCTCTACTGAAGTAACCCATAATTAGGCCATTGTGGGAGATCAAGCATAACTTTTCCTTTAAGAATCAAAATTAGGTCTAACCTATGGAATTGGAAAGAATACTCATAGGGCTACTACAGGAGCAAAGTTCAGATCTTGAAAATCTGAAATCATAGAGATAAATCAAGTTCAATATCAACCTCCTAAAAAGAAAGAAAAATGTTTGTATTTGTTTTTTAAAATTCGATAAATTTTGTTTGAAAAAGCAGTTTGAAGTGATTCCAAGGGAATATTGAAGCATACATATAAGTATTGGATTCTAAAATACCTCCCAAAAATAATTTCACACCCATTGAGTCGTCAGAAAACTCTACTATGACACATGAAGAGGAATAACTACAACACGATATATCAAAATTATGAACCAAATACAACAAATTTCACTCTCACAAAGAGAAACCAAAGAAGAACTAAAAGGTGACATATATGGTTTAAAAGGAAACATGGATGGTTTAAAAGGCAATATGAATAGTTTAAAATCATACATGGATGGGTTGAAGAATGGCATGGAAGGTATAGAAGGAAACATGGAAAATTTGAAGAAATACATGGAAGGTTTGAAGGAAGGTTTGACAAAGTTGCTACAAGAAAGCTTCCTAATGTCAAAAAGGTAGTAGAGGAAACTCATGATGAGAAAAAAATAAAAGTTAATCATGATTTCAAAAACTCTAATTTTAGATTAAATACCCACCATATTCCAAATATCTATATGAGGAAGCTTGATGGCAAGGATATTGTAACATGGATACTATAGATGGAGCAATATTTTGATCTCCATGATGTGAAAAACACACAAGATGTATGTATTGCAACAATATATTTAGAACCCAATACATTTGTATGGTATCGATGGCTTTTCTCTCGTAAAAAAATTGTCACTTTGTCAATTTTTACAGTGGAAATGTTAGCAAATTATGAGGATACAAAGAGCAACACCTTCTTTAGCCCATTGATAAATCTCAAACAAAAGGGTTCAATGGTGGAGCACATTGAGGACTTCAAAAAATTTAATATAAGCGTAACTAATATTCCATAGGAACACATGATTGATGTCTTCATAGGGACTTTCAAGTATATCATCCAACATGAGGTTCGCCTTCGAGAACCTAATTCATTGGAGAAGGAATTCAGGTTGGCAAGAAAAATTGAAAGAAAAATTATGGCAACAAGAAAGCCTACCACTCACAAATATAAAGATGGAAGTGTTGCTACTCCTAAACTTTCCCAACCTACAATGTTGACACCACAAAAATTGGAAGAAAAAAGAGCAAAAGGGATTTCCTATAGTTGTGATATAAAATACACTAAATGTCATAAGTGTGCTGAGAAGAAGTTATTTTACATAGATTGTGAAGATAAGGAATAAAATGAACAAGAAGCTTCAAAAGAAGAGGATATACACCAGAAACCAACCCTAGAGAAAGGATAAATGAATATGATGATATCTTGTAATGCATTGGCAGGAATTACCACTCCTCAAACTGTCAAGGTAGAAGGACATATCAAGAAGAAAAATGTAATAGTGTTGATTGATTCGGGTAGTACCCATAATTTTTTTCATTGTAAGGTAACCAAGGAATTGAATTTCTTTCTATAGCCAGCACCAGAGTGTCAAGTGATGGTGGAAAATAGAGGAACTATAATTTTCTTTGGAAAGTGCCATAATTTCAAGCTAACAATGGGGGAATATGTATTGAATAGTCCAATGCTCTCCAATCCCATGGGTGGTGCTAATGTTGCACTAGTAGTCCAATGGTTACAATCTTTCGGGACGATAGCTTTTAATTTTCAAGAAATTTTCTTGAATTTTTTTTGGGAAGGAAATTAAGTTGAATTACAGGGTATCGTAGGGAATCTGGGAAAGATAATAATCTCTAATTTCATGAAAAATATTCTAAAGAAGGAATAAAGAGGTGCAATTTCACAATTATGCTCACTAGATGTTCAAACATCAAAATCATCTATTTCTCTAGATCTCCAAAAATCCTTGGACATTCATTCCAAGGTGTTTGAAACTCCCAAAGGAATCCCACCTATTCGTGAGCATGATCATGCTATTCATTTGATTCCAGAAAGTGTTCCTCTAATCATTAGGCTTTACAGATATCCTTATGCCTAAAAGAGTGAGATTGAACATATGGTTGCAAAAATGTTAGAGGAAGCTATAATTCAACCTAGTCAAAGTTATTTCTCTTCTCCAATAGTATTGGTGCAGAAGAAGGATGGATCATGGTATATGTGTCCAGATTATAGGGAGCTCAAGAAGCTTACTATTATAGACAAACTTCACATCCCCGTCATTGATGAATTTTTGGATGAATTACATGGAGAAATTTACTTCACCAAGCTGGATATTCATTCTGGATGTCATTAAATTAGAATGAAGATTAAAGACATTATGAAAAAAGCATTCATAACTCATGAAGGTCATTATGAATTTTTGGTCTTTGGCCTTACTAATGCACCTTCACATTTCAATGTTTGATGGATTTGATTTTCAAACCCTTCCTTAGAATATTTGTGTTAGTATTTTTTAACGATATATTGATCTACAACAAGTCTTGGAAGGATGATGTTTAACATGTTGGGATGGTGCTCAAACTATTGGAGGAGAAATAATTAAAGGCGAAACCCTCAAAATGTTTCTTTGGAGTACAGGAGGTGGAATATTTGGGTCATATTGTATCTCATGAGGGTGTTAAGGTAGACCCTAAGAAAATTAAATCCATTAAGGAATGGAAAATCCCTACAACCATAAAGCATCTTCAAGGATTTCTAGGGTTAACATGGTATTATCGCAATTTTTTAAAGAATTATGGGAGAATATCGACACCTCTAACTTCATTACTGAAGAAATATTAATTTTCTTGGACTCTAGAAGCAACTAAGGCCTTTAAACATCTTAAATAGGTAATGTGCCACGAACCAGTCTTAGCTACGCCAAACTTCACAAAAACCTTTATTGTGGGATGTGTTGCATCGGGAAATGGAATTGGTGTAGTTTTAATGCAAGAAGGAAGAACCATTTCTTTTTAAAGTCGTCCAATCAAAGATTTTTTTTTACTAAAACCTATTTATGAAAATGAAATGTTAGAAATACTACGTGCACTAAATAAATGGTGACCTTAACTAATGGGAATACAATTCAAGGTAAAAAATAACATGATAGTATTAAGTTCTTTTTGGAAGAAATATTATCTTTAGAAGAGAAACAAAAATGGGTCACAAAGAGTTGGGTTATGACTTTGTAATCATCTACAAAAAAAATAGAAGCAAAATTTTCTTGCAAATGCACTCTCAAGAAAGGATGAGGATGTAGACGCATTTATTTGTGCCATTTCTATTATCCAGAATGAGTGGATAACCGAGCAAGGGATGAATGGAAGAATGATGAAGAGTTGTGGACACTCATTCAAAATTTGAAAAAAAGATCCAAGTACAACTAAAACATTTAGCCGGAAAAATTATTCATTATGGTACAAAGATCGCTTATACCTTTGGAAGAATTCCCAACTCAAACAAAGTATTCTTTTTGAATTGCACACCTCTCCCTTAGGAGGGAACTCGGGATTCTTAAAAACTTACCACAGGGTAAAGAAGGATTTTTTTTGGGATGGCCTTAGATCTAATATTTGAAAGTTTGTGGTGGAATGTTTGGTTTCCCAGCAAAATAAAGTTGAGACAATTAAGACCCCAGGTCTATTACAAGCTTTATCCATTCAAGTGAATGTTGGGAAGAGGTTTTAATAGATTTTATCATAGGTTTACCCAAGCATGGAGGAAATATTTTTATCATGGTGGTAGTTGATATACTTACCAAGTATGAACACTTTTGTGCATTATCTCATCCATTTAAAGACGGTACAGTTTCTACTGCATTTATGGAAACATTTTAGAACCTACATGGAAACCCAAATATTATTGAAAGAAACAAAGATCCCATTTTTATAGGAACTTTTAGTCGGAATTATTTTCTTGTTTTGGTACTCAATTAGCTCATATCTCATCATATTAGCCTCAATCTGATGGGAAAACTGAGATAGTAAACAAATTTTTGTAAGGTTGTCTTTGTTACTTTGTATCTAATAAAAATACACAATGGGTCAAGTGGTTACCTATCGATGAATGGTGGTGTAACGCGTCCTTCCATACTACAACAAAAATGAACCAATTTATGGCACTTTATGGATGTCATCACCCTACATCACATCATATTTAAGAGAAAATTATAAGATTCAAGCAGTGGAAGATCACATCAAACATCAACAAAAAATTCTCCAACTCTTAAAGGATAACCTCACATTGGCGTAGAATAAAATGAAACAATAGTCAGATCAACATCGCAGTGAAAGAATTTTTGATGTAGGAGACTAGGTATTTTTACAGCTACAACCATACAAACAAATTTTCGTCAAGCAAGCTACAAAGGATAATAAATTATCACCAAATTATTATGTTCCTTACAAGGTGTTGAAAAATATTGGTACTATGGCATACAAATTGTAGCTTCTTGCATCTTCCCGAGTGAACCCAACTTTCCATGTTTCATGCTTAAAGAATGTTATAGGTGACAAGCTCCCAGTTCAAACAATATTGCCAGAACTTGAAGAGGAAGGAAAAAACATATTGGAACCTGAAGTAGTCGTGGAAACAAGAACTCGACAGCTACGAAATCGATCAATTTTAGAGTATCTCATCAAGTGGAAGAACTTACCTGCTGAAGATTCAACATGGGAGGGTGATAATTTTATAAATAAGCATCAAGAACTAATCAAGCATTGAGGACAACACTTTTTTGAAGGAGAGGGTCATGCTAGGTCCCTATAATACAAATGTATCCCCTTATTGTTATTTTTAGTGTATCCCCCTTATTGTTATTTTTGTGGTCGTGTAGTCCCCATATTGTTATTATTGTGCCCCATATAAACCCAATATTGTTAGTGTTGCACCCTTACATTGTTATTGTTATGTTGGTTAGGATTATATTGTGACTCCTTCGAACCCTATATATAGAAATGAAGTTTTTTAATTTGTAGCATCCAATAATTGTTCATTTATTTAATGTCAAGGAGGTTTCCCCCTTGAAGAGGCTGATTTCTAAGTTGTTGATCTATATTTTCTTCTATTTTATGAGCTAGTTTCATAACATGGACTCTTTCATCTCATGTTGTTTTGGGAAATTATCAATGCCACGTTTTATTTATGAAGCTCATGAGAATTTTTTATTATTTTAACAATGTTCATTTTATTTTTTTCCATGTACTTCAATCTACCAAGATAATAGTTAAGTGGCTCAATTTTTTATTTTTTAAACATAACAATATAACTTTATTTCTTGAGTAATCAATACCATTATTTCTTCCCCATAATTCATAATTGCACTTAAATTTTAAACAATCATTTCAAATCCATATACACATAAATCAATAATTGGTTAAGGCCCTCATAGGACTTTTTTATGATTTACTATTAGCACCAAAATTATTTTACTTAAGTTTACTAGTCTATTTTTCTTAAACTCTCGAGAATTATCTTCCTAAGCTTAGGTTATATTTGCAACCATGTAAAGAAAAGGGCTTCAATTTAATATTACCATCACAATTTAATTCATTTAACATGTATTTAAACATACTTATAACAAAAATCTTGTTCCATAGCTAAATACCATGACAGAAGAAGGTTTTATGATGGTTCTACTACTATGATTTTTGCATTGATTTGATATGGTTTTGATTCTCAACGAGAAAAACCTTCACTAATGATTCCCTTCAACTTGATGTGGTGTGTTTTTAGCATGCCATATGTCTAGGCCATGCGGCTTGTTAGGGTTTGAACAACTTAGATTCATTGTAAAATTTTTTGGTTGGGGATTTACTTGAAGGGTTGTTAGGGTAACTAACCTCACCCTGCCCCACCTTCGACTTCATTGTCATTTGCATTGAACAATTCTATGCTCTACACCATTCGAGGTTTTTTCATTTGTTGCTTATATTTTTTACTATGCCAAGTCTCAGATTCCCCTTAATATTTTGAGTTTTTTCTCTTCTTATGTTTTAGGTCTGGTAGACCTCTTACCATAATATTTTGCATTGGGGGCTTTATCACTCTCTTTTCTTTATCACTCTCTGTGCTTTCCTGAGTTCTTTCTTTTTCCCTTAGGGTTATTACTGTAATATTTTACTCTATTTTTTAAAGTTTTGTAGGTATACCCATAAATTCTATGAATTGGGGGGGGTTCTTGGAGTAACATGGGTGTTTCTTCTTAGGTTACCTATATGATCTCAAAGTATATTTTTTTACCCCATCCAGGTTTTCGACTATACACCTGATTAATTAAGCAATTCTAGGGCTTACTTGGACAACATTTGAAAAGGTTTATCGTTGTTCCTATCAGTTTATATTTTTATGGTTTTATGGTTTTATGCCAGTAACCCTACTACAATGTCGAAGTCATTTCTTCCACATTTTTTCATTTATAGGTAAGTAATTTTATGGTTCATTTAAAAAAAACATTTCTATTCTCCTCTAATATATTAAGGTTTCGATGGTTCATATTTTCAATCTTTTCATTTAACAAGCTCCCCATTATTTTGTTATGATTGGTATTTTCCTCTATGTGTAAGGTCCTATGTTGAAATTTCTTTGGATATTATTTGATTCCAAATATTTTCATCTTTGATAAGAATTTTAATTTCCTAATGGCATACTTATCCCTCAAATATTATTCCAATCTTCTTATAATTTTCTTAGATATTATTTTTGAGTAACTTTTGTGCAAAGGATTCGAGTGTGGTGTAACATGAAGCCCATAAGAAGGTAATTACCCAACCATTGTGTATTATAGTATTTCTTTCTTATCATATTTAAGTTTTATGATTATATAATTATATCATTTTGACATAATTCTCCTTGATTTCTACAAGTTTTCACCTGATATTTCTAGGGTTTCCTTTATTGATATTCCTTTCACAGTTCAGACGTTTACCAGGTATCTACGAATATTTAACCCTTACCCCTTATTCTTTGCAGGCTTACCTTTTTTCCAAGAAATAATTCTTTTAAAACCAAAATGGTCATGGTTGTGGCTATATGTGTTTTCGTTTAATTCCTAGTTTCTACTATTATTTTACAAGATATTGAACCCTTTTAGGTTCTTTAATGTATTACTTTAACATGGTTACAGTTTGGACAAAAAATTTACTTCTAAAATACCTTGTTCTAAATAGACTTCCTTAATCAACAATAGTCGTTATAACTTGTGATGGTATGTCAAGCTACTAGTTTTTTCATTTGTGTACAAAGGACTCATTATATCCGAATTCCTTGTGTTATATTATTTAGACTCTACATGATTAATTTCATTCAGTAATAAGATATTTGCACGCGATATGAAAGCTTATTCAGAAGGTTTTCAACCTGGTTTTGTATTTAAAATGTTAATAAATTCGATCTTATGAAAGGAAATCATGGGTTCTATATGTAGATAATATATTCCATAAATATTTTTTTCTTGACATGTGAATGGAGTTTACATGCTTGTTTATAGCTTCTAGTTTTAATAATCATTTTCCTGTAAATTTCATTGGTTTTAAAATATAAGGACCATTAGTCTTGTGATAATGATCACTATTATTTATTATTTGAATATGTTCATATAAATATATATTTATAGACTAGATAACCTAGGGAATTCTTACTTCAAAATTTTAATTATAAGAATCCTAGCTTCCAAGTTTCTATACTTAATAATTTAAAGTGTTTTCCATATTACAACAAGGGCTATGTGTTGTTGAGGAATGAACTAAGACCCTTTTCTTAGTTTCATCCCAAAACGGCGTTAACCATGTCTTCCATAATTATATATGAAAACTTTAGATGACATTTATCTATAACAATCTCCTATTTGGACTTCAAAATTTAAATAATCTTTTCCTTTAACATAGACATGCAACCTGCTCTATAGAACTGATTATAAAATAATAATTTAATATTTCTTGACAGGAGACCATATAACTCTTGCATGCACCCCTCTTCAATACATATATGAAAAAACATACTTTAGGATTCAAACTCTGAAATCAAAGAATAACAGTAAAACCCAATTACTTGTCTTTGATTTTTTTATTTTTTTTAAAGGAGGTTCCATGTTCCTACCAACAATTGAATTGTTGTCTCAACAATTCCCTCTAATATCTAGAATGTTATTGTTAATTCTAATCGCAACTGTACGAACAAAACTCACTTTATATGTGCATAACAAATAGCCCTAACATCAAAGATGATTGTCAATTTCCTTAGATCTGCAGTTAGTGATCAAAATAAATGCTACAGAAATCTAGATCTATGCAGTTAGAGACATTAAACAACAAGAAATAAGTAGGATTTGCTCCATGCATCCAATTAACAAGAAAATAATATTTTTAAATATTTTTTGTATTATGACACTTGGGAAGGGAACATAGAAAGATGTTACCAGTCCCCCTCAATAGGATAGGTTATTGTATGTCCTCAGTGCTTCAGATATAAGATCTCTCTCTCTCTTGATGGTGTAGAAAACCCAAACAAAAATGGAACTCAAAGGGAGCTCACAAGCAAAAAATTAGAAAAATCTGACAATGATGGAGGATCAAAGTCAAACCAAAAGTATAGATCCAAAGTGATCTTTGGGAAACAAAAAGTAGTGAATGAATGGAAAAACCCTTATATTTATAACAAAATATTGACTTAGTCTAGATATTTGTGCATAGTTAAAATATTATTAACCAAATCTACATCCAACTTTTATGGATATTTTATTATTTTTGTTGAAGGGAAAAATAATTTGAATTTGGGCAAATCCCTTTATTTTTCAATAATAGATAAACAAATGATTTATTTATTATTTTAAGAATATGGTTGACTAATATTTAAATAAATATTTATTTATCCAATTATTTATAAATGATTTAGTCAGATTTAAAAATGAATATTATTTAAATAATGTTTTAAATAATTATTCCTAGAAAATAATAAGATAAATAATGATTTATCAAATTAATTTTCATGTTTTGGGTTAAATATGACCAGTAATATTAATTAGATCGTGGTTTAATTAATTATCCCTTGAGGAAAATCAAATAAATAAGGATTTATTCAATTATTCCTCATGGGGTTTCCTGTTTAGACCATAAACAACTTAATAAGTTATGGATTGCTAAGTTATTTTTCATAGTGAAAGAAATTTTACTAGGGAAAAATCGGTCTTACATGGTGTACTTTGGTCCATCTAATAGTAACAAGTTATATGACCAAAATTTGGTGTAGCGTAGAATCCTTTATATCAAGAAAAAAATCAGTAACTTTCATGGTTTCACCTCCTCAAATCCTAGCAATATCCTACTAAATTTGGGCAGTAATATTTATTTATGTAGGTCCAATATTCATCTCCCACTAAGAACTCATTTTTTCCAAATTTCCTCTCACCCACAATCTTGTTTTCCACCCATGACATTTCTCTCTAGCCATGATAATTATGGTGTTAGGGAAAATCACCCCCTGCAATATGGAGTAATTTTATTTTTGTGTGCCCCTGTCCTTCTCATACCATAACATATTCTAATTAATTTCTAACATTTGGTGTCTAACTACTTAGGTGGTAAATATTATATATTTGAAATAGAAAATAAGTAAACTAAAATTTTATTCAAACATTACATTAATATTTACATCTACCAACAACTTAATCTTGGCCCCACATTTAACATTTCCATAATATTTGCAACTTGTTGTGGCTGCTACACAACCACCCAAAAATTTGGGCATATTTAAAGTTTCAAGTCCCCCTCTGTATGCTTATCCCATTAAGGTTTCAACTCAGCACTCGGTCAGTTAATCTCCCCATGACATATTCCTGCCAAACCCAGTCGTTGTGCCCATTCATACAATGCACACTGCACCCACTTGTCTTAATGTCTCATGAGTGCACTACGGTTTGGAGGGTTTGTTGCTACAAAGAGCATTGAGAGTTCCTCCATGGATTCAAAGCTAGGTTTCCCATAGTATTCATCAGCAGTCACTGGATGCACTGAGCTTTGACATATAAGGCTTTGATCTAGCTTGCATTATGCTTGTCATGCTAGGGTTTGAGAGAAACCCTAATTTCTCAAGGGAGTGATCTCACTCCTGTTTACCTAATTTATATTCCCTAGGGCACATTCTAATAGGAATAGCATGAAATCATAATAAAATAATCGAATATAAATTTCCCTCAGATTCATGATTGGTTTCCCCCATCTCAACATGTGCATTAATGTTTTCACGATTTAAGTGATGCATTACAAGTCCTACACACCTGCAAGCCCCTTTTCTCTGACATGTGCATTGAAATGAAGTGGAGACATCTGTGTTGATGGTTAGGGAAAGGCTTAAGCTTCATTAGGGTATGGAAAAGGTTGGCTCTCCTCTGCACCCCTAAAACTATAAATTATTATGATAAAGAATCTGACCATGCCCTTAATTAACCTTCACTATCTAGAACTCTTTTCACATAGCGCTTCAAGGCACTGGCTCTAAAAGCACATCATAACCGTGGGAAACAAAAAATATTAGTCACGATTGGTGTTTCGATTAAATGTATAAATTTTAATTTGATTTCCAAATTTAATCATGAGCTGTTATATCCACACAATTTATAACAAACTAATTTGGATTATTTTTTGTCTCATGCTCCTAGAGTGAATCAATGTTTGTCTTTTTATCTATTGATTGATCCCACATGAAAATTATCAATTTGGTAAACTAATTTGTTTGTTTCATCTTCTTTGCAAAACACCAAGAAAATGTGGCTTGGATCCATACCCAACAAGGCAACACGTGTGCTCGAGGAAAGAAATGCATAGTTTGCAAAGACACAAAGGTCGCATAGGTCACAAAGTCACATAGGTCAGAAATTCGCATAGGTCCTAAAGTTGCAAAGTCACAAAGTCGCAAAGTCGCATAGGTCACAATGTCACAAAGTTGCAAAGACACATAGGTCACAAAGTCGCATAGGTCACAAAGTCACATAGGTCGCAAAGTCACATCGTCGCAAAGTCACAAAGTTGCATAGGTCACATAGGTCGCAAAGTCAAAATTTGAAAAGTAGCATAGGTCACAAAGTCACAAAGTCGCAAAGTCGCATAGGTTGAATATATCGCAAAGGTCGCATTGTTGTCATTATTATTGCATGTGTCATCCTTGATGGAAACCCACTTGTAAAATACCAAGAACATGGTTTTTGGATATGCTCAGAGATGAAAAAGTGATGGAACAGAATGTCAGAATTATGGGATAAAGGCTTTTCAGATCATAATTGAAAGATGGATAAAGTACAATATTTGAGGAACTATATGCGATTTGGTAAAGGAAAAGTCGTGTATAAACACGGGTACAAAGAAGAAAAGTCACATATGTGATAGCGCACTAATTTAATAATACCAGGGGACTTTACCAAGGTATTAGCCCACAATATTGAGAACAGTAACGGTTATTTCATCCCGTTCAAGAATAACATTGGCACTTGTGTGGTTTTGGCTCATGGTATTGGCTAAGGCTCAATCTATATAAAGAGGTGAAGATCACAATGCTAAGTGTGCATGAGTATGCGAATTGAATGAATACTTCATCTGAAGTATATCTGCATGGAATGGGCTATAATCAATAGATATATATTATATTATGATTCACTTATGAATACAATGATGGATTGGGATCTCTAGACCTGAAATGACTTTGTATTTGAATGATATATTTATGATTTGTTTAGATATGTGGTCTGGTGCATTTTTTTTGTAGTGAAGGGTATGATCTGAGTGAGTTTTCAGTTCTGAAGAGTTGCACACTCCTAAATTATTTATAGATCTATACGCGGGTTTGACTCAAGGAAGGTGCGTATACACATAGATTTGACTCTATGAAGGTGTATATATATTCAATGAAACCTATACGCACATTGGCTTCGGAATAAGCCTGTAAAAATGCAGGTTTGTCTTATGGAAGTTGCCTATGCAAGCTAGGGTTTTGTTAAAGAATGCTGAAGGAAATGTTTGATCAGTTTTGTTATGTTTTTGTTGTTTGTCAATGATGTCTTCATATAGATCTAGGTTGTTTGAGTACTAATTATGCTTCTAGTTGATTGTGTAATTGGTTGATTGAAAATGACTGATGTTGCTAACTCTATGAGGGTTCTAAAAAACTGGAAAAATATTTCTGAATGTCCCTGATCTATTCTGAATCTGGTCAGAACTCTAATCTTAGTATGTTAAGATCTATATGCAGGTTTCTTCACATAAAATCATGTACACATGCGAGTTGCCATAAGTAAAGTAGCGTTCACATTTTTATTATGAATGATCAGTGTTGCAGTTAATTCTATGCATTGATGCAAAATTTTGGTTTTATTTCTATGTTCTAGTTACAGTGATCTCATTGTTCTGTTCGAATTAGGTTGATGGTTGTTTCAATTGATCTACAAGTTGTGTTGAATTAAAATTTGTTGGATCTAGTGTCAAAATTTATGAAACATGGTATAAAATGGTTCTGAGGGTTAAAGCCTTCAGTGTGGAAGTCGAAGATTCCTACCAGTAGGTGCTGGTGATCAGATCAGTGGGTTGTAGCTCCCTTCCAGTGGTGGTTGGTAAATGAGATTAGGGGGTTGGAGCTCCCTTCCAGTTGTAGTTGGAGAACGAGTGAAGGTTGAAGCCTTCTACAGGTGGGTTCCTGCATTCTGGTATTATTTTATGCCACTAAAAAATTGTAATCAGTTTTCCATATAATAAATATTGAAGACAAAGACGATAGTAGTGGTGGTTTTCTCCCGAATTGGGTTTCCACCTTCAATCTTAGTGTTCATGTGTGTTGATTATGTGTGATGATTTATTGTTTTCTTACTACACATGTTTACTACTTACAATATTTATGATGAATAAATGATGCACTGAGCTAAGTAAATTTTCTAAATATTTATTGAATAATGAGTTCACTAGGCATATGCAAGTTTCCTTAAAGAAATCCGCATGCATATGCTAGTTTTATTAATTAAAGTCGCATATAGAAATTGTAAAGAAAATAAATTTTTTTGTGAGCTTTTGAATATTGATTCACCCCCCGCGCTCTCAGTATTTTTCCCAACAATAGTCACATAGGTTGCAAAGGTCGCAAAATCGCATAGGTCACAAAGTCGCAAAGTCACATAGGTCATATTCTGCCACTCGGTCGCTTCTATTTTTGGCATACAATTAGGTAACAAGGAAAAATTAGCCAAGTTGAGAGAGACTTCAATGATGGTAGACGACATCCTTGACTGGACCAAAAAATATCTCTAAGCTCCAGATACTCTTCAAAATAAGGATTGGATTACGACACAAAATGATAAAGTATAGTTGTGCATGAGAATCTAATATCGAGACAAGTTGGATAAGGATACAAACAAGGTCATATATTCACATAATCATCTCCTCATTGGATTATATCGATGGTCAAAGTCCATAACGCTCCTTCCATCTAGTCACTAGCATAAACTAATGAACGAGAGGACGTACTACAGGGAATGAAAGGATTTCTCAACCCAATCAAACAATATTCTATCTCCAAAGACTTGCAGGTGACAAGAAAGAGCATCACACAGTAGGTGGTTGAGCCAGTGAGGGTTCACACCAAATTTGATACCTTGTCAAACTAACTCAAAGCTAAGAAAAAAAAGTTGATTCTAGATTCCCTCGAGTGCATGCCCATACTCGAGGAAGACTTACCTCAACTATTCACGATAGCTACAGACTAAAATAATGGAAAACCTATCTCAAGGAACAACAACATATTGAAACTCTAGCCTTATCAATCACCATATCATTAGGAAAGGGTAAATGCATGTGAAAGACTATCTCATTTTTGTTGCACAACATAGTAGCTTAGGAAAAATTGAATTAGAACCCGAGAGAAACATGAGGGAGTCCCTAGGCCGCAATCATCCCTAGGTGACAATCAACCCTAGGTCACAATCATCCCTAGGTCGCAATCAACCGTAGGTTGTAATCAACCCTAATTCGCACTCAGCCCTAGGTCGCAAGAAACCCTTACTCGCAAGAAAGCCCAAGAGTCAAGGGGAGGCAAAAATCCATGAGCAACCCAAGGGTCATCTTGATCTATATGTACATCCTCAAGTGATTTTGTAAGGTAATTTTTGGTTTTTGGGACTTTGGAGAGAGACATATTTTTCTTTTTGAATGGATGTAATTCGATGAATACAAAGTATTATTGGATATCACTATTGAATATGATGGAAATATCCTGTATGTTTGTGTTGTGAATATGGTCCCTTCAAATGAATGAATGCTTCTTTAAGTATTGGTGCACCTTTCAACTCATTTATTCTCTTGTGTTATGAGTTTCCTTACACCACATGGATGGTATATGATTCTCTAATTTTAAAGATATGTCATTGAACTTCTTTGTTGATATTTTCTTTAAATCATTATTGGAATGTGCATAGGTTATAGATGAAAAATTTAGCCATCGTGAACTGATTCCTATTCATTAAGTAAATATTTTTATAATTATGATCTTGGTAAAGGTTTTTCTAACAATGCTTTTCGTAAGTTTCATGCTTTAAATTTTTCTTTTCTATTCATGTTATTGTGTTTCATGGGGATTTCATCAATTATCAACTTGTGTTTGTTAAAAATCCATGAATTCTCCTCTCAGTGAGCCTCCTCCCTGTCTGAAAACCATCTCCACCAACTTAATGGAAATCGGGCCCACATACCATATGGGATCCCTAAACCAAACAGTGTAGAGTCTGATTGGGAGTCTGAATTTGGGATATCCCCTTATTTTTGGCGATACATTTCAGACCGTTAACAAATTTGGTACCAAAAGGAGGGAAAGATGACAAGATGAGCCCTTGGAGCCTGCAGTTTAGTCTCATATATATAAACGTCTCATACCCAAATCATCCTCCCCAGATGTTTATCAGATTTATCTATTTCTCAATCCTTAATCCCATATGAACCTATTTATCACTTGTCTCAATTGAAGTTTGATGATGAGAATGGAATTTCCATAACTGAGCACCTTTATTATTTTCTTGAGTTTTTTAAATTTTGCAAAATTGATGATGAGGATTTTTCTTATGCTCTTTTATCCCTCACCCTTGAATTTCACATTAATAAATGGTGCCACATGTTTCCAGCACCTTCCATCCATTCATTCGAGAAACTCGCCGATGAGCTTCAACAACCATTTCACAGATACGATTTGAAAGATATATTAATAAGGATAAATGAGATCAAAATGAAACCTAAAGAATCTCTATAGAAATTTTCTATTTTATTTGGCCCTCCTTGTTTTGAGTTTCCTAAAAGAGATGTTGACTAGGAATATTAATTGAATAATTTCAACAGTTGGTTTTCGTTTCTCTGCAACACCTCCAGTCTAAAACAAACCCTGATCCTCGGGACTGTCATGATAGTCTTCAAGTTACTAATTTTCCAGATTCTATTACTAATATTGTCATGCCCATCTCTCTGAGTCTGGAACAACTTCAAGCCTCCAGGGAGGAAATTACTGTTTGTGAAATTTCTCATCCTCCTCCTAATTTGCTACCTAATGAATTTTTGGTCACAAATAGTTCAGGTGATGAAAGATGCTTGTAGGGAAATGAACCATGTTGTATCACCTCTGAATCTTTCATACACCCTGTTAAATCAAAACTCAAAAACCAGGTTGATTTAATATCTCTCCCTGCCAATGAAAATAAACTCTATTCCATTAAACATATGTTTGGGTCTACTCCTAAATCTCATTCACATACCGGCATTGACTTGGGCCTTGTCTCGAATGAAGTTGATTTTCCTGTAAAATCCATGCATCATGACATGAATGTAGTTTCATTGTTCCCTCTAGAGGACACTAATGTGTGAGATGAAATTCCAGGTATGATTGGTACCCCCTCATCTGAATCATTTCATCCATTATTCCCTGATTCATTTCTTGAGCCTGCCACACCTGTGATTTCTACAAATCATTTAGAACTTTCTTCTATTGGTGTTGGTGCCAACGATGAACATGAGGGTGATGTTTCACAATCACACTATGAGAATTATGAATCTCTTATATCTGATCTCCTCCATCCACAGCCCTTAACTAGTCAAGAAAGAGACCTTATATCTCGAAAAAATTGGGATGTTTCTCTCATAGTTTCATCCTCATTTTTAATCCAAGAAGTGCCTAATGTACCAAATACCCAACTTGATCAAATTGGTGGCTTCAATGATTGTAATTTCTCCAAAAACATATTCACTAGCACCTCTAGTGATTGTCACTCATATCTATTTGTTGATCTTGCGAAGCCACCAGAATTCGATGATTCACCTTTTGAAGATTCAGGGACTCGTGAGGAAGTTGAGGCACTTCAACTTCCATTGATGGTTATGTTAGGTTCTCACGATCCCAATGAGACCCCTGAACCAGGTCAAATTAGGGTTTCTAAAATTAGGTTTTCCAAGTGTTAGACTTGGTCCTGTCAGTCCTTCGTCAGAGTCAAATTCACCAAAGTTCATTTCCCGTCATTTGCAGTCATTAATGCTATTTTGGTCAAAAAGAGTCATTTTCAGAGTCTAGGTCTAGTGGTTGGTCTTCAAACATGTCGAATAATGCCTGAGGAAGGTTCAATAAGTTTCTTATTACAAGAGTTTCATCATCAGTAATGTGCAAGGCTGATTCTTCTCCAAAACTCTGTTTTGGAGAAGAAAATGTCAAATTAGTTGTTTGTAATAAGTGTATTTTTAAAAAATCCAGCCGCCATGAAGATTTCAAAGGCAAACTCTGGTCTTCCTTGCCAAACTTCATGCCACCATCCCCTCAAAAGACAACAAAGAAACCCATTTTTCAGTCCAAGAGTCGAAAGCCATCAAGAATAGACTTCATTGTGAAAGTGCTAAATTTTCAACCAGTGGGTTTTGTTAAGTCAAATCGAGATCTTGTACCAATTACCCCGCAAAAATTAGCCAAAAGTATCATTTCCCAAGTCAAAAACCCAAATAAAACAACACGAAGTTTATGCTAAATGTCAAGCTGCCAAAGTTCAGAGTTTGTGTAAAATATGAAAAAGTGCCTGTGCCCAAACATTACAAAAATAGGTATTGTAAGACAAAAATCAAACTCCATGGTTTTAAAGATCTTTTCATATGTTTAAACGTTCTTGTGCATTCAAGCTTGAATGAGAAAGTCGATTTCAAATCATGGAAGGCGAAATTTGCGTTTGGGTGAGAGTTCACTGAGTTGAAAACAGAGCGCGGCGCGCTGGAAGAAGGCACGGCGCACTCACGTAGCGCGACGCTTAGAGCCGAAATGCACAGTGCAATTTAACACTGGCGCAGCGCGTTGGAATTCCACGTGGTGCACAGAGTGATGGGCACAGAAAGTGATCAAGAAATTGTATAAATGGTAGGAAGGGATCCAAAATTTGCAGACATACTCGCCCCATCATTACAGGAGTGTGCTTCTCTTGGAATCTATACACAACAACAAGCATTTGAGTACCTTGGAACAAAGGTGAAAATCTTGAGATCATTTTGGGTGAAGGAAAAATGATCAAAGGTTGATGAAGCTCGGGATATCCTTCTTAATGTCTTCCTTGCAAATGTGCCGGTATATCAATATAATTTTCGGCCAAAATGTATCTATGTGGCTGTCATGTTAAGACGGATGTTGGAGGCCATGCTTAATTCAGATGCCATTGATGATAAGGACTATGTGGGTAATAAACGATTGGAGCTTGCGGGCCAGTTACTTGCTTTGCTCTTTGAGGATTTGTTCGAACGTATGAACTCAGAAATCAAAAGGCAGGTTACATATTCAAAGCAGATTCGAGAAAACCAGTTTGATGTTGCAAAGGTTATACGGCATGATATGCTCTCTATAGGATTAGAGCATGCTATTTCCAGTGGAAACGAGACTGTCAAGCGATTCCTGTTCACCTGGTAGAATGTTGGCATTCTTATGGCAATCAAATTCATGTCACCGGTGGATTTTCTGGTCGTCTTAAACATCTTTTCAAAAGCGCTATGATACATTATTCAGTTCAGAAGCAGAAAATATCTTGTTAATTCGTATCCTTATATCCCATTGGCAAACAAATTTTTGTTGTATTATTCCATTTTCTAAAGGCAAAGTCTTCGTTCAAAGGCGTTTTTTGTTGAAAGTTTGGTTTTCATTTGAATGGAAAATGGAAAAGGATAAAAATCAAAGACCGAAAGCCTAAATTAAACGCAGAATGTCTTCCACAGCAGAGAGATAAGATCGGAGAGCCACATTACATGAAAGTGTTCGAGATTATGGACAAGCAACCATTGATCTGCAGAGCCAGCAACGGAGCAAAACAAGCCAACCAGGAAGATTGGGAAGCTTGAGCACTAGCACACAAGATCTTAGACAAGCTCGTGAACGACTTGCCAAAGCAGAAGAAGAAATGAAAAAAGAAATTCCTTTGGATCATTATTTGATCTTGGGTGTTGAGGCTTCCAGTACTGCAGCTGAGATCAAGAAGGCTTATCGAAAAGCTACTCTCAGACACCATCCAGATAAGGTTGGGCAGTTTTCAGTACGAAGTGACAGTGGGGATGATGGCTATTGGAATGAAGTTGGGGAGGACGTCCGGAGAGATGCAGAGAGGCTTTTCAAAATTATTGGAGAAGCATATGTAGTTCTTTCAGACCCTAGCAAGCGGATGCGTTATGATGCTGAAGAAGAAGTGAGGAAACTTCGGACAAGAGGAAGCAGTAGTGGGTCTGAAACTATGTCAGAGGCATACCATTACCAATATGAGAAAGGCAGCAGGCGACAACGAGATCGATGGGATTCGTGGAACAGATATAACCAATATTAGCGCTGGAAAAATGGTCAAGATGCTGCTCAACCTGACACATATGCTTGCTGAAGTTCAAACAACTCAAGATTTACTGATGGATCTAGGTGGAATGATTGGGATTGTTTCTGAAATCAAAGGAAAAGGTGAAAAGTCAAAGACCGAACGCCACAAAGACATTTATCGTGGCAAAGAAATAGGAACAAATGGTCTATTTCTGACTTCAGTTATGATTCAGAAGGGATATACAGCTACAGTTTCGCCTTTTCATTGGTTATCAGAGATTTACAAGTGGAATAATGTAACGTTGTTCTGTCTTTAGAACAGATGGACAACTCCTTTTCTATCTTCATGATTTTAGTTGAAACATCTCCCTCATTTTTGGTCGATTTGTTTTCTCATAGTGTATTTTATTTATTGTATGGAGAATCTTTTGTGAAAGAGAGAGTTCTGGAAGAGGTGTGTGGAGGAGAAATACAGAGCTTCACTGTACAGTTTTTTGACAGAGAATTAATGAAAGTTGCAGCTCTATTTCATAAGATCCATGTGGTAACGACTTAGCATGTGTTTCTTCTTTTTGTTTTCATATGTATCCTGTTATGTTTCACAGTTCATTAATAATCATTTCAATTAGAATGCTTCTGAGTAAGAAAGGTGGAATCCAATGTATTGCTCTGCCTTGGAGAAGCGTTCATGTTTTGTGTTTCTTCTTCTGTCTGAAAAGGATTCATTTATAAATGCCCTTTTCAGCTTCCTTAACAATCTTTCCACTCCATATAATTTCAATTTGGATGCTTAAGCTCTTGCCTATCTTGCCTCATGAGATAATCTGCGTCTTTCATTTAATTTCCCTGCTCATGCTGTCCTTTGTCCCCATACTTCCCAGAAAACCCAGTCATTTATCAAAATACCTTTTCCATATCTTTTTACTAGCCTAAAATCAGTATCCATTATAAGTCATCTCAGGCCCTTTGGACATCTTTTGCTGAGATAGACCCGGAGAGAGCCCTCTCCTGTCCTCGTAGGGCTAGCTACGAGGCTGAGCTTGGTTTGATGTTGCCCTGAGTTTTACCTTATTTCAGCCTAAGGTAGATTCAATCTCTAACATAGTGGCGACCATACTGGGGAGAGTCTTCCCCGGTAAAGGATGACAAAGTTCAGATCTGATCATTGATGGTGAACAATGGTCAGACACCGCAAGGCTGAAATAATTCACCTGGCGACTTCATTCACTGACAAATCCAGAAATCAATGCTTCATGGTGACTTCACTGCAGGGATATAAGTACCTTAAGATTGTCAAGATGGACCAGATTGCAAGAAGATACGCTCCCATGAGCCAAGATCACATCCCAGGTCTTCCGAATAAAATGCCCAAAGTGGGTTGGCTTCAGAATTTGCCTTTGTTCAGAAATGTGGAAGGTAATGACGTTGCTCTTCATCTGGTGAAATTTCACATTCATGTGCATAAATTAAAGATCGATTTTCCTGAATACTATTTGATGAAAATGTTTATGGCTACTCTGGAGGATGAAGCCCGATCTTGGTACGAAAGTTTGCCATCTGCTTCTATTTACTGTTTAAAATATTTTCATACAATATTCTGTGAGAGGTACAGAGAATCTTGTCCATCTTTAAGGTTAGTTCAGAATTGTTGTAGCCATGTTCATAGTTTTATTGAGGATCTTGAGAATTTTTATGGACATGATGAATTGATGGACGAAGAAATCATGGAAGCATTGTATGAAAACCCATTTCAGCAACACACAGAAAACTTAGAGGATACTTATGAAGATCAGCAGGTTGAAGATTTCCATATGGCTGAAATTGGTGAAAGAGAGAGTCTCATTTCATATCTTCTCATAGAAGAAGAAAGCATGCAGGGAATTCATGTTTCAATTGCAGATTGTGATAATGTCCAGTCAGTTATTTCAGATCTACATTCAGATTGTGATGACCAAGAATACCTTAATCCCATAAAGGAGAACTCTGCTGTTGAGATCATCTGGAATAAAGATGATAGAGGTATGGATTCAAATGTTTTCAGTTCATTAGAACACAACCTTCATGAGGAGGTAATCCAGTCAGTGCATGAACAACAAGATGAGATCTTCGTTCAAGTAAGTGAAAAAGTTTCCTTGGATGAATCGTTGGTAGATGATGGAAGTGTCATTTTTGGCTTCAGGAATCATCTGAAATTTCTTTTCTTATGATTGATGAATGTAATGAGAATCTGGTTGTCATATCATATGAAAATTACCTACAATATATTCGGACTACAGAAAATCAGAACATTCAAGACTGCCTTTCAGACTCTTCTTCGTATGTCTCATGTTTTGAAATGTTTTTCCAAGAGGAGAGCTACCCATCTATTTATTCAGAATGTTTTGAAGACCAAGAACAAACTATTATTGAAGGGAGATCAGAAGCAGAAGAAAAAGGAACCTTTTTCTTTCAGTAGGAGGTAAATATTCATGTTTTTCAGGATCCAATGGCAGATTTGTTGCAGTCAGCAGTGAAGGTGATTATTGCAGTATTCAGTGATGAAGGAGATCATGGTCAATTATGTTTTTGGATGCCCAGTTACCACTATCTATTGTTGACCATGAGATTTGATCGGAAGAATCAGTCAAGAAGCTATCTGCTTGATTGGTTACATTGGAAATCTCATTACACCTGATTGTACATATTTCACTAGTATGCAGGTGGTTGTCATCATGATTCCAAATCTTGATGGACTGCTGACTTTTTTTTAAAAGATTTGTAAATACTTGTTTTAGTCAGTCATTTCAGTTTTAAATTTGAGTCGTTTTCAGTCATTTTAGTCAAGTTTCAATCAGTCAAACGAGTCAAAGGTTTTGTGTCGATTTGTCAAATAATGGTTTCCATTGCCCAAATGAATGAAGGCACTATCTGCTCTTCCAAAGATCTGCTATTATTGGCACCTCCACGAAGCTGGAGCTACCATCCCCATTGGAGCCAATGTTAGACTCGGTCCTGTCAGTCCTTCGTCAGAGTCAAATTCACCAAAGTTCATTTCCCGTCATTTGTAGTCATTAATGCTATTTTGGTCAAAAAGAGTCATTTTCAGAGTCTAGGTCTAGTGGTTGGTCTTCAAACATGTCGAATAATGCCTGAGGAAGGTTCAATAAGTTTCTTATTTCAAGAGTTTCATCATCAGTAATGCGCAAGGCTGATTCTTCTCCAAAAATATGTTTTGGAGAAGAAAATGTCAAATTAGTTGTTTGTAATAAGTGTATTTTTTAAAAATCCATCCGCCATGAAGATTTCAAAGGAAAAATCTGGTCTTCCTTGCCAAACTTCATGCCACCATCCCCTCAAAAGACAAGACAACAAAGAAACCCATTTTTCAGTCCAAGAGTCGAAAGCCATCAAGAATAGAATTCATTGTGAAAGTGCTAAATTTTCAACCAGTGGGTTTTGTTAAGTCAAATCGAGATCTTGTACCAATTACCCCGCAAAAATTAGCCAAAAGTATCATTTCCCAAGTCAAAAACCCAAATAAAACAACACGAAGTTTATGCTAAATGTCAAGCTGCCAAAGTTCAGAGTTTGTGTAAAATATGAAAAAGTGCCCGTGCCCAAACATTACAAAAATAGGTATTGTAAGACAAAAATCAAACTCCATGGTTTTAAAGATATTTTCATATGTTTAAACGTTCTTGTGCATTCAAGCTTGAATGAGAAATTCGATTTCAAATCATGGAAGGAGAAATTTGCGTTTGGGTGAGAGTTCACTGAGTTGAAAACAGAGCGCGGCGCACTGGAAGAAGGCGCGGTGCACTCACATAGCGTGGCGCTTAGAGCCAAAATGCACAGTGCAATTTAACACTAGCGCGATGCACCCATATGGCGCGGCACGTTGGCATTCCACGTGGCGCACAAAGTGATGGGCACAGAAAGTGATCAAGGAATTGTATAAATGGTAGGTAGGGATCCAAAATTTGCAGACATACTCGCCCCATCATTACAAGAGTGTGCTTCTCTTGGAATCTATACACAACAACAAGAATTTGAGTACCTTGGAACAAAGGTGAAAATCTTGAGATCATCTTGGGCGAAGGCAGAATGATCAAAGGTTGATGAAGCTCGGGATATCCTTCTTAATGTCTTCCTTGCAAATGTGCCGGTATATCAATATAATTTTCGGCCAAAATGTATCTATGTGGCTGTCATGTTAAGACGGATGTTGGAGGCCATGCTTAATTCAGATGCCATTGATGATAAGGACTATGTGGGTAATAAATGACTGGAGCTTGCGGGTCAGTTACTTGCTTTGCTCTTTGAGGATTTGTTCGAACGTATGAACTCAGAAATCAAAAGGCAGGCTACATATTCAAAGTAGATTCGAGCAAACCAGTTTGATGTTGCAAAGGTTATATGGCATGATATGCTCTCTATAGGATTAGAGCATGCTATTTCTAGTGGAAACGGGACTGTCAAGCGATTCCTGTTCACCTGGTAGAATGTCGGCATTCTTATGGCAATCAAATTCATGTCGCCGGTGGATTTTCTGGTCGTCTTAAACATCTTTTCAAAAGCGCTATGATACATTATTCAGTTCAGAAGTGGAAACTATCTTGTTAATTCATATCCTTATATCCCGTTGGCAAACAAATTTTTGTTGTATTATTCCCTTTTATAAAGTAAAAGTCTTCGTTCAAAGGCGTTTTTTGTTGAAAGTTTGGTTTTCATTCGAATGGCAAAGGGAAAAGGATAAAAATCAAAGACCGAAAGCCTAAATTAAACGCAGAATGTCTGCCACAGCAGAGAGATAAGATCAGAGAGCCACATTACATGAAAGTGTTCGAGATTATGGACAAGCAACCATTGATCTGCAGAGCCAGCAACGGAGCAAAACAAGACAACCAAGAAGATTGGGAAGCTTGAGCACTAGCACACAAGATCTTAGACAAGCTCATGAACGACTTGCCAAAGCAGAAGAAGAAATGAAAAAAGAAATTCCTTTGGATTATTATTTGATCTTGGGTGTTGAGGCTTCTAGTACTGTAGCCGAGATCAAGAAGGCTTATCGAAAAGCTGCTCTCAGACACCATCCAGATAAGGTTGGGCAGTTTTCAGTATGAAGTGACAGTGGGGATGATGGCTATTGGAATGAAGTTGGGGAGGAGGTCCGAAGAGATGCAGAGAGGCTTTTCAAAATTATTGGAGAAGCATATGCATTTCTTTCAGACCCTGGCAAGCGGATGCGTTATGATGCTGAAGAAGAGGCGAGGAAACTTTGGACAAGAGGAAGCAGTAGTGGGCCTGAAACTGTGTCAGAGGCATACCATTACCAATATGAGAAACGCAGCAGGCGACAGTGAGATCGATGGGATTCGTGGAACGGATATAACCAATATCAGCACTAGCAAAATGGTCCAGATGCTGCTCAACCTGACACATATGCTCGCCGAAGTTCAAACAATTCAAGATTTACTGATGGATCTAGGTGGAATGATTGGGATTGTTTCTGAAATCAAAGGAAAAGGTGAAAATTCAAAGACCGAATGCCACAAAGACATTTATCGTGGCAAAGAAATAGGAACAGATGGTCTATTTCTGACTTCAGTTACGATTCAGAAGGGATATATAGCTACAGTTTCACCTTTTCATTGGTCATCAGAGATTTACAAGTGGAATAATGTAACGTTGTTCTGTCTTTAGAACAGATGGATAGCTCCTTTGCTATCTTCATGATTTTAGTTGAAACAACTCCCTCATTTTTGGTCGATTTGTTTTCTCATAGTGTAGTTTATTTATTGTATGGAGAATATTTTGTGAAAGAGATAGTTCTGCAAGAGGTGTGTGGAGGAGAAATACAGAGCTTCACTGTATAGTTTTTTGACAGAGAATTAATGAAAGTTGCAGCTCTGTTTCATAAGATCAATGTGGTAACGACTTAGCATGTGTTGCTTCTTTTTGTTTTCATATGTATCCTGTTATGTTTCACAGTTCATTAATAATAATTTCAATTTGAATGCTTCTGAGTAAGAAAGGTGGAATCCAATGTATTGCTCTGCCTTGGAGAAGCGTTCATGTTTTGTGTTTCTTCTTCTGTCTGAAAAGGATTCATTTATAAATGCCCTTTTCAGCTTCCTTAACAATCTTTCCACTCCATATAATTTCAATTTGGATGCTTAAGCTCTTGCCTATCTTGCCTCATGAGATAATCTGCGTCTTTCATTTAATTTCCCTGCTCATGCTGTCCTTTGTCCCCATACTGCCCAGAAAACCCAGTCATTTATCAAAATACCTTTTCCATCTCCTTTTACTAGCCTAAAATCAGTATCCATTATAAGTCATCTCAGGCCCTTTGGACATATTTTGCCGAGATAGACCCAGAGAGAGCCCTCTCCTATCCTCGTAGGGCTAGCTACGAGGTTGAGCTTGGTTTGATGTTGCCTTGAGTTTTACCTTATTTCAGCCTAAGGTAGATTCTAGCTCTAACACCAAGAACCACCCTCCTCACAACATAATCTTGCCGAATGCTAGCTCATCTTGGAAAGCACCTGATTTGAGTGATGTTTCCTTAAGAAGATATTGTAATACCATATTAGCTTATATGCATCAACCTTTATACCCTCATTTGTTTGTTGAAGGGAGGACACCAGTCATTGTCTCAAATATTTTTTATTGTTTCCCAACTAGTACAAATTGTAGTACGGTATAAGCAAATGATGTTTTATAATCCAATCACTCAACCTCTTTTTTGCATGAGATGCTTCTGGCCAATTCATCACATCCTTGGAATATAAAGAATCCGATCTATTGAACTATCAATCTATCAGTGTGAAAAAATTTGACAAAATTAATGATATGCTCGCTGATAGTTATCTAGTCACCACAAATAATGACTACATGAATTCGCCATTTAATCTCACGAAACCAACGAAGTTTGATAGCTCCCCATGTGAAGGTTTAGGGTGTTCCCAGAGCATTGAGGCACATCAGATCTCGCTGATGGTTATGTTAGGACCTCACGTCCTCGACAAAACCCATGGAAAAATTCAAACTACGGTTTTCGAAATTATGAATTCTACACTTGAATGCTCCGAAATCTCAATTTCATGTGGCGAACACTTATTTACTCCATGTCATCAAATTAATCATCCTCAACATCATGATGATATTGATAGCTAGTTTGAGGGATCCTATCTGGTAAATGTATCTGCAAATAGGCAGTGTCTTACCTCAATTCCGTTTAATTTAGGGTTATGCATGAATAAATGTCTGTCATGGCTGGGCGATAATAGGTTTCAAGTAAATATTTATACTAATCAAGATTTCACTGTAGTCTGGATTGAAAAATATTTTCTGGGACATTTTCATGTAAGTAGACATGACCTTCTTGCTTTTCTGCATGTATCACAGATAAGATTTGGTGATGGTGCACAATTTTTAATGTTGGTTCTAATTGCTAACATATTTTTCCTTTCAGTTTGGGAACTGAACTAATGGTTGCACTAGAAGTTAGATTTCACATAATCCGACCTATTTTCGAGTTAAATTAGGGCCTTAGGTTTAGGATATCTAGGGTTTGTTAATTAAATATTTACTTTTCCAAGTTTTCTAGTTAAGGTTTATTTCCTAGGATATGATTTATGGTTTAAATTATATTATGTTGTTGGTATTTTAGTTTTATGAATTATGGTTTTTTAACTAATTTTCATTTTCTCATTGTTGCATGGCATTCATAAATCACTACACATGTGTTTCATTGTCCTTTATCTTCAATTAGTTGATTTCTTTCACACATAACATTTCATTGCATCATAAGCCCTGCTCGCTACACTACATCATGGATTTTCCTTCTTGCATAGTGTGCATTGGTCACTGACCTAGACTTGCATTTTTCTTTATGTTTCATAACACAACATGAGCCTTAATTGAACCTAGATCCTTCAAACCTTTGGTGCCATGAAAAGCTTTCTTACACCTACTTGCACATGCTCGAAGCCTGAGGGATTTCTTTGACCTCTTTGCACACACAAAAACTATGGAGAAGTTTCCAAATACACCTCGCCCTAATGTTGAAACCATAGCCCTAATGATTTTGTGAGGTTTTGATGTTTACTCCCAGAGGAAGATTCTCTTAGAACCGGTTATCAAAACCAAGAAAATACAAACATGTTACTTGTGGGGAACCCTAATTAGCTTAAGTAACCTATATCCATAACCTAAACCTTGTGGCTCAACATGGTCTTTAATATCTTAATGAATTTTTTTTCATGTTTCACCTGTTAACTGGATACTGGGTGTGGAGGCTTGGCATGAATGAAAACCTAAAAATAGAATATGTTTCAGTTTCTGTCAAACAAGAAAAAACCTCTCTTGCCCATAAAATAAGTAGGGATCCCTCGTCTGCGTTAGTGCAATTAAAGCCGATTGATAAGTGCTAATTTTCACATTAAAAAATGATATTAAATGAAGGGTAAAGGATTGACAAAGGCTTCTTGCGCAAAGAGGTAATGCAACGACTCTGAGGGGGTATTGACCAGACTTGCTAGCAACGGAGCAATGTTTGTGATTTCTTGAAGTGACTCTGTTGGGGTGATATCCAGGCCTATTGGCAGTAGAAAAACACTAGAAACTTATTTTAAAATTTTGATTATAATAGGCCCTCCGCCTTGTTCTTTTCATCATCTTCAACTACTGGCATTTTTGAATTTCTACTTTTGTGTTTACTGATTAGCAGGACCTAGCTGAGGCACAAAGGGAAGTAATATCTATAAAATTCAAAGCAACAGAGGAGTTACCCAAAGTGCATGCTCAATATTCCCTTGCATCACTATCTAGACTTGGACTATTGTAGGGATTTTGGGTAGAGATGTTGGATTCTACCAGTGGTTCACCAATTTTTGTAGCTGCTACAACACCACCCAAAATGTTGGGCATATTCAAAATTTCGGATCCCCCTCTTCTCTCTCAAATTAGGGGAATTTTGAGGTCTAATATGAGCCTCCTAAGAAAAAATTACAACCAAAATAAACTTTATAAGAACCAGTAGGATTCAAGATGATGATGTCAACCATGGGGGATGATTCACCATTTTTCAAGTAAAAGGGAAAAAAGATTAAAAATAATAAAATAATAAAACTATTTTTCCAACTCGTATTTTCAACTTATATCCCTAATTTTTTACTCAAATTTTGAGTGGGATTACATGTTGGATGAAAAATTTAATTCCTCTTCCAAGGAGTACCCATGGTGCATACTTTCGATGAACCCTACTTCGTGAAAAATGAGAAATACATGAAAAAACGTGATTGCAATCACGTTTTTTTATGTATTTCTTATTTTTCGTGTAGCAGTGTCCATAGAAAGTATGAAACATGGGTACTCCTTGGATGAGGAATTAAATTTTTCATCTAACAAGTAATCCCGCTCGAAATTTGAGTAAAAAATTTGGGAGATAAGTTGAAAATACAAGTTGAAAAAGTAGTTTTTTCTTTTTTCCCTCTAAAATTTGATGAAGTCATCAAATCTTATTTTATTTTTTCCACTATTATTTTATAATTTCCTTAGGAGGCCCATTTTAGACCTCAAAATTCCCCTAATGTACCATTAATGTTTCAACCTGGCCTTTGGTTGGTTAATATCCCCATGATCTATTCCTACCAAACCATGTCGTTGTGACCATTCTTACGATGCACACCGCACTCACTTGTCTTACTATCTCATGACTTCACTAGGGTTTGGGGGGTTTACTACTACAAAGAGAATTGATATTTACTCCATGGATTCGAAGCTAGGTTTCCCATCGTAGTCATCACCAATCACTGGGGGCACTGAGCTCAGACAGATAAGGCTTTAGTCTGGCTTGCATGATGTTGGTCGTGCTAGGGTTTGGGAGAAACCCTAATTCTCAAGAGAGTGATCCCATTCCAATTTTACCTAATTCATATTCCCCTAGGGCACATTATAATAGGTATTGCATTCATCATGATAAAAGCATCGAATATAATTTGCCCTCATATTCATGATTTTTTCCCCCATCTCAACATGTGCATTAAGGTTTTCAGGGTTTTAGTGATGCGTTACAAATCCTACGCAGTTGAAAGCCCCTTTTCTTTGGCATGTGCATTGAAACGAAGTGGATACATCTTGTGTTGATGGTTAGGGCAAAGCTTGAGCTTCATTAGGGTATGGAAAAGGTTGGCTCTCTTATGCACCTCTAAAACCCTAAATTATTATGATCAATAATGTGACCATGCCTTAAATTAACATTCACTATCTAGAACTCCTTTTACATAGCACTTAAGGCATTGGATCTAAAAGCACATCATCACCGTTGGAAACAAAAATATTAAAATCACGATTGGTGGTTCCATTAAATGTATAAATTTGAATTTGATTTCGAAAGTGAAGCATGAGTTGCTCCATCCATGCAATTTATAATAAATTAATTTGGATTATTTTCATGCTTCTAGAGTGAATCAATGTTTGTCCTTTTATCTATTGAGTGATCTCGGATGAAAAGTATCACTTTCGTAAACTAATTTGTCTTTGTTAATCTTCTTTGTAGGACACCAAGAAAATGTGGCTTGGATCCATATCCAACGAGGAAACACTTGTACTCGAGGAAAGAAATGCATAGGTCACAAAGTCACAAATGTTGCATAGGTTTCAAAGTCGCATAGGTCACAAAATTGCATAGGTCGCAAAGTCGCAAATCCCCATTGGTTGCAAAGTCACAAATTTGCATAGGTTGCAAAGTCGAAAAGTCACATTGGTCACAAAGTCACATAGGTCACAAAGTTTCAAAGTAAAAAAGTTGCAAATTCACATAGGTCGCAAAGTTGCAAATTTGCATAGGTCGCAAAGTTGCAGGTCTCAAAGTGGCATATGTCACATAGGTCACAAAGTCACATAGGTCGCAAAATCGCAAAGTCACATAGGTTGCAAAGTCACAAAGTCGCATAGGTTGCATAGGTCGCAAAGGTCACATAGGTCACAAAGGTCGCAAAGTTGCATGGGTCAAAAAGGTCGCAAAGTTGCATAGGTCGCAGTCGCAAAGTCCCATAGGTCACATTCTGCCACTCAGTCACTCCTCTTTTGGGCATATAATCACGTAACAGGGAAAAATTAGCCAAGTTGAGAGAGACTTCAATGACAATACACAACATCCTTGACTAGACCAACAAATATCTTGAAGCTCCAGATACTCTTCCAAAGAAGGATTTGATTATGACACAAAATAATAAAGTGCAATTGTGCATGATAATCCAATCTTGAGATAGGCTGGCTAAGGATGTAGACAAGGTCATATATTCACATAATCATCTCCTCATTGGGTTATATCGATGGTCGAAGTACATTGCACTCCTTCCATCGAGTCACTAGTAACACCTAAGGAACAAGAGGAAGTATTACAATAAATGCAAGGATTTCTCGACCCAATCAGACAAGCTTCCAGATCCAACGACTTGCAGGTGACAAGAGAGAGCATCACATAGTATGTGGTTGAGCCGGTCAGGGTTCACACCAAATTTTCTACCTTGTCAAACTAAGTCAACACTAAGAAAAGTGCGTTGATTTTCGATGCCCTCAAGTTCATGTACAAACACTAGGGAAGACTTTCCTCAACTGTTCGTGATAGCTATAGACTACAAAGTATGGCAGAATTATCTCAAGAAGAATCAAAATATTTACACTCTGGCCTTATCATTCACCAGATCATTAGCACAAGGTCAATGCATGTAAAATACTATCTCACATTTGTTGCATAACATGGTATCTTACGAAACGTTGCATTAGAACCCGAGAGAAGCATGAGGGAGTCCCTAGGTTGCAATCATCCCTACATCACAATCGGCCCTAGGATGCAATCATCCCTAGGTTGCAATCAACCCTAGGCTGCAATCAACCCTAGGTCGCTATCAACCCTAGGTCACAATCAGCCCTAGGTTGCAAGCAACCCTTGGTTGCAATAAATCCTAAGATTCAAGGGGAGACCAAAGGTGACAAGCAACCCAAGAGTCATCGCGACCTATATGTACATCCTCGAGCGATTTTTTAAGGGAAATTTTTTTTTTGGGACTTTGGAGAGAGACATATTGTTTCTTATTGAATGTATGCCTTTCAATGAATACAAAGAAGTGTTATTGGATCTCACTATTGAATCTGACGGAAGTCTCCTATGTCTTCGTGCTATGAATATGGTCCCTTCAAATGAGTGAATACTTCTTAAAGTATTGGTGAACCTTTATACTCATGTATTCTCTTGTGTTATGAGTTTCATTACAACACGTGGATGGTATATGATGCTTTAACTTTAAATATATTTCAATGAACTACTCCATTGATATTTTCTTTAAATAATTATTGGAATGTGCATAGGTTGATGAAAATCTTAGCCATCACGAAATGTTTCCTGTTTATTAAGTAAATATTGTTATAAGTATGATCTTGGTAAAGGTTTTACTAACAATTATTTCTGTAAGTTTCATTCTTTAAATTTCACTTTTCTATTCATGGTATTGTGTTCCACATTGCATTCGTCAATCACCCACTTTTGTTCATTCAACATCCATGCATTCTCCTCTTAGTGAGTCCCCTCCCTATCTGAAAACCATCTCCACCAACTTAATGGCAATTGGGCATACATACTGGATGGGATCCCTAAACCACATGGTGTAGAGTCTAATTGGGATTTTTCATCGGAGAGATCCCCTTATAGTTAGCAATACATTTCTTTTACTTGTTTCACTTTTTACTTTCATAGTAAATAATTCAATTTCTCCCAATCTTATTCATCTGGTAATTTTTTTTTTACCATTCTTCTGAAAATTTCATCAGCCTTTGTATATTTTTCAAAAGTAGGCTTATTAACAAAGAGATGATTTACCTCATGCTGGAGGTAAAAGAGACTCTCAAAATCCTGATAGAGCACTTTTCCTGTAGGAATTCCTTTCATGGAGGAATCGTTGGACTATTATTTGGCCACTTCTCTCATTTTTTTGTCATATTCTTCATGTTTCATCAATATTTCATTGATAACCAAAGGGTTAGGAAGACCTTTCTGCCTCAAAACATCAAATTTAACCATGAATCTAGTTATTTCTAGCTCCATGTTTTGACACTTATCTTCAAGTTGTGTCATTAGGTTTCTTTTGGAAATTACCTTTCTTACTTCTAGGATTGTTTCAGTCTTGTCACTTGTGCCAATTTCTTCTAATTCCTTTTTTGTTCTTGGAAATAAGAAACTTAATGATCTCAGTGGCCTCTTCTGGCTTTTGCCCAAGTTTCTCTTTAAATTTCTGAATGGCTTCACTTGCTTCTTTGATCAAATCCTTCTGCTTAAAGATAACTTGGATAGATGGCCAAATATCATTAACTGAGTTAATAATATTGGCCCATAGTTGTTGCTTTTCTTGGGAAATTGGTTCTTTTAGTGTCAATTCTTTCTCTAGCTTCTGCACTTTGTCAATCAATTTGTTTGACTTTTGCATTTCATTCTTATGCATGATTTTAAATAGCTTCTTTTCATCCTATAGATTTTTTATTTGTTCTTTAAGTATATTTATTTCATTGTTTGAATTGACATATCCTACATAGCTTTAACCAATTTACTTGCTTCATCACTAGGATTAGTTGATGTTGTTGTTGAATATGTTGCTGATGTTGTTGAAGTTGAAATTGTTGTAGCCACTGGAACTTATGTTGCCACTGGAGCTACTAAAGTAGAAGGAACTACTGTAGTAACTGTTGGAATAGCAGAGACGGGGATTTCTTCCATGCTGGCCTTTTTCTCCTATACCAATTTATCCATCTCATTCTCCATCTCTTTTAGTTGAGATTTCAACTGAATGATGAGATTCATCATTTCATAATTTTCGCCTTCATTCTCTAAAACTTCTTTTTCTTGTGGATGTTCAGTGGGAGGCAATTTTAGCTGCTTCTTCAGTGAAGCAATTTCTACATTCTTTTTCTTGATGATATCTTCTACAACTTTGATGTTCTTAGATCATATCCTACCTCTGTGACCAATTCTTCTTGTGATTTGATTTTTTTGTCCTTGGATTGTGAGGAAGCCTTCTCTAGTTTTAATTTTCCTTTGATGTTTTCTAGAGATATTTGCAGTTTCTAGACACTCATGGCTTTGTTGGTCATAGTATAATATAGCATTTCTCCAGCTTCCTTACGGAATTCAATTTTTTCTATAGGATGTAGATATTTGGTTTGAACTCCAAATGCTATTTTTTTGTAGTCTGCTGATGACTTTGGATACTACACTTTGGGATGAAAGAAGTTCATCTGCATCTTCCTGGTCTTGTAATCAAAGTCAAAAAGCAACCTATTATTGTCACTGGGTGTCTTCTTCCAATATTTGGCATAAGTTACTACTTTTAATGCCTCATTCCTGAGTTTGATTTCCTTATACTTTTCCATTATATCTTATTCTTTGTCAACTGGTTTTCTTGATGAAGATACTTCAACACTATACTTCTTCTAAATGATTTGAGTATTAGACGTTGAAGTCTGGTGAGTTTCCTCTAAAACTTCTGGAGGTGCACTTTCTTTAACCACTGTGTCTATATCAATAATTTCAATAGTCTCAACTTGCTCATTTACAGGATTTAGCTTGGGATTCTTCCTGTACATTGATTTGAATTTTTTTTCTGTAGTGGTTTGACTTGAATATGATCCTTCTTCTCTTGCTCTCTTGGATTTCCTATCTTGTCGGGTTGGATTTTGTAGGACAGAACTAGTCTCAACTATTTTCTCTACCTCTTTCAAAGTATTCTCCAACCACTCTGTCTAGTTGGAGGATTTTTCAATCTCAGGTTTGGACTCATGGAAAAAAGGAGTAAATTTAAATTTGATTCTTAACTTGTTGATAAATCCTATAAGATCATAATTTCATTTGAAACTCTCACTGAACTTGAATTCCTATAAGTACTTTTCTGCTTGTTCACTAGCAATCTTGTTATTGCAAATGAAAGGAGAAATCTAGTTTTTGATTTTAAACTATGTTTTCTTCTTTGCTAACAGAAAATTCACCTCATCAAAGTTTAAGATCTTCCTAATATATTCAAGTGAAAATAGCCTCATTGGGAGGTATTTTGGAAGCTTATATGAAGTGATTTGACATCCATATATGTTAATTTCAGTGTGGTTCTGGTATAAATACCAATCTCTTGTTCTACTATGTTCAGAAAATTGTAAAACTTTCTTTATTTCTTCATTGATCCTAGGTTCACTGCTACTGTTTTGCATATTGAAAATTGGATGAATCAATGAATCAATGAAGTTATTGTAGGTGAAATCTGTGGAACCTTTCCTGATTAAGGAAGTCCAGAAGACAACTGATTGGGGGTTACCCTCAGCGTCCAATTTTTGGAGGCTACTGCAAACCTTTCAGATTGGAAGTATAGGAATAAACGAAACAACATAGATGAATACTTAAACACACCTTATTCAGGTAATTTAAGTAATATCTCCTGCATTGAATCTGATAAGTACTGAGAAAAGTTAAATGTCAAAGATGGAGGCTGTCCTGGGCATAAAATGGATAGAAAACCTAATAATGAAGCATCTACATACTAATATATAAAATAGCCTAGAATGCAAGACAACATTGTGACAATCTATCTTGTTCTTTCTGAGAAAATTGAGGCTAAATCAGGGTTACTCTTTGGGGTTTCAACTGATGAAGGCAAGAAGGTTAGGAAGATCTGAAACCTCTTTGGAAAGTCAAGTTTTAGATATAACTCATTGAGGATTTCAATTGAAAAATGGGATTCATTAGGCTTGGGTTGGACTTGCAACATCTATTTTATTGATTCAATAGTAATGGTGAACAAAATTTCCTTGCTATGGGTTACTAGGGCTCTTTCATTGGGCAGATAATTAACTTGACAGAGTCTGATGATTTCAGGAAATTGGAATGTATGTGGGAAAATATATCTGGGAAAATTTGATTCCCAAAGTTGGATATTGTCAACTTGGTCCATGAACTTATCATGGCTCCACCAGTGGAGCTCAAGGAGGTTGAAATCAGTGACAGGGTCACTGATTTTGAAGTATTTGTCTACAAGGGGGCATGCTCAACATCAATAATAGGAGGTTGCAGGGGATTGACTGTCACAATCCCTTTGGAAGCCATTTAATTTGTTCAATTGATTAATTTATTAATTTTTTTCTTAAGAAATGACTCTTGGTGCTTAGGAATACCTAGAAATGGAATTTTTAGTTTGTCGAAAGGGTTATGGTTGCAGGTGAGGCTTTATGGTAGTGAAATAGGCTTCAATTGTCTTTATAAAGATTTAAACTGAATATGCATAGGTTGTGGTGGCAAAAGGCTCGAATTCTAGTGTGAAATATCTTGAAAAAATGTCGGCAAAGCTTTTTTCATGAAAATATGAATAGAAATGGTGAAAAAGACTTTTAGGGCAGTCTTATTATTTCAACCAACAATGGTTAAACATATGGGTGCAGAGTTAAATTCAAATGGAGGGGTTGTATCATTTCAATGGGTAGAAAACATCTTGGCAGTTTTCACATCGCAAAAAGAGGGTAAATGGTTTTAGTGGGAGGTATGCGATACAATGCAGGTATGCCACGTAGCAAAGGAGCGGGGCTACGAAATTGCTTATTTCGCAACACCCCAATGGTGTTAAAGGTCAGGCAGTTGGGCGAATAGGGGGGGATTGATAATTGGGGCATGGGATGAGTCATGCGATGGGTTTAGAATATAAGTGGGACCTAAGATTTATCAATACAGGGTTATAATTAAAACCATATGTTAAATTAATATAAAATGGGTTTAATAAGATATGGGTAGCGAAGTAATATATGTGGGATTAATATAATAAATTTATTTAATGAAATATGAATGTGGAATGTTAATATGTGCGGGTTATTTAAAATACACTAGGGATAGGTTAAAAAATCATATCGACGAGGGATTTACAGTGGGTCCCGATATTTTAAATATTAAAAACTTAGGATAAGTGGATTTATGAGTTTTTTTAAATGAAAAAGGTAATTAGTAAAGGGGACTTTACTTTTCAAAGGGAAATGTGTTTTTAACTAGGGAAAGGGGTATTTTACAAGGGAAAATGCCTTCTAAGAGTTGCAATGGGGTTTTAAGCAAGGGGAAGGGGATTTTGGGGGACATTAGTGATATCAAATGACCAATTGATGCTTTCCACACCTTGTGAAATAATCTACCAACCCATCATTTACCCTAACATTTTTTCTTCATTTATTGGGGTGCATTTAAGCTTGCTGGCCCTTTTTATTTTTATTTTATAAGAAAACTATCTTATTCTAACCTTATGACTTCTAGTGGCTCAAATTAGACTGATGAGATCATTATTATTCTCTACCTAACTACTTATCTACCAAGATTAAATGGTTTTGCAAGGATCTTTATTCTATAACTATCAGCATGAAATTTAAAGCATGAATGAATCAAAATTAAATTGTTTGATCCTCATGGATTGTGGCATTTTGGAAAAGCTGCGGACAATCTTATTTGCAAAGTAAAGTAAAAAGTAGTGGCATTTGAATTTTCATCACTTTCAGGATCTATTTTTATCTCTTTTTTGGTGGGGTTCATATTTTATTTTCTCTTTTGATATTTTTCTTTTAGTCCTTTGATTTTTATTTTAGGACTTACCCTCTTTACATTTTTTAATATAGGAAAAAATTTGCAGAAATCAAAGTATGTACAGTATTACAAGACTAATCATAGTCAATTCAAAAATTATGAATCCTATTATTATAGGACCCTAACAGTGGCTCCACTTGGGGATGGCATTTCTTCGTGAAATGTCAAGAGCTTTAGGAGAAATGGCCTTGGAACTTTGACTATGTTGGCCTTGAAACTATTTTTTGAGCTCTACGTTGTTCATGAATATGATGTTATACCTGTTAAAGCTTAGGGCCTTCTCTTCGGGCTTCAAATTCAAAGGATAATTATCCAATCCAATCTATGCTTTGTAATTTTATATACAATGAGCAAAGTAAAAAGAAATGAACTAATGTTAATATGGAGAAAGGTAATGTTTCAACATTCTACCATTGACTGGTCCATCTAGTAGATTTGTTCCATCTAACTCCTTTAAGAAAAATGCATTATTACCTCTGTAACCATAAATGATGTATGGGAATTTCCAAATAAAATAACATCTACCACGTTTCCCTTTATCTTCTCTTCTGGAATCCCACTTTAGTACTTTTCCACCTATGTAAAAATCATATTCTTTTATTTTCTTATCAAATATATTTTTGATTTTATCTTGGATACCTTTTGATTTGACATAGACGTCTTCCCTAGTTTGTTGCAAATGTATTGTCTGATTTATCCTCCTTTGGATATCATTTGGTTCAACCTGCAAGTCTTGGATCATTTTCATCACTGGTGCTCCTAATGAGGATGGAAAAACAACATCCATCCCATATACTAGTTGATAGGAAGAGGTACTAATATAATTCTTTGTGGTTAGTATGTCTGCCCATAAGGCATTAACTAACTTCTTTTTCCAGGTTTTTTTGTTGTTTTCTAACATTTTTTTGATGATATTAACCAGGATTTTGTTTGAGGATTCTGTAAGTCCATTACCTTGAGGGTAATAGGCAGTGGAATGGTCAAGGTTGATGTGGTATTTGTTACAGAGGTAAAACATTTTTTTAGATTTGAAGGTAGCTGCATTATCAGTAATGAGATTTTGTGGCCATCCAAATCTAGAAAGGATATTATTTTCAAGGAATGAGATAATGACCGAATCAATGGCTTGTCTAGAAGGAATGGCTTCTATCCACTTGGTGAAATTATCAGTGGCTATCAAAATCCATTTATGCTGGGCTGAGGAGGGTGGGTGAATTTCACCAATGAAGTCTAAACCCCATTGCTGAAATGGAATTTATGTGGAGATGGGTTTGAGGGGTAAAGGTAATAGTTTTTTCTTCCCTTCAAATATCTAGCATTTATGACAGGAGGTCACATGCTTTCTTACATCTGCAAAAAGAGTGGGCCAGTATAAACCTACCCTCAAAATTTTATCAGCAATTGTCTTCTAGTAAAGGTGTCATCCACAGTCACCTGCATGAAATTCTTGCATAACTTTATCAGCTTCATCTTTCAATAAACATTTTAATAGAACACCACCATGATCTTTCCAAAATAAATCATTATCTATGATATAATATTTCATTGCTTTTAACTTTAAAAATATACCTTTTGCTATAGATAAACCAGGAGGAGCTTGTGAATTAAGTAAAACAAAAACTTTAAAAATATACCTTTTGCTATAGATAAACCAAGAGGAGCTTGTAAATTAAGTAAAACAAATATGATATCTACATACCATGGTGAATCTATAAAATTTTCACTGATCTGTGGAGTTTCCATCTCTTCCTGATCATCTATTGCTTCAATGAAATTTATATCTAAGGCTCTACAGTTAGATTCAACCATGAGTTTTGCTAGACCTTGGCCTTTTATCAATTTAGTGGGCTTTATTTCAATATCATATTCCAATACAATGCCAATCCATTTTCCTCTCTTTCCATTAGGCCCATTCTGAGTTAGAATGTCCTTTACTACTGAATTTGGAACATATGCAATTATGTGTGAGTATAAAATATATATTTTAAAATCTTTAATAGCTTTCACTAAAGTGAGTGCTTGTTTTTCCATTATGTTGTACTTTAATGTTGCATCTCTCAATGATTTGCTGAAAAATGCAATGGGTTTTTCATAACCCTAATCATTCTTTTGGAGCAAGACTATTGCAATGGTATGTTCTGAAGCAAAAGAAAAAATTATAAAATATTTTTTGAAACCAGGACATATTAGGATAGGTTTTTTAGTGAGTGCTTCTTTAATTGATTCAAAAGATTGTTTAGCCTTTGTAGAAATTATATACATTAAGCATGCATATGTCCTAGATTCCCCTGAGCTCATAATATTTAACTTCTTGCAAAATACAGAATCATTCCACTGTTAATCTTTTGCGGAAAATTAATTGCACACACATGTGAAGCATAAATAAAAACAATCGCACATAACACAGTTGTTTAACGGGAAAGCCTGAAGATGAAAACCCCAACTATAATATATTATGTATCATGGAGATCATGTAAAAATCCTCAAACAAAGCTTAGTACATCAAGCTCTCAATACAATACAATCGTCACACACTAATCAGGAAAATCTGCAAATCCATGCATCGATCTTTGCCCTCCTGCTAACTTGCCTCCACTGCACAATCCCTGTTGAAGAATAGCTCTGAATGAATTAGAATTAATCTTTCCTTGACTACGCAATCCTCATTGGCAACTCCAATGTGTGTGTGATGCAATCAATGCATCACTATAGTCACAACATATAGTCCATCTTGCCCTTTCACCTATCTCTCCACTGGGTCTCCACTGGAACTACCATGCATTGTAGTCAATTTCTATATTGTTTAGTTGATTAATGAGTTATTATTTGTGAATTAATTAACTAATTAATTCACTCCACTCTCACTAGTGTATCATTCAGTTAGAATAGATACAACTAGCTCAACTAAGTCTAATTGAGTTAAACTGAATACAACTCCATGAACTACTTTTCCAACTCTGTCATAACTTTGCCACTTGAGTTCTAACTGAATCCTCCATGCATGAACCTCTAGTTTCCCTTGGGAATTGCGTAATTCCCTCAGTCCACCAATTTTCCGAATCTGTGCACTGAAACAAAGTGCTCCAAGAGAATAAGTTGTTGTTTATTTTCTGATTATTATTAAGAGCTAATAATAATCGACATGCATCTATTTTTAGATCGCCGATCTATAAATAGACTTCGCCCAATATTCTAAAAATTTAATTTCACATATTTTTCCAACTTGATCAACCATCCACAAATATCATCCTGCAACTTCTGAAATATGATCACCATTTCTAAAAATAGACAGTCTAAAAATAGACTTGCACCAAAAATAGCCTGCGGGCCCACTTAGTGAAGGTGACTCTTTTCACTAAGCTCATCATCTTGTTGAATCTCAACACTCCCTCTCAACAAGACATGGGTTATTTTTCACCCCGATACTGCCTTTATGGTATTCAAATTTTCTCTTGGTGAGCGCCTTCGTCAAAATATCTGCATCTTGATCCTCTGTAGGAATGTACTGAAGCAACATGATCTTCCGCTGCACGTAATCTCTGATATGATGATACCGGATATCAATATGTTTAGATCTATCATGAAACACAAGATCAACCAGGAGTTTAATGCAACTCTATTTATCACAATGTATCACTGTGGGATCTAAATGTGAACTGAACAAACCAACCAGCATCTTCCTCATCCAGATAGCCTCACATGCAGCTTGAATTGCTGCCATGTATTCTGCTTCCGCTGAACTGAGTGCCACGAATCTTTGTTTCCTACTTTACAAAGAAACTGTCGTAGATCCTATTAGTCATCAATATTTTTCACTTGTTAATGATGACTAGTTTCTTAAGCTAAGTTTTCTGGAAGCTGATCTTGTAACTGTCTAATCTATCATCTAGAAAACACCCCAAAACAATTTTTGTCCTCCTACCCCTCCCAGTCAGCCTGTGATGAGAAAAAACCCATTTTTCAAGTCCTATCTGGTTTCAACAAAGTAACATTGTCCATAGTTGCCATAGCTAGAGATTATCTGATGTCATTCACCCTTATTCCTCAAGATTTTCATTATCCAACTGTTGAAAAAATGTCTACAACTCTATCTTTGATTATCTGTCATTTAAATATCTAATCATACCAAAGAAAACACTCAGAATATGTCAAGATCGCCCCTAAGTTAGATAGTGGTGCTTTATGGAATCCTTTCCTTGGAAAAAACATCCTAAGGCCAAAGCCTCTGTTCAGTACCAGCCAACCCTGAATTAGCGCCTAATCTACACAAACAAATCTTGATCCATCCATAGGTCGTGCCACTAAGAGGTCATTCTATCTCATTCTAGGAGAAGTTCAACAAAGATCCAAAACAAAAGAAGATAATTATGTTCACTGTCTAAAAGAACATGCTTAGGTCAAGAAAAATCTCCATAATACACCAAGGAAGCTCTTCAGAGTTCAAAGTCATATTTTTTTACATCTCTACAGGGGTGTGATTGCAATAATGATCAATGTGCAAAAGAGAAAAGGGACAAAATCAAAAGGGTTCTGCATGCTAAATTAGCTTGCCCTCAGTAAAAAAAGTGAAATAAAGCTAATGAAGGGCTGATAATGGGTGTAGTCTAAAAGCCAAAGTTCCCAAAAAATAGATAGCAGCCTCCAAGTCATCTGAATGCAAAGGACTGATGTTATGCTGATCAGCAGTTTTCTCAACATCTCCTCCAAAGGGAAATCTCAGCATGCCTCTGTAAACAAAGTCAAAGGAGGTCAATTAACTATGTCTAGCAAGAAACTACTCTACATACACAAGTCATATGAGTTCTGGTCTAAGGGTTCACAAGGATATTTTACAAAGAAATACCTATCTCAGAAAACATCTCATAGAGAAAATTATTGCCTATTTGACATGATACCAAGAAGAGACATATGATTTGCAGAAAGGTAATACATTTTTGAAATACATGCAATGTCATATTTAAAGTTAGAACCTCCTCCTTTAAAAGAGAAGATGGTTGAAAGCACAGTGATAACCTCCTTCATTTAAAATTAGATGGTTCGAAGACATCATGGAAAATCCTCCTCTAGAAAAAAAGCAGATGGTTGGGATCATAATAGAACCTCCTTCATTTAAAAGTAGAGGGTTAAGGTGTGTCAAGTAATTTCAGAAATTTTTAGTTACCTCCTTCCTAGGGATGAAGCAAAAGATGCATCAGCAGCGTTTCAAATGTTGTTTGAGCAAGTTCTCTATTTGAAAGACAGGTTTGAAAAAAAGTGATAAAAACATAAGGGTTCATAGGTTGAAAACCTATTTCACATAAAGCAAAAGGATGGCATTCTGGTGTTAAAAAGTATTTGTTTCCTCTGTTTATAAAGTCCTCCTTCAAACTGTAATAAGGGTGAAACTTGGGCTAAAGACAACCTCATCTAAATGGCCAAATAAAGGTAGATCTAGCTAGGTTTGACAGTAACTTCTGCATATGCATACAAAGAGACAATAAGGATAAGAAAGAGACATAATTTTCAAAAGTTACATTAGTGGTTTTAGGGGTCACCTCCTTGATGAATAGTAGTGGGGAAAATCTTGTTTCAAAGGAGGCCTCCTTACTTCAAGAAAACAATGGATATATGGTGTTTTCAAAACGGCTTCCATAGCATTTTTTCTATGAGTCTCTTTCAAATTATGGGTCTTTATCGTGTTTTCAAAGTGATACAATATTGAACGCAGTGATATCCCTAGAAGAAGTAGACAATATGCTTGGAGAGCAGTTGTTGAAAGGTCTGGGACTGTGTCAGGGCTTGCGCTTCAGTTTAGGTATCCTACTACTTATATCAAAATGGAAGGATCTTATATATCCGCAAGATTATCACCCTAATGGTAAGGTTTTTGACAAAGAGAATGCTTCTCTCAAGAAATGCTACCATTTGTTGGAAAAAATATGAAAGTGGTTTCCTTCACAGAGAATCAAAAATTCAGCTCCCCAAGGAGTTACACAGTGAAGCAGTTCATGCAAAAGGAAAAAGGTTAGGAAAAACTTGAACATAAATTCAAGTTTTCTTTTCAAAAAGCACAAAGTGATAAACATTAAAAAGTTATCAAATTTGGAAAGGGGGAAAATACTTTGTCTTTTTTTTTTAAACAAAACCTTATAAACCTAAAAGGCACAAACCAAACACGCATTAGCATTCTCACCGAGGAAAGAAGCATTTTTGAGCGATTGTGAAGAAATTTCAAGATTAATCGTCCACGCGACACGACTGTATACACGCGCGATGTGCCTATAGGAAGAATCAGTGCATTCTTACAAAGCGTGCAGCGCGCCTATGCCCGACACCCAAGACGACCCGACAACCATCTCTGCACAGCATGTTCTGCATTCAACGCGCGCTCATCTCCGAATTCAACTGCCTTCGGACCACTAGGCCAATACTAAAAATGGAACCTCAAATTCGGTTGATCCAAAGGTATTCCTCTGTCTTTTATCAAGTTTTTAGTCCAGATGAGGGTTTAATGATAACATTCAAAGAGAAACAATGATAAAAGAAAGCCCTTGTTTTTTTAAATAACAGAAAGGAAAACTGTTGGTTTGCAAGAGTAAACTTTCTTAATTCATCTGAATCAGAGAAACATAGTTTAAATAGAGGGTTTTCTAGTCAAAAGAAAGGTTTTTTCTTGGGCTGTGAGGTAGTGAAGAATGTGTGCAGTCTCCATAAACACAAAACAGAGTTTGTAGGAGATCTTGTTACGAGTCTTAAAGAGGTTGTGTTAACTCATTGAAAAACAAAAATTGAAGGTGAATAAATTGTGTGCCAAAACCAAGAGACATTTGACTCAAAAATCCACAAACAAACCTTGTCAAAAACCTCATTTCTCTCACACAGTATTGAAGAGGTGAATTTGTCTTCATTTAGATAACACTTGTGTGCCCAACACAAAAGAAAAACAATGATCATTTATGGAGAGAGAAATTTTGTTAGAAGGTTCATTATTCAGTGATAAGGGGTTGTCTTTTGTTCTAAAGAGACAATAACATCAAGGAGGGAAGTTTTATTCCAAAGAAGAACACAGTGTTTGCTAAAGGGTATAGTCTGTGTTTTAAATCAGTGCCTTGAAATAGTTATACCAGAGGAGACAATGGTTTCAACGGAACTTTTTCTCACAACCACAAAAAACAGTTAGTTAAAGGAGGGGGATTTCATATTGTCAAAATCAAAAAGAGTTTCTTCATTTAAAAAACAAACTTGTTGGCTAAACTAAGGACAGACTTAGTTTTTCAAAAAAGCAAAGAGTATTGATTGAAAATTTATCTCAGTGAACATTTGAGATAGTTTTCCTTGGTGAATCAGCCAAGGATCTCAGAAGAAAAATGCCTCCTAAACCAAATAACAGGAGTGGTCCTCACAAAAGGTATGAGCCTTTTTCAACTCAAGAAGTGAATGCATCCCCTTCAGTGCTCTTTAAATTTCATGAAGTAGGATGCTTGGAATTTTTCCAAAGGGTTCAAGAAGTGAAAAGTTATCTTCCCTTGACACATTTGTTTGCTTTAGGGCTACAAGGGATGCATGTTCATCTAATAGGTTTAGACTTCAAGCTCTCTCCTAGAACTATCTCCAAAGCTACCAAAATTCCATATATCGGAGAAAAATGGTTTAAGCAAACCTACCTAAATTCCAATCAATATAAACCCTTCTTGAAACCAGAACATCGAGATGCATGCCCATCTATTTTTCCTTTTTTCTATTTTTTGACCAGCTATGCTCCTCTCATGAAAATCATCATGAATTATCTCACATGCGAAGGGAGGTTTTCATGTGTTTATGCTTATCTTATCAGGCTACTCATGCACTTCACAGGAACTCAATTGCTAAGCCTACCCTTTTTCCTCTATAGAAGCATTGACAAGATGGCTTCTACTGTTCAAAAGAAACCTTCCTCTCAGCAGCAAGCTTTTCTTTTTCATCATTCCCTTATCAATATCGTCATCCTCCATCAACTTGAGAAAAAGGGAGTTTCTTGGGACTCTTTCATTTCACATCCCGATTTCTCCACTGCTTCTTCATCCCATGTGCCTCCCTCACCATCCACTCATCATGTTTATCCTTCTTCTAGTAAATCCACTCCTAAGAAACAAAAATCTCCTATGATTGAAAGTGAAGAAGAAAAAAGTGAGAAAGAGAAAAATAGTGAAGAAGAGCACAGTGAAAAAGGACAAACAAGTGATGAGGAAGGACAAAATGAAGAATCCAAACATGATAGTGAGCATAAAGAAGGCAATGATGAAGAGCTGGAACAAGTTGATGAATAACACAACAGTCACAATAGAGGAAACTATTGGCAGCCCACACAGCAGTGAGCATGATGATGATGAGGCACAAAATAGTGAGGATATAGAGCCTAATAGTCTTGAAGAAAGCAGGGAAAAAAGTGAACAAGGCAGCCCTCAAGGGTACATACAAGGTGATAGCCAAGGCACTTATGAGGAGGGTCAAGGAAATCCTCAAAGGGACATTTATGATGAAAAAAAAGAAAACCCTCCAGCCAGCAAAGATGATGACAATCAAACCCCAAGTGAGCACTCTAAAGAGGGCAGCATAGAGAAAAAGGGCCAAATCAGCCACCATGAGCATAGCAGTGATAAATACCAACAAGGCAGCCTTCAAAAGGAGGAAAATGGTGACAAAGATGATGAGGGGAGCAGTAAAGTTAAAGACCAAATAGAGCATGTGCTAGATGCCTCTCCTAGGCAAGGGGCCATGCTTTCTTCTCCAAAGGTAAAAAAGCCCCGAACTTCAAGAAAGAAAGTGGCTCAAGTTGTAACTCCCAATGTTAATAGAGCACTCCGAACCAAAATCACGTTGCCCAAGCAATCCATTGTTGAATTACAAAAGAAGAGGAGAACCAAGAAGGCCACCCAAATCAAGGGAAAAGAGAAGGAGGAAAGTATCCATGAGAAAGAAAGGGATTTTGGTATAATTCAGATAAACAGTGATGATAGTGACAATGAGGCTAGAATCCTTGAGTCCCTCTTGCAAAATAGAGAAGAAAAAATTCATGACCTAAGATCTGATCTAGAGAGGTCTAAGGACCTCATACATTTTCTGCAGACACAAAACAAACAAATGAATGTCCACATGGCAGTTTATGAGGCATGAGCTTTCAAGTACCAAAGGGAAGCCTCCAAAGTGAAAATCAAGTTGGAAGAACTTATGGGAGAATTGAATGACACTGAAGAAGAAGATCAGCCAAGGAGGAAGTGGCCTAGGACTATGGGACTCAAAAGAGCTTTGGAGAAACAGAAAGAGGAAGAGGCAACCCTTTTCCGATCTTTTCCTCTTACTTCTTTATTCACCCAAGAAATAGAAAACAATAGAGAAGCATGGCTTGAAAGGGTGAATAAACACTTGGAGGATAAGTTAGAAAGAGTTAATAGAGACTTAAGCCTTCAAAGGAAAATGACTGGGCACTATAAGAAGCTAAATCAATTTTCCCAAAGGAAATTGAAGGTTGCACAAGAAAAGCTCAAGGTGGCCCGAAAGAGGCGCCCGATACAAAAGGTGAAGAAAGGCATATCAAGGCTTGAAATTTTGGCCTCCACTTCTCAGCATGCTTCTAAAAACCCATGAGGGTTATGCTCGCCAAAATTGGGCATAATTCGACAAGTTTTTGTTTTTTGACATTTTATGGTCTTTTTGCAAAAAATCATGGGCATCGCCATTTTAGTTTGAAGAATCCTAAAAGGTTGAAAGTGGTATCATTGGATGCATTAAGTTCAGGGGCATATACTCAGAAAATTTCAGATCAATTGAAGATGTTTTGGTCCCCCAAAGTGGAAAAAAATAGTCACTTTTTCAACACTCTGCCTCGCATATCAGCAAAGGCTAATTTCTAGGTTTTTCCGCATAGGTCAGTTTTTAATAGGCGTATTTTGATCAGTTTGGGGAAAATTAAGTATTTTAAAAAACTAGACATCTAGGGCTTTCCAACGAGCTATCACGGGCCTCGTTTCAACATTGGGAGGTCCTTCAAAAGTTTCCCACAAGACAGGGAATTTTCTGCTGATATATTTCTGAAGCATTTTTGTGAAAAATGCAATTTTCTATAGTGGCTTTTCCAAATAAGTGTTTAGCCTTTTTTGGCCATTGTCAGTTTGGAAAAGTCAATTTAATTTCCTTTTTTAGCATTTTTAGGATATTTTTATAGATATTTTGTGCCTTGGGCTTTGCAAAGCCTCAAGGACAAGATCAGATATTTGTGATGGGCCAATGAGCTTGCTAGTTGCACTAGGAGGTTCTCCTTCACTTTGGCCTATATATTCCAAGAGATTTCATTGTAAACAAGGCTGAACTTGATGATAAAGAGAAATATATGGTTATACAAGCTTGGAAGAAATACTTTGTCTCATGCATTGGATAGTTTCTTGAATTTTTTGGATGATGAAAGATGATTGCTGTTGGATTCCTTGACAAGGTAAAATGGTATAGTTTTTCTCTCTTTTATGTTTCCTTAGTTATCATACATATTTCATGTTCTTTGCTTGTTGTAAGACAGTAGAGAATAGATTTGAGACATGCCCATGGAGGCACCTTATATTTCCTGATTCATTACAGCTTCTATGTTTGTCTTCTTTCTTAGTTATGTCAAATGAATTCTTAAATGCTCTTTGATACCCTAAGAACTTGTTTTCAGTTGCATTAATGGTTATTATGTGTGCTAATTAGTATGATTCATGGTACGCCCTGTTTACTTCTTAGTTAACCAAAACCCCATTACCGAAACCTTTCTTTGAATGTTAGATTGTCCTAGTTGAACCAAAGAGGTCTTGTATTGATCTTGCCCTTTGCCTATACTTTGCAATATTAGTTCAAAGTGCCCAATAGCTCAAAATATTATGTCTAGGAGTTCCCTCTTAGTATCTCGAGTTATTTTTTTGTCTTAATTGTTTTTCCCCAAAGTCTGATAACGATTTTCCTAAAGTTAGAGAGTCCTGTATCTCTATGTATCGCTTGAATGTTTATTTTATGCATATATCAATTTGAAGTTACATTTATCGTGATTAATGGTTAGCCCTACCACGTAGATGTCTGTTGTTGAACTGTTTATGTTTAAAAGTCTTTTTCCTTCACAAAACCTAGTTTCCATCCCATTTCATTCCACCTAAAGATCCATTTTACCTTGATCGAATCAGCCCTTCAATATACCTTGTCCATCATCTGAGGCTTTCTTGACCTTTTTGACCCCATAGCCTAGTTTATCTAACAATATTTTTATCTATTTAAAACTTTGATCAGTTCCTCCCTCAAAAAACCTAAAACAAACTAAAAACACACTTAAAAACTAGCCTAAAATAAAAAACATAAGAAGAAAACAACTATAAATCCCTTGCACAAATAGAGAGAGCCCTTTCTAAGTCCAGGAAGGCTAGGTCCTCAGGCTCCAAAGTTGGTTTGATGTTACCCTATCACTTGGCTTGCCAAGCAGCCAAATCACGGGACCCTAACATAATGGCGATCATGGTGGGACTAACTGAGTACATAACAGTCTAGAAAACTCTTATAGATTCATTAGTCTTTCAAAATTCAAAACTGGCAAGCAGCCCATAGAATCATTTAGAGTAAACTCTTTTTGCTTCACCACCCTAGCAAAGTGATGAATCGAGTTTAGAACACTCTAAAAAACCATAGGCTGCACATAAAGACTCAGAAAACCCCAAAAAACATCCCCAGATTGGCTTTTCCAGTTATTGGTGGTGGACCATAAGTACATCTCTATAAAAACAACAAAAAATCCACCTGGTGACTCCACTAGCCTCCAGTAGGCATAATACTCCATACAAACCAAAAAATTTCATAAACCATACTATTCTGTTGACTCATCTTTCCCAAAACTCAAAATTAATGGTGCAGCCTCTGAAATCAGTGACAAACTAAGTATAACTTAGCGATTCAGAAAACTTCACCTAAACATAGGAAATCAAACAGAATAAAATTGCAAATAGAACCATAGTTTTCCCAACAATCTAGCAAACTGTTGAAACTAAGTGTTAAGTCTTTCTTGCAAGTCTCCACATCAAAGTTTGCTAGAAATTTTTTTCCAAAAGCATCTTTGTCAGTATTGGTGGTGGACCATAGATCTCAAAGAAATCCACCTAGCGAATCCACTAACCTTCATTTTTGTTTTGACCATTCTTCACATTAGCGAAACCCCTAGAGAGGTCATGCATCCAAAAACAATCACAACTATCACCCTCTCTAAACTTTGAATTTGAAATCTGGCTTCACAAAGAATCAATACCAGATCTCACCCAGACCCAATTCCCCCTATCATAGTTTATAATCCAAAAAAAAAATTGTGGAAAACTTCTAAAACTAGTAACTTAGCTACTGATAGGACCATCCACAAAACAAGCTCTGTACCTGAACATCTTACATCCTTGCAGGATTCCAAGTTTGATTTGAGTTCAACAAAAACCCTTTTTAGAAGCAAGTCGCAAAGTAAAATCAACCTTGATGATCTTGAGTCCTTAGATTCGCAACAGAGTCCTAGCAGAGAAGCCTCACCTACTACACCTCATAATTTTTAGCTTCTCCACCACTTTGGCTCTTACTGCCCAAAATCTGCTCAAAATCAGTTCACAGGTCCAAGTACCTCTACCACACCCATTCATACCACCACTGTGAAAATCACCTCATCTCATCCCACAAGCCCTCATACTATAAATCTACCATTAGCTCCCTCCATGGCAGCTTGGTATGCGCCCTTAGTATTACCACAACCTTTGGCACCTTTGAAACATGACTACCAATCCAAAATCCCACATTTCACTGGGATTGAGGCTACTACCACCCAACAACATGTGGATAGAATTAGTGATGCCTTTAAATACATGGAAATAGAAGATGATACCATAAGAATGAGGATGTTTGCCCAAAGCCAAGGTGGAAAACCTAAGAAATGGTTTAAAAGCTTAGCTCCTAACAGTATACATGATCTCCCAACCCTCTACCAAAATTTCATAAACAAGTGGGAAATCAGGAAAAACCCCATCCAAATCCTTTCCAAATATAACAATACTAAAAGGGATAATGGGGAAAGTGTTCGGGACTACTACACTAGGTTCAGCAGTGTTTATAATGCCCTCCCACCTCACTTCAAACCACCACTTCGCTCAGCATTAGCAAAGTTTCATGAAGGTTTCGACCTATATATGACATGCCAACTAAGAGACAAGGACCCCGCAACTTTAGAAGAAATGAAAAAAGTGGCGATGAGTGCGGAAGCCAACCTAGCTGAAAAGAGAGCTAGGATGAGATCAGAAAATAAATTCACATACCAGGATGAGGCCGCCCCCTTCAGTCTCTTCCTCAGATCCTAGAATAGATAACCTGGTTAGATCCATGGAGAAAATGTGGGAAAATATAAGTGAAAAGGCACCTCTTAGGGACAACCAACCAAACCCTCAAAACAGGAACCAGAACCAAAACTTTAGAAGAGGCCCACCTCAAAATAAACCAAGGGAAAATGACCAACAGATCAGGCCACATTTCAATGAAAACTATGTTGACAAAGTGGAAAGAGATATAGAACCACTTGATGAAAGTCATTTAAACTTGATAGGTTCTGATAACGAGGGTGAGGTTTTCCTCACAGAAGAAGAACAAGTTTTCTTCTCCTCAATTCAAAGTGAAGAAAATTATGAGGACTCCGAAGATCCTAATATAGGATTTCAGAATTCCATAATAGAAGCTCATAGGCAATATGATATTAGGAGTAAGAAAAACTAGGACAACTCTATGAAAGGTAGCTCAGACACTGTTATTACTAAGACCCCTGATACCATTCTTAAAAGAGCAGTAGATAGTAACAAAATCGTGGCCAAGAAAACTGACCAAAACAAAGATAAATCTATTCAGGCAAGCCTTGGCCCAAACTATCCTAGTACCTCTGCTAAGATTCTCGAGACAACTTTGTTGGACAAAACCTCAAATCAAAATCAGAAAATTAATAATATGGAGAAATTCATGGCTGAGAAAACTGAAGTAAATCTATCTAAACTCCAAACAACCTTCAGTTTTGAAGGGGAAATCACCAAAATTAAGATCACCATGCCCCTCACTGAAATTCTTGCCCAAAGTTCTTACAAATCCCAGGTGCTAAAGGTCCTAAACATAGGAAATGATGCAGATACTCTACACCGAGCTGATGATACCCCTGAGGTGTTGTTTGGTCCAAAAATAGAAGGGAAATTCCAAGAAGGAACCACTCTTCCCTTTTACATCAGTCTGAATATACATGACCAAATCCTACACAATGCCATGCTAGATTCCGAGGCCTCGCACAATCTCATGCCAAAAGTTGTAATGGAAAGATTAGGCCTAGAAATAAAAAAACCTTATAAAGACTTATATTCATTTGATTCAAGCAGAGTCAAGTGTTTAGGCCTGATCAAAGATCTTTGTTTCAATTTGGCCCAAATACCTACAAAACACCTGATCATGGACATAGTGGTAGCAGACATCCCTCCCAAGTATGGAATGTTTTTATCTAGAACTTGGGGGGGCAAGCTTCAGGGAAATATTCAACTAGATATGCCCTACACCACCATTCCTGTGTTTAACAAAACAAGAATATTGTATCGGGAATCACACATGAAATATATGGTCAACAGCCAAGAAAGGCCAGATAACATCCCGATGTATTCCTTGCATTCAGATCTAAATTCCTTCATTTTACATATTGATGAAGACATTGAGGAACAGTCAGGAGAAATTGAAACAAATTTAGGCACATCACATCAGCCACCCTAGGTTCTCTATGATGAGCTGGACACTCAAAATTATCATGACCCTGAGTAGTTATGTCTTAAGGGAAGAGAATTTGATTTTATAGAAACAGAAATAGAGCAGAAAGCAGAGAGCACTATACACCATCAAGCAAATTGCTCAAACCATAGACAAACATCAGTTGTAACATCAGGAACCTTTTTCAGAACAGAGGCACTAGAATACTTGCATATTACAAACCTCTATGGAAATCAGGGGCAGGGGAGATTAATGTTCTTACCATACCTAAATGCTTCATCATCTCATAACTTTACCTCCCTAAATGAAACCTTGACCATAGCCACAACTGCTAAATATCCAGGAAAAATGCTGATAAAATTGATATGAAGGGATGTAATGACTACAGTCCAAATATACCTGAACTGATTGAACTAACTCACATTATACCAATTCACCAAAGATTTACAACTACTAGAATTTGCAAGATTTTTCAAGATACTAGCACATGTCGGGAAAACAGTGAGAAGCACTATGACACTTCCATCATTTCAAGAAACAAATTTGACAAAAGAAAATACAAAAATCTTGATCAAACATTAATAATCAAAGACAAAACAACTGGACACAGGATCTCTGTTGATTTTAGAAACACAAATACACACCCTTGGGACAGAAGTTATATCCTTCCTGCCCAAGACCATACTATACAAATGATAGGTGCTTCTAATCATGTGTCTTTACAAAATGATGTTTCAGGGTATCACCAATTAATTCCTTTGCAAAACAAACAACTCAAAGAATTGTTCAATTATGCTGGAAGAAGTTCCATCTTCAAACCCAGAATTGCAAAACCACCATACACCAAAGAAATTTTCCTGAAGACCATGTTTCTAGTTCTAAATTTCTTCATTATGATGTACCTTGATGATGTCATCATATGCTTCAAAAATGACACAGAATATCTGCATTATTTGAAAAAGATGTACAACAAAAGGAGAAGTGGATATCAAAGGTATAAAGAAGTACAACAAGAAGACACATGATTGTTTAGAGATTCATGCATGAATCCTTATGTTATGCTTATAAGAGAAAATTTTCCAAACTTTTCTTTTCAAGAGTTGAGTGGACGGAGAGCATTAGGAGATCCTTATAAAGATAAGATGCTCAAGTTTCACCATTCTCAGGGGTTCTAGTTATATATTTTTCAATCATTGTATATATCGTTGTTTGAAGAAATAAATCAAAAAACAAAAATTTCAAAAACAATGGAAAAGTAGAAAAAGAGGGCAGTTTGGAAAATAGCAAAAAATCTCCATGTTCAAAAAATAGTCATACTGAAAGCGCGCAAGTCTAAATGCCACTACTAGTACTCAAAGGATGTATTGTTTAGTTATCTAGCCTAATCATAACTAAATATGTTTTAAATTTATTGCTGATAAGTTAGTGAAAGAAAAGATAGTCAAATTATGTAAGCTTGACTTGTCAAAGAAAGTAGATTAGGAAAAGATACTAGTTCCACATGCTCAAAAGAGAACCAAAGAGGAAAACAGGGATGAAAAACACACTGTGTATCCAGCCCTGATTCTTCTAAATCTTATTTTCATGCAAAATAATATTTGTGTGCAGCTTGTCTTTTATGCCACAAGTACATGACAAATCAGACTGTCTAATCCTAATTTGGTCATTTTTCAATTTCATGTTTTAGTTTAATGAATCAAATCCTATCAAACAGCTTAATCTTGACAGTCGATCTAGCATAGGTAGAGAAACAAACGATTTCATCAGTTTAATCTGAACTCCCGGCAGATATAAGTGTAGAATTAGATAGTGTCATTTTCCAAAAATATTATTCCAAAGGGTTGCTAGTCTAAATGCACCTGAAAGAATAAAAAATGTTAGGGAATGTAGCTGGGTAGGTAGGGATGACTTTGATGCTAATCATGCTGTCAATTTTCAGAAATAGCATCAAGAAAGAAAGAAATTTGCACCAATGGATAAAGCACTGGTTTTCAAAAGCCAGAAATCTGAAATTTTGGATACCTCCTGAAAAGGAACTGCCCTCCCCAAATGGAGCCACTGTTAGTCATCAGTATTTTGCACCTGTTAATGATGACTAGTTTCTTAAGCTAAGTTTTTAGAAAGCTGATCTCCAAACTATCTAATCTGTCATCTAGAAAACACCCCAAAACAATTTTTTTCCTTCTACCCCTTCTAGTCAGCCTGTGATGAGAAAAAACCCAATTGTCAAGTTCTACCTAGTTTCAGAAAAGTAACCTTGTCCATATTTTCCAAAGATGAAGATTATCTGTTATCATTCACCCTTATTCCTCAAGATTTTCATTATCCAGCTGTTGACAAAATGTCTGCAACCCTATCTCTGGTTATCTGTCATTTAAATATTTAATCATACAAAAGAAAACACTCAGAATATGTCAAAATCGCCCCTAAGTTAGATAGTGGTGCTTTAGGGAATCCTTTCCTTGGCAAAAACATCCTGAGCCAAAAGCCTCTCTTCAGTACCATCCAACCCTGAATTAGCGCCTAATCTGAAAAATCAAATCTTGATCCATCCATAGGTCGCGCCACTAAGAGGTCATTCTGTTTTAGTCCAGGAGAAGTTCAACAAAGATCCAAACAAAAGAAGATAAGCATGTTCACTTTCTAAAGGAACATGCTTAGGTCAGGAAAAATCTCCATAAGACACCAAGGAAGCTCTTCAGAGTTCAAATTCATATGTTTTTACATCTCTGCAGGGGTGTGATTGCAATAATGATCAATGTGAAAAAGAGCAAAGGGACAAAGTCAAAAGGGTCCTGCATGTTGAATTAGCTTGCCCTCAGTAAAACAAGTGAAATATAGCTAATGAAGGGCTGCTAATGGGTGTATTCTGAAAGCCAAAGTTGCCCAAAAATAGAGAGCAACCTCCAAGTCATATGAATGCAAAGGACTGATGTTATTCTGATTAGCAGTTTTCTCAACATCTCCTCCAAAGGGAATTCTCAGAATGCCTCTGCAAACAAAGTCAAAGGAGGTCAATTAACTATGTCTAGCAAGCAACTACTCTACATACACAAGTCATATGATTTCTGGTCTAAGGGTTCACAAGGATATTTTACAAAGAAATAACTATCTCAGAACACATCTCATAAAGCAAATTACTGCCTATTTGACATGATACCAAGCAGAGACATATGATTTGCAGAAAGGTAATACATTTTTGAAATACATGAAATGTCATATTTACGGTGACAACCTCCTCCTTTAAAAGATCAGATGGTTGAAAGCATAGTGATAACCTCCTTTATTAAAAAGTAGATGGTTAGAAGACATCATGGCAAAGCCTCCTCTAGAAAAAGAGCAGATGGTTGGGATAATAATAGAACTTCCTTCATTTAAAAGCAGAGGGTTAAGGTGTGTCAAGTAATTTCAGAAATTTTCAGATACCTCCTTCCTAAGGATGAAACAAAAGATGCATCAGCAGTGTTTCAAATGTTGTTTGAGCAAGTTATTTGTTTGAAAGACAGGTTTGAAAAACAGTGATAAAACAATAAGGGTTCATAGGTTAAAAACCTATTTCACATCAAGAAAAAGGATGGAATTATGGTGTTAAAAAGTCTCTGTTTCCTCTATTTATAAAAGCCTCCTTCAAACTGTAATAAGGGTGAAACTTGGGCTAAAGACAACCTCATCTAAATGGCCAAAGAAAGGTAGAGCTAGCTGGGCTTGACAGTAACTTCTGCATATGCATACAAAGAGACAATAAGGATAAGAAACAGAAATAACTTTCAGAAGTTACATTAGTGGTTTTAGGCGTCACCTCCTTGATGAATAGCAGTGGGGAAAATCTTTTTTCAAAGGAGGCCTCCTTACTTCAAAAAAACAATGGATATATGGTGTTTTCAAAAGGGCTGCCATAGCATTGTTTCTATGAGTCTCTTTCAAATGATGGGTCTTTATGGTGTTTTCAAAGTGATACAATATTGAACGCAGTGATATCCCTAGAATAAGTAGACAATATGCTTGGAGAGCAGCTGTTGAAAGGTCTGGGACTGTGTCAGGGCTTGCGCTTCAGTTTAGGTATCCTACTGCTTATATCAAAATGGAAGGATCTTATATATCCGCAAGATTATCGCCCTAATGGTAAGGCTGTTGACAAAGAGAATGCTTCTTTCAAGAAATGCTACCTTTTGTGAGAAAAAATATGAAAGTGGTTTCCTTCACAGAGAATCAGAAAGTCAGCTCCCCAAGGAGTTACACAATGAAGCAGTTCATGCAAAAGGCAAAAGGTTAGGAAAAACTTGAACATAAATTCAAGTTTTATTTTCAAAACGCACAAAGTGATAAATGTTAAAAAGTTATCAAATTTGGAAAGGGGGAAAATACTTTGTTTTTTTTTTTTAAACAAAACCTTATAAACCTAAAAGGCACAAACCAAACACGCATCAGCATTCTCACTGAGGAAAGAGGAATTTTTTAGCGATTGTGAAGAAATTTCAAGATTAATCTTCTACGTGTCGTGCATGTATACATGCGCAGCGTGCCTATAGGAAGAATCAGTGCATTTTTACAAAGCGCATGGCGTGCCTGTGCTCAACGCCCAAGCCGACCCGACAGCCATCTCTGCGCGGCAGGTTCTGCATTCAACGCACACTCATCTCCAAATTTAACTAGCTTCGTACCACTGAGCCAATACTGAAAAGGGAACCTCAAATTCAGTTGATCCAAAGGTATTCCTCTATCTTTTATCCAAGTTGTTAGTCCAAAGGAGGGTTTAAAGATAACATTCAAAGAGAAGTAATGGTAAAAGAAAGCCCTTGTTGTTTTAAATAACAGAAAGGAAAACTATTGGTTTGCAAGAGTAAACTTTCTTAATTCATCTGAATCAGAGAAACAAAGTTTAAATAGAGGGTTTTCTAGTCAAAAGAAAGGTTTTTTCTTGGGCTGTGAGGTAGTGAAGAATGTGTGCAGTCTCCATAAACACAAAATAGAGTTTTTAGGAGATCTTGTTACCAGTGTGAAAGAGGTTGTGTTAACTCATTCAAAAACAGAAATTGAAGGTGAAGAAATTGTGTGCCAAAACCAAGAGACATTTGACTCCAAAATCCACAAACAAACCTTGTCAAAAACCTCATTTCTCTCACACAATATTGAAGAGGTGAATTTTTCTTTGTTTAGATAACACTTGTTTTCCAAACACAAAAGAAAAACAGTGATCACTTAAGGAGAGATAAATTTTGTTAGAAAGTTCATTATTCAGTGACAAGGGCTATATTTTGTTCTAAAGAGACAATAACATCAAGGAGGGCAGTTTTATTCCAAATCAGAACATAGTATTTGCTAAAGGGTACAGTCTATGTTTTAAATCAGTGCCTTGAAATAGTTATACCAGAGGAGACAGTGGTTTCAAAGGACCTTTTTATCACAACCACAGAAAACAATCAGTTAAAGGAGGGGGATTTCATATTGTCAAAATAAAAAAGAGTTACTTCATTTAAAAAAAAAACTTGTTGGCTAAACTAAGGACAGACTTAGTTTTTCAAAAAAGAAAAGAATATTGATTGAAGATTTATCTCAGTGAACATTTGAGACAGTTTGCCTTGGTGAATCAGCGAAGGATCTCAGAAGAAAAATGCCTCCTAAACCAGATAACAGGAGTGGTCCTCACAAAAGGTATGAGCCTTTTTCAACTCAAGAAGTGAATGCATCCCCTTCAGTGCTCTTTAACTTTCATGAAGTAGGATGCTTGGAATTTTTCCAAAGGGTTCAAGAAGTGAAAATTTATCTTCCCTTGACACATTTGTTTGCTTTAAGGCTGCAAGGGAAGAATGTTCATCTAGCAGGTTTAGACTTCAAGCTCTCTCCTAGAACTATCTCCAAATCTATTGAAATTCCATACATCGGAGAAAAATGGTTTAAGAAAATACCTGGACTGATCATTGGCTCCTTCTGAAACAGGTGTCGAGATACACCCATCTGTTATTTTCTATTTTTGACCGACTATGCTCCTCTCCATAAATGTGGTTTTCACATGCGAAGGAGGGTTTTCAGGGTTTATACTTATCCTGGTAGAGGCTACTCATGCACTTCACGGGAACCCAATTGCTAACCTACCTTTTCCTCTATGGAATTAAAAGATGGGTTCTATTTTTCAAGAAACCTTCCTCTCGTGAGAAACTTGTCTTTTTCATCATTCCCTTATCGAGATCATCATCCTCCATCAACTTGAGAAAAAGTTCTTGGAATCTTTCATTTCACATCCACAGTTTCACCGCAGCATATAACAATACATGCTCATATGATATGTGTTTCTCCTTCTTATAGTAAATCCCTCTAAAACAAAAATATCCTGAATTTAAAATTGAAAACAGAAGAAAGGAAAAAAAATAAAAGACGAACAGAAAAACAAAATGAAGAAAAAATGAAGAATCCAAACATGACAATAAGCATAAAGAAGGGAATGATGAAGAGCTGGAACAAGTTGATGAAGAACACAACAGTCACAAATAGAAAACTATTGGTAGCCCACACAGCAGTGAGCATGATGATGATGAGGCAAAAAACTGTGAGGATACAGAGCCTAACAGTCATGAAGAAAGCAAGGACAAAAGTGAACAAGGAAACCCTCAAGGAGACATACAAGGTGACAACCAAGGCACTTATGAGGAGGGTCAAGACAGTCCTCAAAAGGACACTTTTGATGAAAAACAGAAAAGCCCTCCAGCCAGCAAGGATGATGAAAAGCAAAACCCAAGCAGTGAGCATTTTAAAGAAGGCAGCCTTCAAAAGGAGGAAAACAATGACAAAGATGATGAGGGGAGCAATAAAGTTAAAGACCAAATAGAGCATGTGCTAGTTGCCTCTCCTAGGCAAGGGGCCATGCCGTCTTCTCCAAAGATAACAAAGCCCCGAACTTCAAGAAAGAAAGTGGCTCAAGTTGTAACTCCCAATGTTACTAGAGCACTCCGAAGCAAAGGCAAGTTTCCCAAGCAATCCATTGTTGAATTAGCAAAGAAGAGGAGAACCAAGAAGGCCACCCAAGGCAAGGGAAAAGAGGAGGAAAGTAGCCATGAGAAAGAAAGGGATTTTGATATAATTTAGATAAACAGTGATGACAGTGACAATGAGGCTAGAATCCTTGAGTCCCTCTTGCAAAATAGAGAAGAACAAATTCATGAACTAAGAGCTGATCTAGAGAGGTCTAAGGACCTCATACATTTTCTGCAGACACAAAATAAGAAAATGAATGTTCACATGGCATTTTATGAGGCACAAGCTCTCAAGTACCAAAGGGAAGCCTTCAAAGCACAAATCAAGTTGGAAGAACGTATGGGTGAATTCAATGACACTAAAGAAGAATATCAGCCAAGGAGGAAGAGACCTAGGACTATGGGACTCAAAAGAGCTTTGGAGAAACAGAAAGAGGAAGAGGCAGCCCTTTTCCGATCTTTTCCTCTTACTTCTTTATTCTCCCAAGAAATAGAAAACAATAGAGAATCATGGCTTGAAAGGGTGAATAAAAACTTGGAGGATAAGTTAGAAAGAGCTAATATAGTCTTAAGCCTTCAAAGGAAAATGACCGGGCACTATAAGAAGCTAAATCAATTTTCCCGAAAGAAATTGAAGGTTGCACAAGAAAAGCTCAAGGTGGCCCGAAAGAGGCGCCCAGTACAAAAGGTGAAGAAAGGCATATCAAGGCTTAAAATTTTTGCCTCCACTTCTTAGCATGCTTCTGAAAACCCATGAGGGTTATGCTCACCAAAATTGGGCATAATTCGACAAGTTTTTGTTTTTTGACATTTTTTGGGCTTTTTGCAGAAAATCATGGCCATCGCCATTTTAGTTTGAAGCATCCTCAAAGGTTTAAAGTGGTGTCATTGGATGCATTAATTTTAGGGGCATATACTTAGAAAATTTTATATCAATTGAAGATGTTATGGTCCCCCAAAGTGGCTAAAAACAATCAATTTTCCAACACTCTGCCTCGCATATGAGCAAAGGCTAATTTCTAGGTTTTTCCACACAGGTCAGTTTTTCACAGGCTTCCAGTGATCAATTTTGGAAAAAAAAAGTATTTTCAGAAACTATACATGCAGGGCTTTCCAAGGAGCCATCACGAGCCTCGTTTTGACATTGGGAGGTGCTTCAAAAGTTTCCCACAAGACAAGGAATTTTCTGTTAATATATTTCTGAAGCATTTTTGTGAAAAATGCAGTTTTCTGTAGTGGCTTTTCCAATTGTGCGTTTAGCCTTTTTTGGCCATTGTTAGTTGGGAAAAGTCAATTTAATTTCCTTTTTTAGAATTTTTAGGATATTTTTATAGATATTTTGTGCCTTGGGATTTGTAAAGCCTCAAGGACAAAATCAGATATTTGTGATGGGGCAATGAGCTTGCTAGTTGCACTAGGAGATTCTCCTTCACTTTGGCCTATATATTCCAAGAGATTTAATTGTAAACAAGGCTGAACTTGATGATATATACCAATGTATGGTTATAAAATCTTGGAAGAAATACTTTGTCTCATGTGATGGATAGTTTCTTGAATGTTTTGGATGATGAAAGAACACTGTTGTTGGATTCCTTGACTTGGTAAAATGGTATAGTGTTCCTCTCTGTTATGTTTCCTTAGTTATCATACATATTTCATGTTCTTTGCTTGCTGTAAGATAGTAGAGAATAGATTTGAGACATGCCCATGGAGGCACCTCCAGTTTCTTGTCCAGTTTCTTTGATTCATTACTGACTTAGTTTTTTGTCTTCTTTCTTAGTTATGTCAAATGAATTCTTAATCTTGATGGCAAAGACTTGTTGATTAGATAATAATTATCAATAATGTTGATAGGTACTTTTCTGTTACTCCACCATTGAAGCCTAGAAAATCTGCGCTGACATTGAGAAAACCACCGGAGTCGGGACCTTAAGAGCCTTGACTCTTTCCCGTTTGGTATGGTGGCTCCGGCCGGGATTTAAAGGACAGTTCCTAAAGACTAAAAGTAAGTTGGATTGGGTGAGTGGAAATGGGACTAAATTCGCCGAAAAACAGAAACTATCTAATTCAAGCTAAATACGAAGAGAACAACACTAACAGGGTCATTATATTGAATACAACTTAAGATTGTTCCAATTCCGTAACGACTATGAAAATGTATTATTAATTAAATTGAAATGTGCAGAAACAAATAAAGATAACTCTGTTTAAGAAATTAAACAGAGTTATATTAACATATTGCATTCATCATTGTATACCATTTACATGTAACTATGAAAAATAACGTTTCAATTATACTCAGAAATGATATATAAAAGGAAGCATTGTGAAAACCAATATACATATAAATGATAGAAATTTTAAAACGAATATCATAAGACAAAAGATATCAACTGTGAACAGATAGAAATACCTTGTTCATCTTGAATACTTTCAAATGCAATCTGATACTCTATCCAGTAACTCTAATGCAAAATCAAATTCCAAGGTACAGAAATGCAACACTTCAAAGATAATTCCGCATGAAAATCACCAGATGTGATCCTTTTCAAAAAATATATAAGACAATGGAGTACAGAAATGCAATCTCCAAGTCCAAAAATATTAAGATCCGGGACCCCTCTCTAAATGCATGAGAGGGGTTTAAATATTACTTAACTAACTCTAAAAATAGTTTATTATAAAAATTAAGGATTCGGTTCAATGACCGTCCTTTTCCTAGGCTAAAATACAGTGAAATTAAAACTAAATCTATCTATCTATTAACTTGATCTTTAAGCTTGCAGGCATCTAGCATAGTTTTGAGAAGATGCGGTTGATCGACTTCAGAATTCAACTGTCCTGAAAAGACAGAGTCGGCAAGCATAGGAGCAATCTTCTCTGTAGCATTGATGATACAATTGAGCGCACTGTGCTGACTGTGTGGCTTCACCAAGTACATCCAGTATGAGTCCCAATTCAATCTTGTCAGCCCTTGGATGAATTTTTCTCTTTCTTCTGCCTTTTGCCTCCATTCTGTTTGTAGTTGATTTGCCTGTGGGAGATATCCTGGAACAGTTTCTGGGATCAAATTAGCTTTGTGTAAATTTTCATTTACACAATCAGTGAGAGTGTTTGCCGCTGTAGCCGCCTCCTCTGCTGCCTTTTCTGCCCTTCTGATTTGTGCATCCCAGTTATTGAACAATATTTCTTTATGGTTTTCATTAATGATGGGTGCACCAGCTTTTCTGCCTTCTTCTGTCTTTTGCCATGTCAGATAATCATTGATCTTTTCATTAATAAAATCATAATCATTTCGTAAATCTACGACATGATTTGTGATTTTATCATTCTCTTGGAACAAATAATTCCATTGCAAGATTTTTTGGCAGAAAACTTCCTCTTGTTGCAGTAGTTGATTGTTCAAAGAGATGGTTTCTGAAATGAATTCTGGAAGCTTAGGATCATCTTTATGTTGATCTTGGATAATCTGTATTTGTTTGTCTTTATCAGCCAGGATTTTTTGATGTCCTATTTGCATTTCTTGAAGTTGTTGTTGTAACTCTTCAAGTTTCAATTGTGCTTCCTTATTGGCCTGTACCTGTTGCAATTGTTGTTGCAGAGCTTTTACCTGTTCTTCTTTTTCATCCAACAAAATTTGTATCTCAACTGCTTTATCAATTGTTGCAGAAGCATAAGCTCCTATTATTTGAGATAACTTAGTGAGATTATGAGTAGGCTCTGTGGCAGGATCTTTCCACAAAACATCTACTTGTTCTGCTTCAGTAGCAATTTCACTTTCTATTTTCCTCTTTTTCCTCTGTCTCTTCACTACTGCTTTGTATTTTGGGCTATAGAATATATCCAGAGGAGTAATTTCCTCTACATTAAGTACAATTTTAGAGGAGGGTGTGATTGGTATGTGCTCTGTCACTGCGACTGTGCTGCTTGTTCCTGTATTCAAAACTTTGGTTGTCTGGACAGGGGTCTGTACATTCTGTCCTTCTACATTAATCAATTGATTAAAGGTTTCCCATTCTTTATCTAACTCAATGGTGACTGGATGTTGCTGTACATTGGTTGGAGGAGGATTTGTCTGTTGAGAAGTCAAAATTTGCTGTTGAGTAAGTTCTTTAGATTGTGCGGAATCTTTAATAGATTCTTCCATTTTATCTTCCTTTTCTTTAGACTTATTGGAGTGTTCAGAATCTCTGTCAGATTTTGATTTAGATTTACCTGTACTTGAACTGCCGTTAAGACTAACACTAGGAGTTTGTTCCCTTGCGGGCTCTAAGCGTAGATTATCCAAAGGAATAGGAATTAGTCTTCTTTCTCTGTAAAGCTTAAATTCCTGGAATTCCTCTGGAGATAGTTGTGCTTGAGCTGAATTCAAAACTTATTTGAATGAATTTCTTGCTTGGAACATATCATCAAAAAGATCCTGTTCCCCGGAAAATTCCCTTACTTTGATTGCATTGGTAAAATTCTTAACAATATCATTTGGGTCGAATAACCTTCTTGAGAATTTGAATAGCTGTAGGCATGTAACGTTGCCTATCTCTTGAAATGCATGACCAATATCAAACAGTGAAAATGTTCCACATTTTATGGCAAATTGTGGCCAAATGCCCTTTTTCTTCTCTTTTAAATCTTTTGTTATACCTCCCTGGCCACAGGTCTGATAAGCAATTTCCCGAGCTACAAGTCTATCTGGAACATATAGGGGTAACACATGGGGAGAAGCATAACTTCCAAAAACCCTAATATAGGTGAACAATTCTTCTCCAAACCATCTCGCGACGGGGAGAATATCAACCTCTGTTTCTGAGGATATCCTTGGGGCATCCTTATTATACAATGTTCTGTACAATGGCAGCATTATTCCATGACAAATTTGGTAAAAATGGGGGACAAACTTAGACTCCCATAGTTCTTTATGGTACACATGAATGGGAAAAGGATCGTGGATAGTCCATTTCCAGCCCATCACAGGGAATTTAGAGACATAGAAGATGGCGTCCATGACATAAGCAGATAAATAAAAAGGCGGATAAACCCGCTGAGAAACATTTCGTTTAGACCAGTAGTGAAAAATATCAGTGGTGAGATTATCAGATAGGATTTTGGCCCAGTCTACAATTGTAAAATTAACAGCCGCATTCAACAAAGGAAGCCATTCGGGTATGATCATATTTATGTCAGGCTTTCCAAAAAGCCTGCATAACATGGCAGCAGTAAAACAATAAGGAGAGGTAAGTGAACCCGTGTTGTACATACCTTGTTTGTTTTTCTTCAATGGTTCACTTCTTTTGGTCCACTCCTTTGTGAATTCTGCCAAATTTTCATGTTCTTTGGCAAAATCTTCCATGAATTGTTTGTTGAAAGTCACCTGAGGTTCTGGCAACTTGTACATTAATCACCTGATTAACTCTTCAGATGGAGTTCTGAATTGTCTATCTGAAATATCTGTGCTATCCAACACCCATCTCACCATGTATGTATATGGGAGAATCCTTGGCCTTGCTGCTATTCTATGCAGAAATGAGCAAGCCAAGTCTCTAAGGGTTGCTTTAGACGTATTCTTTGAACCTACTGTAGCTGCAACTTTTATCACCACAGGGTTTTCTTCTTCTAACAGATTATACATTCCTTCTTAAGTGGATATACCGGCATCCTTGTTACAGGCGGTGTCTGCATATAGCGAAGCCATTTCTTTGTTTTCAGAATTTGAGCTCTTCTCCTTCTTACCCATAGTGTTTAGCGGAAGCTTTGTATAGTCGTTTTCTCCTTCGTGCCTGCGTTTTACGAACAAATGAGAGTAATGATATAAGAAATGTGATGAGACTGTTTCGAATGTGAAATCGGATGAAATATAATATTTTAATTGTGAAACGACTTTCAATCTAAACACAATCTCATTTACCATTAATAATCAATCCAATCATTTAATATAATCATTAAAGCGCATAACGGATTTGAAATATGGGAAGATTGCCTTGGGATAGCGTGCCTATATGAATCTGCGACATTGCGATCTGCGATTTGCTGCGCAATATCGCAATATCGCAATGTCGCAATATCGCAAAATGAAGTTATCGTAGTTATGAAAATAGCGCAAAAGAAGAAATTGTGCAATAGCGCATATTGCAAAAGCGCAAAAGCGCAAAATCACAAAAGTGCAAAAGATATTCATTAATCATTTCTGTTTTCTGCGCTATGCGATCTGCGACCAATGCATTTTATAAAGGATATATACCATTTTTGTTATGGATGCGCTATCTTGTTTAAAGAGTAATTTTATTATAATTTATCATAAACTTAAGTGTTTCTTGATATTCTTTCTAAGGGATTAGGTTTATGATAGAAATTTTTATTTGAAAAGGCAAACAAATCCTAATTGATTTTTTGGATTTTTTAACTAAGGGTCCTCATTTATTTAGTATTATTACTAATATTAAATAAAAAGGGGGGTTGTTGCTGGTCACAACAACTCCTTAGTTAACCAAAACCCCATTACTGAAACCTTTATTTGAATGTTAGATTGTCCTAGTTGAACCAAAGAGGTCTTGTATCGATCTTGCCCTTTTCCTATACTCTGCAATCTTAGTTCAAAGTGCCCGATAGCTCAAAATACTATGTTTAGGATTTCCCTCTTAGTATCTTGAGTTATTTGTTTGTCTTAATTTTTTTTCCCTAAAGTCTAATAGCGATTTTGCTAAAGTTAGAGATTCATATATCTCTATGTATCGCTTGAATGTTTATTTTATGCATCTATCAGTTTGAAGTTACATTTATCATGATTAATGGTTAGCCCTACCACATATATGTCTGTTGTTGAACTGTTTATGTTTAAAATTCTTTGTCCTTCACAAAACCTAGTGTCCATCCCATTTCATTCCACCTAAAGATCCATTTTACCTTGATCAAATCGGCCCTTCAATATACCTTGTCCTTCATCTGAGGCTTTCTCAACCTTTTTGACCCCATAGCCCAATTTATCTAACAATATTTTTATCTATTTAAAACTTTGATCAGTTCCTCCCTCAAAAACCCTAAAACAAACTAAAAACACACTTAACAACTAGCCTAAAATCAAAAACATAAGAAGAAAACAACTATACATCCCTTGCACAAATAGAGAGAGCCCTCTCTGAGTCCAGGAAGGCTAGGTCCTTGGGCTCCAAAGTTGGTTTGATGTTACCCTGTAACTTGGCTTTCCAATCAGCCAAATCACAGGCCCCTAACATATTTGATAATGAAAGTCCCTCATGATGTGTTGTTTCTATCTGTTGTGCTTCCTGCCCAATCTGCATTCGTGAAGCCATGCAACTTCACCTCATCCATCTGTATGTACCATAAACCATACTCAAATGTGCCCCTGATATATCTCAGGACATGCTTGCCTGCCTTCCAAAAGAGCTTGGTAGGCTTAACCATCACTTTTGAAAGTTGTTTCACCACATAGCATATGTCTGGGTTTGTATTGACTAAATACATGAGCGAACCCACCAACTATCGATAAACAGTGGCATCCACTACCTCCACCGATGTGGCATCCTCTTTCTTCTGATTTCCTGGAAGAGGAGTGTCGATAGGCTTGCAACCTTGCATGTGAAACTTCTCTAGTATCTCCCAGGAATACTTGCCTTGAGACACAAACAGTTCACCTTCCCATTTCCATATTTCCAATCCAAGGAAATAATGAAGGAGGCCCAAATCCTTCATCTCAAAATCCTTTGCAAGATCTTCCTTGCATGAGTGTATCAACTTCTCATCACCCATTAGTATTAAATCATCAACATAAATAAAAATGATTAAAAGCTTACCCTCCACCACAATCCAGTATAGGTTTTCATCCTCCTCACTCTTGGTGAATCCAAGTCCAGTAAAATAGCTATCGATCCAAGTTTACCAAGCACATTGTTCTTGTTTTATCCCATAAAGCGCTCTTTTGAGCCTGCACACATGCGACTCGTTGCTGAAGATCTCAAATCCTTCAGGCTACTCAATGTACACCTCTTCCTCAATGATCCCATTAAGGAACGCAGCCTTCACATCCATCTGATGAATGTGCCAACCCATCTACGTTGAGAGAGCAAGGATGGTCCGTATGGAAGAATACCGTGCGACAGGTGCAAAGGCTTCTTGATAGTCAATCCCCTCAATATGTGAGAAGCCCCAGGAAAACAATCCTGCCTTATACTTCTCGACGCTCCCATCAATAGCTTGCTTTACCTTGTAGATCCATCTTGATCCTACAACTGATTTTCCCACCAGCCTTGGAACAATCTCCCAAGCACTATTTCTGACAATGGAGTCATACTCCTCCACCATGGCATCTACCCATGTGGGCTCCTACACTTCTTCTTCAAAAGAATATGGCTTTGTCACGATACACTTGCTCATAAGAGCCATGTATCTAGTAAATTGGTCAGGTGAATGTCTCTATCTACGATGTGATGTAGGGACTCCTACATTCTGTGCCACATCAAGTTTCAGTCTCTCAGCTTTTGTGGTATGCTTTCTGCCTTGTCTGATTTTTGGTTCTGCATGAGCGGACTCCTCCACTCCATGAATCTCCTCCTGTGGCTGATCCACATATAGAGGCTTATCTTTGGGAACATGAATTTCCTCCTCTGCATTCAAGTGTAGCTCCCTCTCAAGTGACAACTTCATGGCTTTCACTTCATTAAATTTTATATCTCGTCGCACCACAATCATCTGCCTGTCTGGGAAATACACACAATAACTATGGGGTGTTTCTGTGTACCCCACAAATATTCCAACTTCTGTAGTCAGCTCCAGCTTCTTCCTCGTGTCCTTTATCACATGAATGTAAACAGATGAGCCAAAATATTCAAATGAGAAATATCAGGCTTCTTACCAGTAAAAGCTTCTTCGGGTGTACTCATGCCAAATAATTTGTGAGGACAATGGTTTTGTACATAAACTGTAGTGTTGCATTCTTCCGCCCACAAGTGCATCAGTAGGCCCTAGTCATGCAACATCTCTCGTGCATCACCCACGATTGTTTTGTTCTTCCTCTCAATGACCCCATTCTGCTATGGGTTATGAGGCGCTATGAGTTCTCTTCAAATTCCTTCTTTTCTATAGAAGTCTTTGAATTCGCCTGAGATGTATTCACCACCATTATTGATCCATAGAGCTTTCACTTGCTTCCCTGACTCCTTCTCCACCAATGCTTTGAATTCACAGAACTTTGAGAAAGTTTCAATCTTCTTCTGCATGAAGAATATCCAGCATCTACGAGAATAGTCATCAAAAAATATAACATAATACTTGTGTTTTGTTGTTGAAGCAACTGAGAAAAGTCCACACACATCTGTGTGAATTCTCTCTAGGATCACCGAAGCATGGTTCTCCTTCTCATGGAAGGTGGTCTTCACAAACTTACCCATATTACATCCCTTGCACTAATCTGACTGCGCAAGAGTACCCTTGGGAAGTCTAGTAGAAATCTGCTGCAAAATCTTCAAAGTGCCATGGTGAAGATGGCTCAATCTCCTGTGCCAAAATTTTCCCTCATCACGACTCACCACTTCTTCTGCTTTTCCCACCATTGCAGTGTAGCCATCTACCCCCAGATTGTAGAGATTCTTAATTCGAAACCCTATCTTCTTGGTTTGACCCGTTGTTTTATGTCGAAGGAAGGCTTTCCCTTCACTGAAAACAACATCATAACCTTTTTCTTCTGGCATTGCGACCGAGACCAAGTTCTTCTTCAGACCTGGAACATGCATAACTTTCTTCAACAAGAATGTATTACCGGACTCCCTCTTAAAGGTAATGGTCCCAATTCCAGTCGCACTGTACTGACCATCGTCGCCCATCTCTATATGCATCTGGAGGTCCTTCTCCTCCAAGTCACTAAACAACTCCTTGTCTCCCATCATATGGAAAGACGCACCACTATCAAGATACCACACCGATCCCATACAGCTTAAAACCAAGAATGTGATCAAAGAGAAATCAAGTTCAAATTGAAAGGCTAAGGCTTCTCCAGCTGAAGCTCCAACAGTCTTCTTGTTCTTCTTCTTCTGTGGACAATTAGTGGCGAAATTCCCATGTTTGTGACAGTGAAAACACTTCACTTTGGACAAATCCTAATTCTTGCCTTTAGCTTCAAATTTTGAAGGAAATTTCTTCCATTTAACTTTCCTTACTTTTGCAGCCAAAGCGCAATTCTCTCCATCTTCATTCTTCGATAAAGATCCATCCATGGTACCCCGCCTTATCTCCTCCTGCACAAGATCCAACCAAAGTCGCTCCCATCCCGGCAGTTTCTCCTGTCCATTGATAGAGTCTTCGTAGCTATGAAAACTCTTCGGAAGCCTAAAGAGAGCCAAGCTCACCAAGTCTTCATCATCAACAGTAACCCCCACACTTCCTAGTTCATCCTTATAGTGGACAAAATTTGTGAGGTATTTTGGAATACTGTCGCCCTTCTCCATTTTTATTTTTCTGAGCTTGTCTTTAAGTGCCAACTTCCTCTCGTCACTTCTGCTTTGGAACAAATCTGTCAAAGCCTTCCACATTAAGAATGGAGTGTCTTTCCCATGAAGGCTAGAAAAAATATGGTCCTTCACACCTTCCAACATAATTCTTCTCGTCTTTGCTGTCTTCTTTTGTCATGCATCAAGTATTGCAGCATCGCTAGATCCCGGCTTAGGAACATCGCTATCGATGAAATCCTTCAGTCCATTATCCTCCAACACCACCTCCATAATTTCCTTCTAGGCTATGTAATTCGAGCTCCCATCAAGGGCATACTCCAATCCCAACCCATTGAAAGCCATTTCCATGTATACTCAACTTCTGCACCAAGAATCTTTTGTAGCAAATTCGAATTGCCCACTAGCACAAACTCACCAATTCTTCACAATTGCAATCTTCAAGAATTAACAATGCTCTGATACCATGTAGAAATTATATGCATTAAGCATGCATATGTCCTTGATTCCCTTGATCTCACAATATTTAACTTCTTGCAAAATACAGAATCATTCCACTGTTAATATTTTGTGGAAAATTAATTGCACACACATGTGAAGCATAAATGAAAACAATCGCACATAACACAGTTGTTTAACGGGAAAGCCTGAAGATGAAAACCTTAACTATAATATATTATGGATCATGTAGATCACGTAAAAATCCTCATACAAAGCTTAGTACATCAAGTTCTTAGTACAATACAATCGTCACACACTAATTAGGAAAAATCTGCAAATCCATGCACTGATCTTTGCCCTCCTTCTAGCCTACCTCCACTGCGCAATCCCTGCTGAATAATAGCTCTGAATGAATTCAAATTAATCTTTCCTTGACTGTGCAATCCTCATTGGAAACTCCAATGTGTGTGTGATGCAATCAATGCATCACTATAGTCACAACAAATAGTCCATCTTGCCCTTTCACCTATCTCTCCACTGGATCTCCATTGGAACTGCCATGCACTGTAGTCAACTGATGTATTGTTCAGTTGATTAATGAGTTATTATTTGTGAATTAATTAACTAATTAATTCACTCCACTCTCGCTAGTGTATCATTCATTTAGACTAGATACAACTAGCTCAATTGAGTCTAAGTAATTTAAACTAAATACAACTCCATGAACTACTCTTCCAACTTTGTCATAACTTTTCCACTTGAGTTCTAACTGAGTCCTCCATGCATGAACCTCCATTTTCCCTTGGGAATTGCGTAATTCCCTCAGTCCACTGATTTTCCAAATCTGTGCACTGAAACAAAGTGGTCCAAGAGAATAATTTGTTGTTTATTGTCTGATTATTATTAAGAGCTAATAATAATCGGCATGCATCTGTTTTTAGATCGATGATCTATAAATAGACTTCACCCAATATTATAAAAATAGAATTTCATATATTTTTCCAACTTGATCAACCATCCACAAATAGCATCCTACAACTTCTAAAATATGATCACCATGTCTAAAAATAGACTTGCACCAAAAATAGCCTGCGGGCCCACTTAGTGAAGGCCACTCTTTTCACTAAGCTCGTCATCTTGTTGAATCTCAACAGCCTCTACTGTCCATTTAAGTGCTGAATATTTCTTTAAAATTTTATTTAATTCTCTAATTAGTTATGCTAAATTAGAAATGAATCTTCTGAGAAAGTTTATTTTACCTATGAATGCCTATAATCCTTTGATGTTTCTAGGATGGCTAATGTTTAAAATTGCCTCTATTCTAGTTGGATCTATCATAATTCCCTCTTTTGAGATTATGTGTCCTAAGTGTTTATCTTCTTCAATTCCAAAGAGTGTCTTTTTAGGATTCAAATAAATACCAAGTTTTCTGCATTTAATGAAAACTCTTCCCAAATGATCTAGATGCTCATTATCTGTTTTTGAAAATACTGTTATATCATCTAGATAAATGAATAGAAAATCATGAATTTATTTGGTAAAATCTATGTCCATAGCTCTTTGGAATGTAGCTCTAGCATTGATCAATCCAAAAGGCATTTTCACATACATGAAAGTACCCCATGGAGTGGTAAATGTTGTCTTTGCTTGATCCTCTGGTTGGACTAGAATCTGATTATATCCAGAGAATCTAGCTAGTAAATAAATTCTAGATGAACCAACTACCCTCTATAAAATACGATCCATTTTTGGGAGAGGATAGTTGTCTTTTAATGACGCATTGTTTAAATTTTGGAAATCAACACAGAGTCTAATTTCCCCTATTTTCTTCCTAGTGGGAACTAAGTTTGAGACCCAATCAAAATATCTAATTGGTGCTATAATTTGTGCTTCATACATCCTTTTTACTTCTTTTTCTATCAAAGGAATAAGAACCAGATTAATTCTCCTAAGCTTTTTTTTAAATGGTTTCTGATCTTCTTTGATGAGTATTTTATGTTGTATGATGCTTGTGTCATAAGACTTAAGGTCTTCATAACTCCAGGAAAAGACATATTGAAATTATTTAAACAAATTTATGTATTTCACCTTTTCTTCTGGAGGTAATACTTTGGATAATTGGATGAGCTTAGGTTTTTATTTTGTTCCTATGTTACATTCTTCTATGTCTAATCTTAAGGGTTCCATTTTTGGTTTTATAGCTACATCATTGGAATCAAAAAGGTCTTCTAATGGGGCTAATCCCTTAGGCAAAAAAAATTCTTTAAGGTTCAAAATCTCTGATTCATCATTAGTCAATTCTTCAATTTCTATTTTTTCTAATTTATCTATTTCTACTTTAGTAAATTTGGTGGGTTCAGTTCTATCTAAATCATTTATATCTAACTCACTATTTATTGTGTAATCTGTTGTACAATCAGTATCTATGTTACAAGTTTGAAATTCTCCCTCAGCACTCATAAAATTATAGATTTGAGAATCTTGTGAAGAAATCTGCCAATATTTCAAGTTATCTAGTATTGTATCTGTTCGTGTCCAGATATGAACAGAATTCAACCCTTTTTTCCACACAAATTATGAACCCAAGGGAATTAGTTATTTCAAGAATAACGACAAAGTATATGCAGATACAAGCACATGGTCCACTGTAGATCATAGGTTTAATCTATAACACACACACCACTGTAACATCAATGAAATGAACTGCAGAAATAAAAGGCATCCATAGAAATTAACACGACTATAACAACAAATAAAGAATCACACCAAACACAACATTGTAAAGAAAAGAAAGAAGAATGTAGCACCTGATCACAAGAGTGGGCCCAACTCTTTGATCAGGGCTGCGGAAACTCAAGAATTATAGAAGAAACAACAAGATGTTGTACATTCAATTAATGATAAAAATATTGATTACAAATTCTGAATGTCCAAAGGTCTCTCAATTCACAGCCCGTATGCCTCTTTATATAGTTGTCCTGAAACCCCCGATTCCTCTCAACGACTCCATTGTTACAAAAATACATCTTATTACAACGGCAACCGGGTTTCCCAACAAGAAACCATAAGAAGGCCTAAGATAGTGCTGATATACCCATGGTTGTCACGCTGTAGCAGCAAATAAGGATGATGCTGGAGATGATGGGTTGTGCCTTGACTCGGGGGCGTAACGCTCCTATTGTAGCCATATCTGAAGAAATATTGGAGTTAATATGTAGAAAGGTAAAACCTCCATGACAAATACATCATTAATAAAATATCCCATAAAATATAGGAAGAATGGTTTTACCTCATGCTTCTAAGATAAAATTTGGCACAAAGATATAGAAAGATAGGGTAAAATGGGAGAGGAAAGTATACAAATCCGGTACCCAACATCTCCCCCCAACTGATCTATCTGCATGTCCTCATGCAGCTCGTCGTCTCCTCAGATCCAGATTGGACTGAATATGATCAGCATGAAGCTATGTGAGGTCATATTTTGAAGCCATTTCTGTTCCTGGTGGCTTATATCCTTCTGTCAAAACAACGTCCTTCCACCAGTCAGGTTGAAACGTTATACGCAGGAGTATACTGCGTAGATGGCAGCCATAAAAGGGGAAATTGAAATCTTAATCCCATCCATATAACCCAACAGGTATAAATGCATGCCACATAATGCAACATTCTCTCTGAGGAACGTGCAAAGTTAGGTGCCCCAAATGGTTCTCTTTCCCTGAAAGATGAGGAAGACAACATCCATCTTTTCTAACAACTGCCCAGTGCTTCCTTGTGAAATGTCGTAATATGGCCGACACATAGGTCAGTGCACCATTTCTAGGTTTTCAACATGTGTTATTTATGGCCCTCAATCTGTAGAAAGGTATAATGCTTGTTATAAATGTTTGAGGACTGACCATGCTCTCTTCTCACCATTAATGGCTTTCCGGCTTGATTTTCTTCAAATGTATCCTAGGCCTTTCTCCATTTAATCTGATTGATGGCATAGGGGGAGAAAGCCCTAAAGTTTATTTCCCCCACGAATGGAACGGGGTTAAAGGAATGATCATGCCTTAAGTAATACACATGCATGTAGAGCTTGCACATTAAGTGTTGTCCTATAATATCATGAATTTTTAAAATACGGAGAAATTGAATGGGGCCCTCAATTTCATACCAAATATCCTTTTATATACTTTGAAGACAAAATAAAAGAATTTTTTCATGAAGGAATAAGGCATAGCTATGTGCAGGAGATCTGCAGGCCATTACCTGCTGTGCTAGGGAGAACATCTTCTCCTTATCTGTCTTTAGCAACTGAACTTGTTCTTCCAACTCTTCTGTCTTGGCCTTCTGTTTGGCCTACTTCATTCGTGCCTTATATAACTGATCCATGTACCCTGTGAAAACTCCAGTAGCATGTTCTTGAACCCTAGCTATTTCTTTCTTGTGGTTGCTTTCCGCAGACTGCCACTTTTGAATTTCAGTGGCCAATAGAAATTCTCGACCTTCAAACAAATCTTCGATCGGGCCGGTCTAGGTAGCTGCAGTGGAGACTTCAATCTTCGTCTTTATTGCCCTTCATTTGTATTTTCCTTCCTTTTTAAATGTGAAACTCGCTTCTTCAAATCCTGAACCTCCCTTTCCTATCTCATGGTTTCACTGAACTGCAGCTGATACCTCTTTTTGAGAGGTAACCTTCTTTTCTCACATTGTTCAACCCATTCTTGTGTAATGATGAATTCAAATTTTGGACCTATGACAGGTTCAGAAGGCAACAGAATGCTGTCGACATCCTCTACATATTCTTTTGTCAAGCCCTTCTAGCTAGGCCCTTTATCTAGAGGGCCTTCTTCTTCTACATTTCTTCTGGGACCTCCTATTGTTTGGTTGGTAATTTCATTGATCCCCCTATGTCCCAATGTTTCTACAGGCACTATGTCTTCCTTGTGAACCTCTAAGTGTTCCAATTTAGTAGTATCTGGGCCAATATTGGCCGTGTCAACAAATTTTAGTACCAAGGGAATAACCACTTCTTCCATTAACCATTTGGGCGAGAGAAATCCCCTCGCCCCTCTGGGCATGAAGGACTGCAACAGAGAACAAGGAACAGACCCATCATCTTCATTTCTAGTTTGGACGGGGACTTCATGCATTAATACCTCAACCAGAGTTGATGCTGGTTCTTGTGGAGCAACATCAATTCCGTGGCTCAATACCCTTCTTTCATCTTGCCCTTTTCTTACCATTTCTTCTTCATGGGTCGATATTGGTTCTTGTGGAATAATATCGACCACCTGGTTGATTCCTTTTTTGCCATCATTTTCCTCAGGACTTGTTGGAGTTCCCATGTTTTGGCTAGATTGCCAAGACCAAAAGATGAGACAACATCAAAACCACTTTGGGGCACTGGGATCTAGCCCTCCTGGACTTGGAGAGGGATCTCTCCATTTAAAAGAAAAGAATGATCTATCTTTGAAAGCTCGAAACGAGGTATTAGGTATGAAGCACAAAGGTAGGTTTAAAATGATTTGTTTGGTTGCTGGGTTGGTCATGAGATCATAGAATAAGAAGGTAATGGAAATAAAAGAGTAGAGCAGCAGGATGTTTTAGTAAAAGAGGACAATTTAAGGCCGTGCCATCCATTGGGCTATGGAGTCATAAAAGGAGATTACTTGGAAACAACTAGCCAAGGCTATCAAAGGGCAAGTCAACTATACTAAAGGATATTTGAGGTAGATGGTGGACTGGGAAAATAAGGAGAGAAATAAAGAGGCACAAAGGGCAGCTTGAGATCAGATCAAAGGTCATATAACTCCAGATCTACTTTGGCGTACTCTCAAAAGGAAAACACTTAAGTCTAAAACACAGAACTAGGCCTAGGGTCAGAGAAGGACTTTTAACCTTCGATGCTTTGACACCAGCTCATGGAATCTTGGAAAGGCAAATCTATTAAACAAGGACCCCAGTGGACAGGGGTTACACTGAATCCCCAGTATCCCAAATCCTCTAGGTTGAACCCAAGAAGAATAACTAAGCAACAAACCCGAATTCACACATCAGCTAGTTGAGAATTACAGCTATTACACTGGTTAAATGGCATGAATTTGCTCTTAGATTCACTATCAGTAGAAAACATTAAAGGTAGGGAGAGTAGAAACATAGGGTACCATGCGAGGGTATATCCTATGCCAGATTTCTGAAGCGAACCAGAAGACTAATGAACATCATGGAAAATGTAATAAAACAGTGTAAAGAGAGAAACATCACCTATAATAATAGACCAAGATCCTGTGAAATTTGCTTGATTAATTGATGCAAAACCAGTCACATACACTAAGCTCAATGGCTGATTACAGTCTCAATTTTCTCCTCCCAGCCTACTACATTACAAAAATACTCTGCTACTCTCTCCCAAAACTGTTCTAACAGTAAAAAATGAATCCCTATAACTACAACAGCAACAACGCAACCCTTTACAAAGCATTCTTTGGGAGTTCTTATAGGAGATTGGATAGCAAGAGTAGATGATATACATCAAATCGATTCATTAAGACAGAGAGGGGGAGGAGTCATGCCCACTCTACTTAATAGCTCTGCATTGTACTCTGTAGTCTGGTTTCGAGTCTCTGTCAGGTTGATTTTGACCAAAGGTGTTTCTTTAACGTCCTTTCTGGCTGTAAATCTCTCTGTTCTGTCTTCTGAAGCATGTAAGGTGACTGAAGGTCTTCTGGGCTTCCATACCTCCATTATTGCTGCCCTAATAGTCTTTGAAAACTTTCTGTCAGTGAAATGGCCTTTGGGAGCTTGGGGAGGCATGGAGACTTCTGCAGAGGGCGTACTGTTCTGAAAAAATGTACTACTAATGCTGAGAGTAGATATGGCTTGTTTCATGTGCTCTTTTAATCTTGAAATTGTATCTTTTACAGGATTAAAGTAACAAATTTTCAATTACGAAATTTAATCCCCTCAATCCTCCTCTGCTATTACACTGACCCTTGCTGCAGTGGCCTCTCTATATTAGCGAATCACAGTGACTGCGATTACGGAGGCAGAGTGAAATTCATCACCCTGTATACCCTGCAATAATAAATCAATTATAAAAACCAAGGATGGCAAAAGAAATGTTGTGGGGCCTAGAAGACTGGTGGCGATGGTGGATGCAAGGTAAACGGTGGAAAAATGTAGAATAATGGTGGAAAATGCAACTGATGAAGTTTTGGATGTGGGATGCATGTGGACCGTTCGATCACAGCATGAGGTGATGATCGATGGTAGAGGTTAACTTATGAAATGACCTTTAGAAGGTTGGGCGAAATGGGAAAGCTTTAATGTAAAATATTAAAGTTTTAATGTTTGGGCGGAATGATCATGTTTAATGAAAAACATAAAAATTGGAATTTGGCAGAATACACAGAAACAAATGAAAAACATACAAAATGAATTGGAATGGTGGGACCCAGCAAATGGCAGAGGGCGATATAACCTGGACCATCGAATCTCAGGAGGAGATCGACAGCTGTGATGATCTAATGCAATGCATGGGTTGCGCGACGAGAAATTGTGAAGGAAGTGCGAAATGCAACGAGCGTCATTGATCCACAAAGATCAACGATCGGGATCTATAGATGAGACTTCGGGCGATGAAGTGGGGAAGTGGTTTTGGGATACAAACCACTAGTTTTGCGTGGTGAAAAGGGAGGGGAGTGGTTTTCACTTTTTCAACGCGATATGGGCCCTTAGCTCACAAGTGGCTTTAGAAAACCACCCATATCGCATGAATTTTGACAGTTAAAGCTTAGAAGCAGAATCTACACGATATTGATGTGGGTCGTTGGATCTAGGCACGGGAGATCTGACGGTGATGGAGGAGCGCGATACAAAGAACGTGCGCGGATAGTAAAGTGGGGGCGAACAGATGGCGGTTTAGTTGTGGACCGTCTGATAGGTGTGATGGATGGACGAGATCTGGGGAGAGAAAACACAGGCGGAGGATTTTGTTTAGTGAGTAGACAAAATCTGATCTGTTTGATCATCAAGGATGGACAACTACGATCTAATCGGAGGGGAGCGATTGGAGGGCCAAAACTCCGATGGGCGATGGTGCGATTAGCTCCAGACCATCAGATCTACGAAGGAATCAATGGCTGTGATTGGGTCGTAGGATGACCAATCGAGAAGCAGGGCAGAAATGAGAACGAATCTGGACCGATGGATCGAGCGGGATGGATGGCTCAGATCCAATCAGGGCACGATAATCAGAAGGACCAATGATTCGGGATTGGGCGATTGCGATGGTGTGCTTGAAGGACTGCCGTCTGATCTGGAGATAGATCGACAGCTCACACATAATCGAAGGAGTGGATGGATAGGGGCATCGGGCATGGTGCGATTAGCGCTGGGCCGTCAAATCTATATAGGCCAACAACTCAGATCGTAGCGGGAGCCACTATAACAATATTTCAATCGCATCAGAAGTTTTAACGAATAAAAGGAAACTGCTCCCGACCGATCTTCCGATATGATAAGCACTCAAGGGTTTAGCGCCAGGTCTTGGCACCCAGTTGTATGGTGGGGAAGTGGTTAAGGACTAGGCCGAAGGGGGCTAAGCCTATTATAAATAAAAGTGGGTTTTTGGCTTAGTTTAGTGTTTTTTAAAGGCCTAAAAAGGGGTAACGGTAGAGAGGAAAAGGGGTTATTAAACCAAACAAAGGGTGTTTGCAAGGCTTAAATGGGAGTTAGGGTGATTTAGAGGATCTATGAGGGATTAAGGGAGGGAAATAGATGATGAAAACAGAGGCTTAGTGGGAGTGAAATATGGGGAAAAGGAGGCCTTTTAGGCATTCTTCACAAAAACAGAGAGGTTTTAAAACTGGGAACAACAGCGAGGGTTCATCAAAGGACTGAGGCACTGGAGGCTTCAAGGATGTTTTGTTTTCAGAGGAGATGCATTCCTTGAAGACTCAAAAAATATTTTAGCCCCATGTCTGCTTGTCAAAAAATTTATAGGGGGCTAACAATGGCTCCACATGGGGATGGCTTCTTCTTGAAGGAGTTAAGAATTCAGAGAATGATCTTTGGTGTAGGCCAGATGCCTGGTGCTTGAACCATATTTCTTCTTGGATAGCTGCCACGAATCATGAAGACATTATATCAATAGCAAACTTTACTCAAACAGCTACCTACCCATCCTATAGTCCTAACATTTTTTCTTCTGGGTGAATTTTGGACTTACAGACCCTTTACATCATCAATTTTTATAAGCAGGAAAAATAAACCTATTCTACTTCTACCCTTATTACTCCATAAGACCAGATTAAACTGTTGGCCTCATATGTTTCTCTACCTAAACTAATTTCTTCTAGGATTAGACTGTCTAGCAGACTTCTTCTCTACCTTCTAAGACAGAAATTGAAAAATAGTCAAGTCAGGATTAGACTGTCTTGCTTTCTGTGGACCATGGCTTAAAGACAAGACTGCTCATGGACTGACACTTTTGCAGAAATTCAAAATTACTGACTGAATTCTCACAGACTAAGCTTTATTGAGCTTTTCCTACCTACCCTACTCTAACTGGAATATTCATAAGTCTAGCTTACAAACATTGTTTTCCAATGCAACCAGTCCATCAAGTGATTCCATGACTAGTCCCTCTTGCTCAACTCCTTGAGCATGATGGATAAGTATGGCCACTCCCATTCTTTTTGTTCCTTAAAAGCAGCTTCCAAAAATTTTCTTGCTATCTGCGACATGCTATTCAAAAAGACCTTTGATCCTTCTTCAAGTGTGTGCAGGAAATGAACATAAGGATCATGAAATGATACCTGGTCATGAATATTTGGCGAGCAAGCTTCAACCAAGATTTCTTCTTCTGCCACTAGATTGAGGAAAAGACTCTCTTGGGGTAGAGTGTCTCATTCACCTTCTGAATCGAAGGACTCATCGTATATTGTAGCTGAGTCCTCTTGGAGCTCTGATATATTTTGCTCTGATGGGCTGAGCTCTGTGAACAGGTCCATGTATTCTTGAGTAGGGGTATTTTTCATTTCTTCCTCTTTTTCAAGGGAAGGCTCTTTACTTTCAGTCTGCTCAAAAATCTCTTCTTCGCTTTCCTCCTCATCTTCTGAAAGGAAACACTGTTAATCTCTGACCTCATGACACTCATCACTGATGCTTTCGTAACTTTCCCCATCAGTGTCATAGATAGGATAACTTGGTCCATTGCTTCTCTGGAGTTGCTAGCCCTGACTTTCCTCCCATGAGTCTATCGATGATGATCCTACAAGCTCAGAATCCTTCTGGAAACAATCATCACCAAATAGATCATAACTAGGAAAGTCATAATCATAAGCAATGTCACCAATCAAACCTTTCGGGTTCTCAGCAGGTCTTTCTTCGTTCTATTCCACAGAGGAGTCTTCTGAATTAGTATCAGTTATGTAGAAGATTACAGAGGTGGACTGTGTGTTTGATATCCGGTCCATCTCTTCTTCTGTCAATGGAGGAATTTCTTCTTTAACACAGACAGAAGTACAACAGTCCTCTGCTTCTTGTACGAACTGATCTTGAGGCGAGATATCTTCGTGAGCCTCATCTTGAGAATTTTCCAGAGCAAGAGAAAACTCCATACCAAGATCATCATACATGTTTTTCTCATCGTCTAGGTCTGGAGTTGGCCCTTGCTCTGGAAAATGCATGGGATGTTATAAATAATCATCATTTGCATTTAGATTAGCCTATACATATCCATCACTTTACCAAACATGTTTGTTATTCCATTTAATTGATCTACCAAAGCATCAAGCTTCACATCTCTGTCCATGTTTGGATCCGTGTTTCTGCAAAGAAGGTCACTGCATCTTCTCAACCAGTTTAGAGTCTTCTACTAGTGGAGTCATTCGGTCTGTTAGGAAATATAGGGTGTGGAGTCGCCAGGTGGATGAATTTGGATACTTGAAACAGACTGTTGTCCACCATCAATAATGAAATACCAATCTAAATGCATTGGTCTGGGTTGTTCCCTATTGGAGTCGCCATTATGTTGGATTTCCCATGTTTTAGCCAGATTGGCAAGACCAAAAGATGAGACAACATCAAAAACACTTTGGGGCCCTAGGATCTAGCCCTCTTGGACCTGGAGAGGGATCTCTCCATTTGAAATCAAAGAATGATCTATCTTTGAAAGCTCAAAATGAGGTATTATGCTAGGTATGAAGCACAAAGGTAGGTTTAAAATGATTTCATTGGTTGTTGGGTTGGCCATGAGATCATAGACTGAGAAGGTAATGGAAATAAAAGAGCAGAGCAGCAGGATGTTTTGGTAAAAGAGGATAAGTTAAGGTTGTGCCATCCATTGGGCTATGGAGTCATAAAAGGAGATTACTTGCAAACAGCTAGCCAAGGCTTTCAAAGGGAAATTCATCTATACTAAAGGATCTTTGAGGTAGATGGTGGACTGGGACAATAAGAAGAGAAATGAAGAGGCAAAAAGGGCAGCTTGAGATCATATCATAGGTCATCTAACTCCAGATATGCTTCAGCGTACTCACAAAAGGAAAACACCTAAGACTAAAACACAGAAACAGGCCTAAGGTCAGAGAAGGACTTTTAACCTTCGATGCTTTGACACCAGCTCATGGGATCTTGGAAAGGCCAATTTGTTGAACAAGGACCCTAGTGGACAGGGATTACACTAAATCCTCAGTATCCCAAATCCTCTCGCTTGAACCCAACAAGAAAAACTAAGCAGCAAACCCAAATTCACACATCAGCTAGCAGAGAATTACATCTACTACACTGGTTAAATGGCATGAATTTTCTCTTAGATTCACTATCAGCAGAAAACATTAAAGGTAGGGAGAGCATAAGCATAGGGTACCATGCGAGGGTATATCCTATGCCAGATTTCTGATGCGAACCAGAAGACTAATGAACATCATGGAAAATGTAATAAAACAGTGTAAAGAGAGAAACATCACCCGTAATAATAGACCAGGATCCTGTGAAATTTGCTTGATTAGTTGATGAAAAACCAGTCACATACACTGAGCTCAATGTCTTATTACAGTCTCAACTTTCTCCTTCCAGCCTACTACATTACAAAACTACTCTGCTACTCTCTCCCAAAACTGTTCTAACAGTAAAAAATGAATCCCTATAACTACAACAACAACAATGCAACCCTTTACAAAAAATTCTTCGGGAGTCCTTATAGGAGATTGGATAGCAAGAGTAGATGATATACATTAAATTGATTCATTAAGAAAGAGAGGGGGAAGAGTCCATGCCCACTCTGCTTAATAGCTCTGCGTTGTACTCTTTAGTCTGGTTTGGAGTCTCTGTCAAGTTGATTTTGACCAAAGGTGTTTCTTTAATGTCCTTTCTTTCCGTAAAGCTCTATGTTCTGTCTTCTGAAGCAAGTAAGGTGACTGAAGGTCTTCTAGGCCTCCATACCTCCATTATTGCTGCTCTGAAAATCTTTGGAAACTTTTTTTCAGTGAAATGGCCTTTAGGAGATCGAGGAGGCATGGAGACTTCTGCCGAGGGCGTACTATTCTGAAAAAATGTACTGCTGATGCTGAGAGAAGATATGGCTTGTTTCATGTGCTCTTTTAATCTTCAAATTGTGTCTTTTACCGGATTAAAGTAACAAATTTTCAATTACGGACTTTAATCCCCTCAATCCTCCTCTGTTGTTACACTAACCACTACTGCAGTGGCCTCTGTATATTCCCGAATCACAGTGACTGTGATTACGGAGGCAAAGTGAATTTCATCACACTGTATACCCTGCAACAATAAATCAATTATAAAAACCAGGGGTGGCGGAAGAAATGTTGTGGGGCCTGGAAGACTGGTGGCGATGGTGGATGCAAGGTAAATGGTGAAAAAATGCAGAATAATGGTGGAAAATGCAACTGATGAAGTTTTGGATGTGGGATGCACGTGGACCATTCAATCATAGCAGGAGGCAATGATCGACGGTAGAGGTTAACTTATTAAATGACCTTTAGAAGGTTGGGAAGAATAGGAAAGCTTTAATGTAAAATATTAAAGTTTTAATGTTTGGGTGGAATGATCGTGTTTAATGCAAAACATAAAAATTGGACTTTGGCAGAATACACAGAAACGAATGAAAAACATATGAAATGAATTGGAATGGTGGGAACCAAAAAATGGCGGAGGGTGATATAACCTGGACCATCGAATCTCAGGAGGAGATCGACGGCTACGATGATCCGATGCAATGCATGGGTTGCGCGATGAGAAATTGTGAAGGAAGTGTGAAATGCAATGAGGGCTGTTGATCCACAGAGATCAACGGTCAGGATCTACATATGAGACTTTGAGCGACGAAGTGGGGAAGTGGTTTTGGGATACAAATCGTTAGTTTCGCTCGGCGAAAAGGGAGGGGGGTGGTTTTAACTTTTTCAATGTGATATGGGCCCTTGGCTGACACGTGGCTTTAGAAAACCATCCATATTGCATGAATTTTTACAGTTAAAGCTCGGAAGTGGAATTTGCATGATATTGATGTGGGCCATTGGATCTGGGCGCGCGATATCTGACGGTGATGGAGGAGCACGATATGGAGAACGTGCGTGGACAGTAAAGTGGGGGCGAACGGATGGCGGTTTAGTTGTGGACCGTCCAATCGGTGCGATGGACGAATGAGATCTGGCGAGAGAAAACATAGGCGGAGGATTTTGGTTAGTGGGCGGAAAAAATTTGAGCCGTTTGATCATCAAGGATGGATGGCTATGATCTAATCGGAGGGGAGAGATGGGAGGGCCAAAACTCCGATGGGCGATGGTGTGATTAGCTCCGGACCATCAAATCTACGGGGGAATCGATGGCTGTGATTGGGTCAGAGGATGACTAATCGGGGAAGTGGGGCAGAAATGAGAACGAATCTGGACTGATGGATCGAGCGGGATAGAAGACTCAGATCTAATCGGGAAGCGACAATCAGAAGGACCAATGATTTGGGATTGGGTGATTGCGATGGTGCGATTGAACGACCGTCGTCCAATCTAGAGACAAATCGATGACTCACACATAATCAAAGGAGTGGATGGATAGGGGCATCGGGCATGGTGCGATTAGCGTTGGGCCGTTAGATCTATATAGGTCAATGGCTCAGATCGCAGCAGGAGCCACTATAACAATATTTCAATCCCATCGGAAGTTTTAACGACTAAAAGGAAACTGCACCTGACCGATCTTCCGATGCGATAAGTGCTCAAGGGTTTAGCACCAAGTCTTGGGGCTCGGTTGTATGGTGGGGAAGTGGTTAAGGGCTGAGCCGAAGGGGGCTAAGCCTATTATAAAGAAAAGTGGGTTTTTGGCTTAGTTTAGTGTATTTTAAAGGCCCAAAAAGGGGTAACAGTAGAGAGGAAAAGGCATTATTAAACCAAAAAAAGGGCGTTTGAAATGTTTAAAGGGGAGTTAGGGTGATTTAGAGGATCTATGAGGGATTAAGGGAGGGAAACAGATGATGAAAACAGAGGCTTAGTGGGAGTGAAATATGGGGAAAAGGAGGCCTTTTGGGAATTCTTCACAGAAACAGAGAGGTTTTAAAACTGGGAACAACAACGAGGGTTCATCAAAGGACTGAGGCACCAGAGGCTTCAAGGATGATGTTTTTTTTAGAGGAGATGCATTCCTTGAAGACTCAAAAAACATTTTAGCCCCCTGTTTTCTTGTCAAAAAATTTATAGGGGGCTAACAGGACTCACCTTTGTTTTCACAGTTGGTATTGATTCTTTAGGTCCAGCATTGATTTCGCGGGCTGACTCCTCCTGATCTAGCTGAATTGGTAGTGGTTCTTGTGTAACACCCTCACCTATATCAATATCCATATCTGTCTTGGCAAGTGATGATGTTTCTTGCGAAAGAGCATTACTTTCCATTCCTCTGTCCACAATTCCATTCTTTGTTCTTCATTGACAAAGGTTGATGACTGTATAACGGTATCAATTTCCTACATGATGTCCATAATTCCTTCCTCTGTGGGTTCTTCAAGCATGGCTAGTTCTTGTGTGGAAGCCTCGTCTGTGTCGCCAACTACTTCCTCCATACTCATCTCTTCTTCCTCTAGTTCCTCCTGATCAATTTCCGTTTCCATTTCCTCGGGTTCCTCTCGATCAATTTCTTTTGAATATTCTTCTTCCACCTAACCAGCCAGAGAAGCAGGTTCTTCTTCTCTAGCAGCAATCATAGCTTCTACTGCTTCTTCTGAGGATCTGAAAAGTTCCACTGAGGAAACCCGCAACCTGCCTATTGCATGCACGACCAATAATTGCACCAATCCATAGTTAGAAGGTACTGCCATCATCCGGTGAGAGCGTCGAGTAGACTATGCCATATGCTACAGTTGTTTCAATAGGAAGAATGGCATATTTAGGGGGCGCACCTGATTCTGTGGAAATCAGAGGTGTGTTAGAATTTTAAAGTGATACTTAAACAGAGCTGAGGCTCGACCCTCGCAGGTAATTTATTTTATTACAAAACCTACAACTTCTTTCCAAGGATACGACACAGTTCTGTGCTCGAATCCTCTGCCTAATTGAATGACATTTTCTCCTGCCTACAAGAACAATTTGGGAAACTCCAGAAGAGAAATTTTTCGAGAAAACCATTGCTGCCCCTACTGTCTCAGCTCGCAAACCTCTGTAATTACCTCCTCTGTGATAGGAACTTCTAGACCTCTAACCTGTGAGTAATTATCCTCTAAATTGAGTGTGAATTCCATTGTGATACCTCCATCAAATCCCTACAATCTGTCAAAGTAGACATCCCACCCTATGTCGACAAAGACTTGCCAAACCTCTGGATTGCTGCGAACTGAAACTGTGTTTTCAGGCTCATGCCACACAGCTAGGCCACCCATACTATGGATACTTGTAGTAGCACTTCCTATAGCAGCAGAACGTTTGGCAAGGTGGTGGGTACCAAATTCGGAGGAACAACATAGTGAAAATGGAAAGGTGGTAACAGTAAATACGGTTGGTAACTCTCAAAAACTGAGAAAAATAATGAAATAATATGGTAAGTGTGGTAAAATAGAAATAATAATTGTTCATACAGGGTGGATGAGACATCTTACGAATCCCAATAAGATTTAAATGATGATACCATATATCGAGGTGTAATATTCCTTTTTCAGGAATTTCTGCAAATGGGTCCTCAAGGATGTTGTATAAGGAAGAAGATGTGAAAATAAGCTGAAAGGGGGTTTGGTTCCCCTTGATAACTCATAAAAAAATTCTCTCCTAGAATCTAAGCTCAAATAAATAATCCTAGAGGGCTTATACAGATCTCCCTTGGTGGACTTTAAAATAGCCTGCAATGAGAGAGCTAGAGCAGCACAGAAAGAATGATAAACCTAAACTCTACAAATATAAATGCAATAAAAAATGAAATATATTATAGCCACCATATTCATTAATATATCATCAACAATATACAGAAATATGATGAGGAATAAACCCCTCATTCAATGTGAATCCACCTCCAATGAGTAAACAATGAGATACAAGAGATGCAACAACTACATAAAAAGCTGGAGAGCAGTGACAACACTGTATCTAGGAGTGTAGCTATTGCTATAAATATGAATACATGAAATATGACTAAAATATAGAAATAAATTCCCAATAATAGAAGAATGGGCTCCAATAAAAGATTTCTAGCCAATCTAGGAGAGATTGCTAGAAATGCCAGAAAATGTACAATGTGACAATCTGACTTGTCACCGCAATTGAATTAAAATATAAAATGAGGCTATGGAAGATCTGAAATAGTGATGCCCTCCTCTGATAATTCTCTTCAGTAGAAGGCTGATCCCTCTGATCAAGAACAATCCTCCTGATGAGCCCAAATGGCTCTCCTAGCTGCTGCCTCTAAAAATAACACAGTTTCTGCCCTTGACTGCGCTGTGAGAGATGGTGAGTGTTTGGCCAAGTGACAAAGATGTGAAATTATGCCTCGGAGTCTCCTCTTCTACTCCTCCAAAGAATAGGCAAGATCTCCACTGAAGAACAAGCCAAAGAATGACTCAATAAGCTCCTCTATTACTGCTCCCAGCAGCACAACGTTAATTTGTTGTAGAAATAACACTGTAGTTGCAAAGATAAGCTTGGAAAAATTCCAGAATGAGAAAATGAAGCTCAAAACCTCTCCTTCCTTGAGGAAGAGATAGGGATTCCCAACCGATAACACCCTTGGGTGAAGAACACTACAAACCCTGCTAAACAAACCGGGGATGCAAGCCTTTGCAGACCCAACGAAAATGATAAGCTAATGAATAATGAAAATGGGCTACCATCTCCTCCTTATAAAGCAAAGGAACCTTTCTCACCATGGGTCCCATTCACACTTGCTTCTAGCTCAAGTAAGTAAAGCCTCCACTAAAACTGTGCTATCCAAGTAGGTGCAATATATCTAGACAGTTTTAGTTGACTTGGTCAAAATGACTAGATCAATCTTGATCCAATCTTGTTCACACCATGTGGTGCTCAATCCAGCTGCTTTATTATCCCTCCTTTCACACAAGGAGTGTTATTTCTCCATCAAAAGGGGTTAAGGTGTCTCCTTACCCACTTTATTTAACAAAATAAAGATATGCTAACTATAATGTTCCATTTTAGCTTGAGGCTAAAATTGGGAACATTACAGTCCTCCCCTCCCACATGTTGCTTGTCCTCAAGCAACTGCATATAGAGAAAAAAAATTATCCCCCTCTTCTTGTGGCCTCCTCATCAATAGACCCCACCAAAGCTCATCAAGGTATGCAATAAATCTGTCCTCCATGTATCCCTCCAAGTATGTAGAACCAAAGAATACATCAGGAGATAATAGAAGGTGCAAGTGGAAATTTCCTTGTGGTTCAATGGCCTCCTCAAGGTAGGAGTGGTGAAAAACATGGGAAGTCTTATTCCCAATGAGTGACTCCTTCACCCATGCAATCATCCATATGAAATGAGCCATCCTAAGTAGCTCAACAAAGTAGTCCTCAACCCTGGATCTATGCAATATGTTGGGGCTGAATGGAGAGTTCAGATTTTTCCATCCAAGTAGTTTCTCCCTCCATTTATGATAAGTGTGAGGGGGTTGCTAATATTGGCCTGAAATTTCATGGCCTCCACAATTGGCCCAAGCCTCCCCACAAAATTAATCAACCATGAAGTGCCTCCTCCAATAATGCATTTCCTCCCAATAGCTCCTCCTATGTGAAGAGAAAAGTAGTGACATAGAAATCATGGTATGCCCATGGTTTCTCCTGAAACATGCAACATGTGAAAATGGGAGAATCATAATCCCAATGGGCATCTCCAACTCCAAGCCCACTCTCCAATCAAAGCCTCCCATGAGTACACAAACATCAGCAACATATGGAAGAAATATACAATGGAAACAAGCTGCCACTTGGAAACCAGAGAGTGAATCATAGTTCCTCATGAGGAACCAGCGCAGTGCACCTTTGGCCTACATCAAATTATAAATCAACAAGTGCCTTTCCAGCCACTTGTTTGCTGCCACAAAAATCTCATAAGGTGAAAACATGTAAGTACAGTTTGGTGCCAATGGTGCACACCAAGAAGTATGTGGCTTCCCCCACAAACCATCATAAAAATAACCACTCCCATTGCTGCAATGGGCCACAAGTACATCATAATAAGGAGCATAAGGAGATGTGATCATTCTTAGCTCATCAAGCTTCTCATATAATGTAAATAAAGGTAAACCAAAATGAGAACATATACTTTCTTTACCATCTACTCCGGTCCTTGCGCTGAAATGGCTCATCTGAATGCTCTCCCTCACCTCAAATGAGTAGGGAAATGGTTGTGCCAACCTCTCAAAAATAATTTGGGCTATGCATCTATCCATATGCTCATATAAATCATGCTAAATTCCATCCTGAATGAACTCTTCTAGCAAAGCAAAGTATGCATCATAGTGCATAGCTAGAAAGTCCACATGTGTTGCATGCAATAATTTCTCCTTGAGACTAGAAACTCTAGCCAAGAAGACCCTTCCATAAAAATAGATGACCACATCATCCACCATGTATCTTTCATCTCCCTCCTAGGAATACTCAACCAAAAGTTGAGCCCTCCAACCTGGATCCATCCTCCTCATAGACAGCGTTGGTAATTTTCAATGGAGTGCTCCCCACATGCTGTTTCCCGCTACTTTGACATCCCCCATGTCAAAGTCTTCCTCCAAAATTCTGCCATGCCAATCATGTAGCTAATCATGCTCAAATAACAATGGTGATCCTAGGAATTTGGTCTCCCATGAGAAGCTGTCATCCAAATAGAATCTCCCGATCCTGGGAAATGTAAGCATGAGTAACCTCCATCTACTCCCATGTGTGAAAGAGTCCTTCCCCAAAGGAATTATCCTCCTCCTCATAAAATATGTGGAGCATTCATCCTGCATCGTGAATATGCAATCCTCCATCACTGCAGCAAACTGTGTCAGCGCAGTATGACTGATTAGAGTGGGTGATGCTGAAAATGAGAGAGTGTCTCTCTCCTCCTTGGGTCTATCCAAAACTCTCTGCACTGTGTTGGACTCCTCCAAATTCTTCACCTCTCCGGAATCCAAGAGTGGTGAACTGTAGGACAAGATTCCCCTCATCAATGCTAGATCAGGTGGCCTCCCAGGTGGAATGCCTTAATATAGTGAGACATCAAGATCAGAAGTGGACTGTATATATAGGAGGATTGACTTGTCCCTCTCTTCACTGCACTGTACAATATCCTTCTTTTGTACAAAGACTCTCCAGAATAGATAAGGTGTATCAACCCTTGATGTTGATCCTTCTCTTCCTCCTCCATTTGACAATCCCCACAAGTTGCTACAAATGACTCCGAAATTGTGCCATAGTTCCCACATGTTAAAATACTTGGAATCCCTTGCATAGAAACAAGGACTCCTCCCATAGAAGCAATGGCTCCCCTCTCATCTCCATGTGGTGATGGATCTTCCTCCAATATGATAGCGTTGTGGATTCTTTCATGCACATTCTCTTCATCAATATGTGAGTATGTCTCCCCTTCAATGAGAAACCATGGATTTTGGTCTTCTTCTGAAAGAGGGATCTCCATGTTATCACAAATAGAAGAGTGTCTTTCATATAATAAGGATCTTGCCTCTAGCAAGTCATCATACACATTTTCATCCCTTTCAGACATATGGAATGGAGTTTGTTTCATGGTTCTCTCCAATGCATGCAAAGTGTTTTTGTTACAAAGAGATTCATAGTGATTCTCATCAAATTCTCTCACCAACCCTTTAGTGAATCCACCATATGATTATACATTTTCATGATAGCATGAAATAGAATTTTCAAACCATAAACCATGAGCCATACCTTTGAGTTGCAGCATTGCTCCTCCAATGGCCTCATCTCCTTTCTCCATCCTTCCGGCAGTCCAAGTGGACAATGAACTGTGCTGTGGATCTGCATGTGTGGCTGAATGATCACACCCATCATGATAATAGCTAGGGCTTGTTTCAACCACAAACCCTCTTAGAAAATCTTTCCAATTTTCCCTTTCTTTCTCTTCAAGGTCTTCAATGATACCCTCCAGGTTCTAGAAAAGAAGAAGGGAAACCTCCTCTTCCGTCATTCATCTTTCTTTTTTTTCTTTGTACATCTTTTCTTCCAAATGAGGAGCTTATCCTTCTAATGGAATTCTATCTTGGGCTGCACAGTTGTAAATTTCCCTTTTTAGGAATATCAAAATTCTATTCTAGAGATTGACTGTAGGGGCATTTACTAGATATGTCACCTTTGAAAAAAGGATGAGATCCAGAGGCTACCTGGCCATCTGTAGACTCTGTCTATAGAGTTTTAAATCTTCCTCCTTCAAGGATTTATCACTTTGGCTTGAAGCCATAGGTTAAGCCAAAGATCATGCTCTGATACCACTGTAATATTCCTTTTTCGGGAATTTCTGCAAACGGGTCCTCAAGGACACTGTATAAGGAAGAAGATGTAAAAATAAGCTGAAAGGGGGTTTGGATACCATTGATAACTCATAAAAAACTTCTCTCCTAGAAGCTAAGCTCAAATAAATAAGCCTAGAGGGCTTATACATATCTCCCCAAAATGGATCTCTCAGAAAATTCTCAATGAGAGAGCTTACCACAATACATGAACATAACCCTAAAATCTACAAATATGAATGAAACAAAAAATGTAATATATTATAGCCATCATATTAATTAAGATATCAGCAACAATATATATAAATATGATGAGGAATAAACCCCTCATTCAATGTGAATCCACCTCTAATGAGTAAACAATGAGATACAAAAGATGCAGCAAATGCATAAAATGCCGAAGAGCAGTGACAGTGCTATCTCTAGGAGTGTAGTTGTTGCTATAAATATGAATACATGAAATATGAATGAAATATATAAATAAATGCCAAATAATAGAAGAATGGGCTCCAATACAAGATTTCTAGCCAATATAGGAGAGATTTCTAGAAATGCCGGAAAATGTACAATGTGACAATCTGACTTGTCACTGCAATTGAATCAAAATGTACAATGAGGCTATGGCATATCTGAAATAGTGATTCCCTCCTTTGATAATTCTCTTCAGCACAAGGTTGATCCCTCTACTCAAGAACAATCCTCCTGATGAGCCCAAATGGCTCTCCCAGCTGCTGCCTCTAAAAATAACGCATTGCCTGCCCTTGACTGTGTTGTGAGAGATGGTGAGTGTTTGGCCAAGTGATAAATATGTGAAATGATGCCTCGGAGTATCCTTTGCTGCTCCTCCAAATAATAGGCAAGATCTCCACTGAAGAACAAGCCAAAGAATGACTCAATAAGCTCCTCTGTTGCTGCTCCCAGCAACACAACATTAATCTGCTGCAGAAATAATGTTGTAGTTGCAAATATAAGCTTGGCCATATGCAGAAATGAGGAAATGAAGCTCAAATCCTCTCCTTCCTTGAAGAAGAGGTAGGGATTCCTGACCGAGAACACTCTTGGGTGAAGAACACTACAAACCCTGCTAAACAACCCAGGGATACAAGCCTTTGCATACCCAACGAAAATGATAAGCTAATGCATAATGAAAATGGGCTACCATCTCCTCCTCATAACACAAAGGAACCTTTCTCACCATGGGTCCCATTCACACTTGCTTCTAGCTCAAGCAAGTGAAGCCTCCACTAAAACTGCGCTTTCCAAGTAGGTGCAATGTATCTAGACAGTTTTAGTTGACTTGGTCAAAATGACTAGATCAATCTTGATCCAATCCTGTTCACACCATGTGGTGCTCAATCCAGCTACTTTATTATCCCTCTTTTCACACAAGGAGTGTTATTTCTCCATCAAAATGGGTTAAGGTGTCTCCTTACCCATTTTATTTAACAAAATAAAAATATGCTAACTATAATGTTCCATTTTAGCTTGAGGCTAAAATTGGGAACATTACATGATGGGAATCGTAGGGTGTACCATGAGAGGAATGTAATAATTAACTTATGAGGCAATTATTACACCATCCTTGGCATGACGACCCCCCCCCCCAACTTAAATTTTTTTCGTCTGCGGCATTAAAATCTTCACATGGGATATATAATTAAATCAGTAAAAGTCACGTGGAGGCGTACCTGACGGCCTACCGGGATGATGTGATGGTTGGTAGGATGACATGACAGTAATAATGTGGATGGTATAACAACATTGGTGTAACAGCAGTGGAGTAACAACATCTGGTGTAGCAACATCGGTGTAACAACATCGGAGTAACAAAACAGCATCAGAGTAACATCATCTAGTGTAACAGCATCAAAGTAATAGCATCGGAGTAACAAAATATAGTGTAACAGCAACTGAGTAACAACATCCGATGTAATAACATCAGTGTAACAACATCAAGAGTAGCAGCAATCGAGTAACAACATCTGGTGTAGCAACTTTGATCAAGGAGTAACAACATCTAGTAACAACACTTGGTGTAATAGCATCATGAGTAGCAGCAACTGAGTAACAGTAGCATTAGTAGCAACCACCGAGGAACAGTGCCATGAGAAGTAGCAACCGAGTAACAACACCATGAGTAGCAGCAACAACAAAAATTCCTTGATTTTCACTCCTTAGTCGTAGCTCCTGCAAAAAGACAAGAAAACAGAATAGAATTATTTATATATATATATATATATATATATACAACTAGGGTGCAGAGAAAGGATTCTCTGTGTTGATAACCTTTAAACCAGATTTCTCAGAGAGTTTTTTAATAAAAGCATCCTTAGAGGTCGGCCGGTGGTATAGTCTCAAGCGATGTCCATTGACTGTAAAGGAAGTACGTGTATCGTCAATTGTGACTAGCCTAACTATTCCATCATCAAATAGAGCGTCGACCTCATAAGGTCCCATCCAACAAGTGCAAAGCTTTTCCTTAAAATATTTAAAATGAGAGTCATAAAGTAGTGCCCAATCTCCACTTTGAAACACCTTTTTTTTAATAAACTTATCTTGCCATTTCGTTCTCTACTGTTGGATAGCAGTAGTTCATTGGAAAACCATTGAACGTATTTCATAAAGTTAATTAAGCTGAGCCAATCAGTGTTTCTGGGCATATGATAGATCTAAACTAACTTCTAGAGCTATTTTGACCATGCTTATTTCAAATTCTATTGGAAACAACAGGGATATCCCATAAACCAACTCGAATAGTGAAAACCTGGTTGTATTCCGCCATGTTGTTATATATGCCCAGAGAGCCTCTATGAGCTTCTGAGTCCAATCCTGATGATGGTATGCCACCATTTTTGTCAAAATGTTTTCTAATGTCTTGTTTGTGCTTTCTACTTGTCCATTTTCCTGGGGATGGTATGGAGATGTCACTTTGTGCTTGACCCCATATTTTTGCATGAGATTTGCTATCTTTTGTGATGTGAATTGTGCTCCTCCATCTGAAACAACCTATCTTGGAGTACCATAACGAGCAAAAAAATCTTCAAATAGAAAATCTAAGACTACTTTCTCTGTTGCTTTCGAAATAGCTTTGGCTTCCACCCACTTAGTCACATAATCAGTACAGAACAAGATGTGGAATTTCTATTGGGAGGGTGGGTATAAGGGTCCAACGAATTCAATAACCCATTTCTCAAAAGGCTCGAGTACTACCTGTGCTTGCAAAGGCATTTCATCAGCTTTACCAGGCTGCCCCATATGTTGGCAACTATCAAACCTCCTGACATAATTATGAGAATCACAAAAAATGGAAGGCCAGTTATATCCCATTTGTATCACCTTATGGCCTATTCTTTGTCCGCAAAATGCCCTCCATAAGGGCCATCATGGGTAGCTTTCAATACTTCATAAATATCATATACAGACACAGCGCCGGCTCTGCTTATCTGCTCTTGTATGAAAAAGGTACCCTGCCATCTAAGAATATCGGGCACTATGATGAATAATATTTCGTTGTTTCCTATATGAAAAATGAGGAGGGACTTTCCCTGTAGCAAGATAGTTAGCAATATCTGCATACCACGGAGGTTTAGTAGAAACTGCAAAAATATGTTCATCAAGAAAACTATCTTCTATTGGTGTGCATTCATCATTGTTATCCATTCTAGATAGGAAATCAACTACTACATTATGTTTTCCTGGCTTATCTACTATTGTAATATCAAATTCTTGAAGCAATAGTAACCATCTCGTAATATGGCCAAGAGTGATAGGTTTAATCATCAAATACCTTATTGCTGCGTGATCAGTATGGAATATAGTAGAGTACCCGATGATGTAGTGTCAGAAATTGTTGATAGCATAAATGATAGCTAATAATTCTTTTTATGTCACCGTATAATTTAGATCAGCAGGAATTAGATACTTGTTGATGTAATAAATTGCATAAAGTGTTTTTTCTACCTGTTGTCCTAAAACAACCCCTACTATTGTCTAAGAAGCATGAGTATGTATGTGAAACAGTAATGCCCAATCAGGTCCTCAGAGGATTGGGGATGTGCACACCATCCCCTTAATTTTCGTGAAGGCTATCTCACAATCTTCAGTCCACAAAAATTATGCATATTTTGTTAGCAATTGAAATAGTGGGTGTGCTATTTTACCAAAATTTTATATAAAGCGCCTGTAATAACTAGCACAACCAATAAAGCTACGTACCTATGTGGGTGTTTTGGGTATCGGGAAATGTAATATTACCTCTACTTTAGCCGGATCAACTTGAATTCCAGCGGCTGAGAGAAAATGTCCCAATACTACTCCTTCTTCCCTCATCATATGGAATTTGAATGTACTCAATGATACATGGGTCTGTTTACATATTTTGAGTACCTTCTCCAAATTTTCCAATCCTTCCTCAAATGAGTTCCCATATGGAGTAAAATCATCCATATAGAGTTCGACGCTATCATCGACCAAATCAGAAAAAATTCCCAAGATTTCCCTCTGGAAGGTAGTAGGAGCATTAAACAAGCCAAATGGAAGGACCCTATATGCAAAGGTTCCCTATGGGCATGTGAAAGTTGTCTTGTCCTAGTCTTCTAGGGCTATCTAGATCTGATTATATCCGTTGAATCCGTCTAGGAAGGAAAAGAACTTCTTTCCAGCCAAGGTGTCCAGGACTTGGTCAATGAATGGCAAAGGAAAATGGTTTTTTTGTGTTGCCTTATTTAGTTCCCTATAATCGACATAGATTCGCCATTTACCATTATTTTTGGGAATGAAAACTAGTGGGGATACCCATTGGCTATCTGAGATGGGATAAATGAATCCTACATCCAACAATTTTTGTAATTCTTCTTTAAAAATGTTTTTGAGAGCAGGATTCATTCTCTGTTGAGGTTGTCTTACAGGGCGACAATCTTCCTTAATGTAAATATGATGAGTGCATAGGCTGGCAGGGATACCCCTCATGTCGGTATAATCCCAGGAAAAATATTCCTGATGATCTTGAAGGACTTTCAAAAGATGTCTAGTATGCTATTTAGACAGGTTCATGTTGATATTAAGTGTTTTCCCTGATTCAATCTCGATTATAGTACTATCTTGGAATGGTGTTATAGGAATGTCCTCAATCTCATCTTCTGGTTCAATGTTTTCCTGTGTCTCACAGCTCATAGCAGATTCTAGAATATGCCGAGTTCTATCGGGAACAGAACTGAAATCATTAATGAAGGAATTAATGGCATCATCTTCAGTTTTTGTTTTAAATTGAAGGTCCTGGCCAATAGTGAGAACTGGTCTAACATCTTCATTTTCAAGTTCAGGCTCTTCTACAGGTAGAGGTTTATGATCGGGTAATGATTTTTTAGACGGGCTTGGTTCCGAAGGAGAATAGAGCTTGAGATTCTTCATAGCTGTGCCATTTGATATGATCATGTGTCCAGACTGACATCCTATGTCGGCATCTGTAGTTTCCAACCAGGGTCTTCCTAGGATCAATGGGTGGCCACCTACTGAAGATCGAGTCTGAAATATAAGGAGGTCCACAAGGTAATGCCATGAGTCTACTGAAATGATCACATCCTCTAATTTCCCAACTGGTTTAATTGTGGATCTGTCTGCAAGTTCCAGGATAGTAAGGGTTGGTTTAATGTTTCCAAGTCCTAATGTGTTCATTGTTTCAGCAGTGATAATGTTAATGGCCGCTCCCAAATCCACTAATACATTTGGGATTTCAATCCCATTAATTTGTACTATTAGAATCAGGTTCCCAGGGTCTCCATATTTTACAGGCATGATCTTTCCTAACATGATATCGGATAGTCTTCCCATTACATGAATAGTTAATGGATCCTTAGGTTTCCTCCATGGTTTCTTTGAGAAGAATTCTTTCAATTTTGTTCATAAATAGGTACATCCCTCATAGCTTGTAAAAGGGGTATTTTAACAAAAATATTCTACAATTTCCCTATGAATTCAAATTCTTCTTGAGGGTTTGGTTTGCTCGAGATAAATCTTTCGGGATATGGGGGAGGTATTAAATTACCTTGATTAGGAACAAATTGGGGAGGTGTCTGATTTATTACGTTTTGATCTGAATTCTCCTTCACTATTCTTTGTTCTAGTTCTGTCTCTTCACCGTCAAATTTTTATGTAATAATGGGTGAAGTAGGTGCATTTACTACTCGGTCAGACTGTAGATTTATCTCATTGAGTCCCGCAGTAGAAATATTGTAGGATGGAAGGTTAAGAGTGTCTGTTTGTTGAACCTCTTTATTATTCAGATTTGGGTTGGGTTGGATAGGAAGTTGGGGTCTAATGGCTAGGTTTCCTGGGGGAACATTGGAAGGCAACTGAAGTTGTTGTTGAGGCATACGCTGAGGAAACTGTCCAGTGGGAGGGGGTCCACGCAAAGTCTGATTCCATGAAGGATTCAGTCTAGCTTGAGGAACCCATTGTTGCCAAGGGGGATGCTGATATTGAGGCCACATGGTTGAAAATGGTGCAAATTAGGGACCCATACTAAAATTATGAAAGTAATGGGATGGGTCCTAAAACATACCTGGATTCACCGTCAGTGGTCAAGGTTGTCATGGCTTCTTCTACCACATAAATTATAGTTGGTCCATTGTGCTTTCCTCGCTTGCTCCTTGGAAAACCGCTTTCAGCCTGGGCAAGGAAGGACATGCACTGGTCACGTGAGTCTGTTCACAGTTCATGCAAGCTTCCACCGTGTTCAACAAGCATTCCTTCAAAGGGTGTTTCTTTCTGAACTAAGGGAAGAATATGGCCATGGTTTTTTCCAACTCCAACTGCTTTTGTTTTGCCTATAGAGTGTCCATTTGGGCTGATAGCGTGCTCAGGATATCGGTCCTCAAATTATCCAGTAGATTTCCAATATCTGCTTTTGTGACCCCTCCACCAGAGGTCTTCGATGACCGAATACCCTGTCCACTTCTTGCAGCCCCCTGCGAACATTTTATACAGTAATCATAGATAGTTTCGAATTTTTCTTTCAAAATATCCCATTTTCCCACTATATTCAAGAGTTGCAGAGAGTCTTCCCTAAGTGCTCTGAGAAGAATGATCTTTAGAATGTCCTTATCCAAGTCACTATGTCCAGACCTCTGCAGTATGTATTTAAATCGTTCTACACAGTCCTCCATATTTTCATCCTCCTTTTGTGAAAATTTAAATATTTCCTCCTTAATGTTATGGTACTTATAGTAATCTTGGTACTTTTCCAAGAAAGCTTTTTTCATTTCTTCCCATGAGGTAATCGTGCTCCCCCCTAAACCCATGAACCATCTTAGGGCTATCCCTTTTAAGGTAGTAGGAAATATTTTTAATTTCTGAGCATCAGTCATATAGTCATACCCTCGACAAACAATATCAAATTTGAAGAGGAACATATCAGGGTCTTCAGAAGAGAGCGCATGAAAACTAGCAAGGTTTTTAAAGGGATGGGTCTCATTGGTGCATCACCTGTAACATTTCCAATGGGAAAATTAATAAAGGAACTTACAGGTACCATAAGTATCCTCCAATACTCACTTAGAGTTTCAACTGGTTCAGCAGCCGGTGGAGTGATTCAACCGAATATGGTCGCACTGCACTCCCCCGGTCCCTTGGTGAATCAAATTCCTTCAAAAGTTCCTTTACCAGATCAGAATCACTAAACTCAGCAACATAAATTTTTACAGTGCTGCCTTGGTCTCTTGGGGATGAAAACCCTTTTTGAGGTTTTTCTTCCCAGTTAGAGTTTCCCAATTCTTCTGATCCCTTACTTTCCACTTCTTCCACTTTTTTGTAGAAAGAAAACCTTCTGGTACTATGGATGGTATTGGTTGTTCCACAGACTGCTCTTCGGAATTTATCTGAACCCTAACCCTAACATCATCACGGGAAGATGCCTCAAATATATATTTTTCAATAATCTCCTAAATATATGTCTTCCTTCCCAAGTCCTTCCCTTTCTTTGGGGGTCTTCCTCTGCCCCTCTTGTTTGGATCTTTGTTCATACAATTTGTGGAGAGGGTTCATCAAAGAAAATCAATCAATCGCTCTGGACCCGAAGTAGGATAGATAACTTCCTCCCCGAGATGAGAGAAAATATTTCAAAAAAAATGAAACAAAAGGAAAAGGAAAAAAAATTGAAGTTCAGGACCTGGAGCAGAGTAATAATATACCCTCCCCAGGACGAGAAATTGGCCCCTAGAAGGAAACAACAGGAAATAAAAACATACAAAAAAATGGACTACGCCCAGGACTTAGGGCAAGTTTTTACAAAACACCTTCCCCAAGACGAGGGTTTAATTCTACAGAAAACAAAGTAATAAAAGAAACAGGAAAGAAATAAAGAAAAATGAAAAAACAAGGCACTTACGCTCAGGACTTGAAGCTGGGCAATAGATTCCCACCTTCAGATGAGAGATCGACTCTGAGATCTATTGCAGATCCTGTTCTTGCACCTGTTAGCCTTCCCCGGAAACGACGCCAAAATTTTGGTGTCCGGATATGAACAGAATTCAACCCTTTTTTACACATAAATTATCAACCCGAGGACATTATTTATTTCAAGACTAACGACAAATTATATGCAGATACAAGCACATGGTCCACTGTAGATCACAGGTTTAATCTATAACACACATACCATTGTAACAACAATGAAATGAACTGTAGAAATAAAGGGCACAATTAACACCACTGTAACAAAAAATAAAGAATCACACCAAAAATGACACTGTAAAGAAAAGAAAAGAAAACGCAACAGCTGATCACAAGAGTGGGCCCAAGTCTTTGATCAGGGCTGCGGAAACTCAAGAATTATAGGGGAAACAACAAGCTGTTGTAAATTCAATTAATGATAAAAAGATTGATTACAAAGACTATATGTCCAAAGGTCTCTCGATTCACAGCCCGTAGGCCTCTTTATACAATTGTCCTGAAACCCCCAATTCCTCTCAACGACTCCATTATTACAAATTACATCTTGTTACAACGACAACTGGGTTGCCCAAAAAGAAACCGTAAGAAGGCCTAAGATAGTGTTGATATACTCATGGTTGTCACGTTGTAGCAGCAAATAAGGAAGACACTAGAGATGATGGGTTGTGCCTTGACTCGCGGCCGCAACGCTCCTGTTGTAGCCAAATCTGAAGAAATATCGGAGTTAATATGTAGAAAGGTAAAACCTCCATGAAAAATACATCATTAATCAAATATCCCATAAAATATAGGAGGAAGGGTTTTACCTCATGCTTCTAAGATAAATAATGGCACAAAGAGACAGAAAGATAGGGTAAAATGGGAGAGGAAAGTATACAAATCCAGTACCCAACTGTATGCATGTGTCTTACCTATGCAGTGTATTGGTGATTGGGCTGAAAAGGAAATCTACATGTACTGGTAAAAGTAGCCAAACTGTGTGCTTGCATGTTATGTTTCCTTGGAATAACAGCAAAGTCAATTTCAAGCATATCTTTAACCAAATATAGAATAGCTTCTCTATATTGGCTCAATCTAGGATTATTCACATAATACTCTCCTTTGATTTATTTTATGATTAATTCTGAATCTCCCATCATAGAAACTCTCTTAGCTCCTAGTTTTCTAACAATCTGCAATCCTAAGATTAAAGCTTCATGCTATTCCACGTTATTTGTACATATAAAGTTTAACCTAAAGGCATGACCTTCAGAATTATTATTCTCCATGTTATGAATCCAAACTCCTGCTCCTGCTCCTAATTTGTTGATAGAACCATCAAAATCTAAGTGCCACATAGATTCATGAAATATATTGTCACTATCAACTTCTTTATGTTTCTATTGTAATGTTGTGTTTTTATTTGTGCCAGAATCTGAATTACATAAGATGAAAGAATCCATATCAGAATGTATAGAATAAATAGAACAATTTTGTGGTTTTTCTGCACTACTGACCATGTATTTCATTAAAGTTTCTCTATAAATATTTTTGGGTTGACCAAATACTAAAATTGTTGCATATGACATTTCTAATTGTAGTGATCCCTACAATTTTTCTCCCCATGAACGAGATAATAACATTACATACTTTGGAGGGATATCAACAACTACAATATCCATGACAATACTCTTGGCTGGGTATTGGACTAAAGTGACACATAAGTCTTTTATCAAGCCAAGACATTTTACTTCACTAGAATCAAAAGAGAAAATATTTTTGTATGGTCTCGTGATATCTATATTCAATGTTTCCATGATAGCTTTTGGCATTAAATTGTGAGATGCTCCAGAATCTAGCATAACATTGTGTAAAATATTGTCATGAATACTCAAGCTAATGTATAAAGGAGGAACACCACCTTCTTGATGTTTACCATTTACCTTAGGACCAAATAGTAATTATGGTTGGTCATCATTCATATTAACAAAATATTCTCCTTCACTTATGTTCAGTGTTTCAGTGATTTGGTCTTTGTATAAATCATTCTTAACCAACTCTGTTAGAGGAACTAGTATTTTTAATTTAGCAATTTCAGTTTGGATATTAAATGGTACTTGATTTTTTCCTAACTGAATTAATTCTTCTCTACCAATTGTAGTTTGCATGTTTTTATATTTTTATCGTTAATTGGTGGTTTAGTCTGTGATTCCATTGTTTTACTTTCAATTTTCTTTTATGGAATAATTTGAGTTGCAGTTGTAACTTTGGTAGCAGCTAATTTTTTATTATCAGCAGATGTTTTAGTAGCGGCTGTTGTTTTAGCAGCAGCAGAATATTGGGTATTAGCTGAAGTTTTAATAATAGTTTGAATATCATTAGATGTAATATCTACAATTTTTGGACTCGGTGCAATTTTTGGAGTGGAATTTTTCTGAGTTGAGCTGGAATTTTTCTGTGTTGAAGTAGAATTTTGCTAAGTTTCTCTAAGTAGAATTTGTAACACCTTAGTTGAAGGAGCTTCTACTACTTTATTGGTCTGATTTTGAATTGTTTTCTTAGTAGGAGCTTCTTCATTTTTCTTAATTCTAAGGTTATACTATTTATGAACTTTATGAACTTCATTGATAGCAGTATCATAACCTTGTTTATAGTCAATGGATTCTCTAGATTCTAACTGTAATTGTTGTAGCATGTATAATTCATGTTCTTCTTGGGTAAGAAAAATAGTATTATCATCATTTATTCCCATTAAGTTAATCTATGTGTCTTGTTCATCATCATTTTGTTGGGAACTCTCTACATAGTTTTCTTGGAAAGGTTGTCTAATCAATTGATCATGTATTGTTTCTCTTGATTCACCAGTGTTGGGATTCTTCCTAAAGTTTGGGTTTCTTATTTGAGGACCTTGTTGTTGATTATCCCACTGTGGTTTTATTTCCATATTTTTTAGTCTATCCATTATTCTTTTCATACATTTTGTTAAACTTTCTCTCCTAATGTCTGAGGTGGATGGTTCTTCTTTAATGGTAACTCTTCTTTCATTTCTCATCCTAACTCTATTTCCTAATAAATTTTCTTCTAAAATAACTACATTAGTTTCCATATGCTCTAAGGTTTCAAGGTTTCTTTCTCTCAATTGGTATGAAATATCAGTATCAAACCCATCTGGGAATTTGATCAAGGCTAGATCTAGTGGAGGCTTGATGTTTGCAGGAATTGCATTATAAATACCATTAAAACCTAGTACAATAATCCTGAACTAATTCATTAGGAGCTCTTATAATGTTTTCATATTCAAATAATATTTGTAAAGGCTTTTTCTTCATTTCTCATCTATTGATAAACATTCTATGGAAAGCAACCAAATCATCAATACTACCAGCAGGTAAAGCTTTAAACCATTTCATTACATCCCCTGCTAGTGTTTGAGCAAAAAATCTCATTTGAACATCCTATTCATCAATTTCATGTAATTCAAAGTAATCAATCATTTTTTTTACATATTGTTGAGCTATGTATTAACTAGTACCATCAAATTGAAATATTTTACTTTGGTAGTCCTGGGGCATGGCATGTAATTGAGCTGGTAAGACCAAAGGGGAATATCTAGATGTCATGGCTAAGATGCTAGCTTGACTGGGAGGTAAACTAGTGGTTCTTGGTGACGAGGTTTAAGTACTTGCAGATGATTTTGGGACACTATAATATGTACTTCGAAATGATGTTGAAGTACCAGAAAATGTAGCAGAAGTGCTAGAAGATCAACTCAAAGTGTTTGGATATGGAAATAAAACTCTAGGTTTAAGAGGAATCTTGGGTACAAAAGATTCAGTGGAATGAAGTGTAGTGGAAATAATATATGAATTGGTACTAAATAGGATGAATTTAAAGATTCTAAAGGAATAGTAGAAGGCTTAGGGGTTGTTATCACTAGATTGAACTTCATTTGTTTCTCATCAAACAACTTAGTGCAACTATTTCAAACCACTTCTAAATGAATATTAGCCTCTTTAGTTTGAGAGGGCTCTCTCAATGGGGTTTATTATTTTAAATAATGATAGTACTAGATGGCTAACTCTATATAAATTTTTTTTTTTTTGAAAGATTGAAAATTGAAATATGCAGGCTTGCTACCATTGGGCTTATGGAGTCAACAATCAATATTTTCAGTGAAAATGGTTCTTCACATGGAAGTTGAGGCCGATAGAGGTCTTTAACAAAGGCTACTCACACACACAACATAGGAAAACACAGTCATTTCACCACTAAAGGAATTAAAAGCATAATATTATGAATTCTTAAATCTACTGCAAGTGATAAAACATAAGATAAAGATCAGTAAGATATCAAAAACCTCATGAGAATCTCAAGTCTGCAAAGAAGAATATCACTTTGTATTATTGATAATGGTTAAAAACATGCAAGAAACAATTTTGTGCAAATGTTCTCCAACCCTTTACTACTTTGATGTTTTGTCTATAAATAGACATTCTTTACAATAAGGATGATTTTCCTGGTGGCTATATCCTCGAATTATCCTATGACACCTTTCATAACCGAAATCAATAACTTTTCAATAGAAAACTGACATCTACCTTTTAAAGAAATTAACTCCTAATAGGACTCTAACTCCTATTTATTACATCCTTCTATCCTATCTGTGAAACAATTACATGATGATTATACAATGAATATTACATGCTTGAAGACCTCATGACTAATTTCACCACCATTTTACATATTTAAAGCATTCCTAGATCTATGGAGCATAACCCTATTTTTTAGGAATGGATGACCTTCATCTTCAATGATGTTTTGACTCATGACCTGTCTTCATGGCACTCCCTTTGAACCATAAATATATGTTGATGAGGTCCTATGACATGCTGGATGTCTCCAGTTGGCAAAAACTGCTCTTTAAATGCTCAAAATCCTTTAACAATTGCTCGCTATGAAAATAGGACAGTTTCGTAGTGAGTTTTGGTAACATAGGAAAAGTGGCCTTTTCATCCATCCTCCTCGCTTCTTTGTTGTTCCATCATGTTAATCATGTCAAGACGCCTTACCACCATGGATCCCCCTTCTTACAACATTCAAAAACCAACTTTAAAAAAAGGCACCTACAGGATTTTTCGTAGCGTATTTCTGGCTTCAAACCTGAGGTACGCTATGAAACTGTGTAAAAACCCAGAAATTTCCCCTTTCAAAATTGTCTTCAAAAATTGACCTCCAGCTGCAAAATTTGGGTTCTCTGCATGTTATGAACCTCATAAGACATATTCTATCTTACCTTATCACTCTTGTCGTGTTTCTTCCTCATGAAAAATCAGTTGAGAAATGGGCTCCTCAACCACAGTCATCTTCAAACCTTTCTTTTCCAACTCTACATGAATTAGATCCAATTATTCTTATAGATCCTTCACTTTGTCCTTTAATGCCCTGTTCTTGGATTTCAAATCTAGGTTCATCTTTCTTATGTGTTTGACCTCTCCTCTTAGTGGTTGAGTCCATTTAATCAACTTTTTTGTATTGCCCAAGGTCTTTGAGACACTTATGACCTATTCTTCCCATATTTCCTTCATTTTTTCAAATTGAAACTTTTGAACTTCATGCTTCTTTGCCTCTTTCTTCAAAACTGATATTTCATCCTCTTCCACCTTCAACTTCTCTTTAAGGATTTCAATTTCTATTTTTTTAGTGATTTTCTCTTTACCCTTCTTTTGTTTGATAATTAACTCTTCTTTTGCAGTTGAAGAGAGATCTATGATGCTTGGTGGCTGAGAAGTTTCACTGACCTTTTGAGTCTCTTTGTTGCTTTCCATGACCTTTCTTGCATGTCTAGTCATTGGATTTCTAGGTTGAAACATAAAACCAACATCGTCACCTGCAAACCCTAAATTTTTACTTGTCTTACCTTTCTTAAGCTTTATTCCTACATCTTCTATGTCTTCATCTTGAACAATGGGAGTTTCTTCAATGTCAATTGCATGCAAGATGTCCTCTAAGTTACCCTTAACCACTGTTTGGCTCCTCGTAACTCTCTTGCTGCTCTATTTGCTAACTATTTTCTTTTGTTTTGCAGGTGTAGTTTTAGGTGTGTCAATCTTCTGCAAAGGCTTTGTCTCCACGCTCACTGGTCCTAGTGGGGATGATCTGTTCCCTTCTTCAGCTTCCTCTGCCACTGTTGGTGATGCAATACTTCTAGGTTTGGAAACACTTTTAGGAGTGACAACATCAAATTCAAAACCACTCATGAATAGAAAGGAGGTCCAATCTCTATCTAGTCTATTCAACTCCTCTAACACCAACAACTTAATCAAACCATGGTGAAATAGATAAGTTTCATTGCCCTCTGTTTTAACTTGAACCTTATCTGACATTTTTCCTAGATTTCTATATAAATAAAAGGGCAAGTCAAGTGAACTCTTACCCACAAAATACAGAAGAATCCTGAGGTGGTAGGAGTATACCATGTGAAACCTTCCTTCACAGGTAAAATACTTCTAAATGATCGTCATCAGCTTTGAATAGTTGTTCTTCATGAAACTCCTAGGTATGGAATTTGTAAGATCAATTTCACTATGCTCTGGTTTGATGAACTCTTTGCAATCCTACATGGTGAAATTGATGCCTTTAAACCATTGTTCCCCTCCCATAGGGATTCTTGTTGCTACTGAAATGTTGTCTGGTGTCACTATGAGGTTTAACATTCCCACCTTTGAATCTATTCCAGTGAAACTTTTAGAAAAATCCTTGGAAACCTATAGATGACAACCTTGCAGCCTTTGGCAAAAATGAAAACAAATTTTTCTTTTGAATACCTCCATGGAATTTGGGTCTTCATTTAGCAAATTCATCTCCATGGGCTCATATATGTGGAAATGACCACCTTTTTTAGTTTTCTTCCTTATAGCCATGGTGGCTTTATATCTTCTTAGCCTCGCTTTCTTGATTACACCTGCAACCTTTGAATCTGCCAGCAACCTACTTGGCTCGATGAAGAAGCTCTCCAAAAATAAAATAACATGCAAATATAAAGTGGAGTATGACAAAAAGACTAATTGGGTAATGTTTGATGGTTTGAATGACAACTCATGCCTTAATCATGACACATGCATGCTAAAAACAGTAATGATGACCTCAAACATGACTTTGCACTTTTGAATTAATCCTAACAGACTCGAATGACCACCACCCTAAATCCTCCAATCATGAACTAACGCTTAGCATCAAGTTTGAGAAGACAGATAGGAAAACTATTTTTCGTAACATAGCTAGTTTATTCTTTGGCAGTTTTGCGAAAACTTCTATTTTGTTGTATAAACACTATGAAAAATTGTAAAATTGGTGTAAGTGTCCTTTTTAAATTTAAATGCTTGGGAAATGAAACTGAGACCTTATGATGACTGATGGGACATGACATGACCTAAATGAAGGCGGGCTTGAACCTTAGGATAGTTTAAATATGTAAAAAATGAAATTTCCCTATATTAACATCAAAAGTTTAAGGAGACCTTTGACAAATGAACTGTAAGACCATGTCAAGTAATGTTTCACATTTTATGAGTGATAACGAGAGTAAAAGCAAATAAAGTAGCTAATTCAATAGAATTTTGTAAAAAGGCTTCATCAATATCTTTAATCAAAGTTGCATTCAAAGCATCAAGTTTGTCAAAACTTTTTAGAGCTTGTTGATCTGAATCAAGTGAAATAGTTTCCTTATTTTCTTCAATAAATTGAACGAAATTAGGATCTATTACACTATCATAGATTGAATTTTCAGATTTAGTTCTAAAAAAAGAGTGTTCAAATGATAAATTAAATTCAATATATTTTAAGATTGACAAACGTTTGGGAAGTGAATTTGATTTGACTAATTGGTTGTTACTTCCTAGACTTTCTACTTTCTTATGTTTTCTTAAAATTCTGTTAGGATCATCAATAATTACAGCAGGTTGTGGATCAGGATGAGCCCTGGTATAGTATATTCTTTTAGGAGCCAAAATTTTAATTTTCAATGAAAAATGTTTTAATAATCCTAAAACAAACTTAAATTGAAAAGATGATAAAAGTATTTTCTTTAAGGTTTATTTTAAACTGAGGATTGATTTCCCCAATATTTTCACTAGTATGTTATCACTCCAATAATTCCTAGGGTTTTTATTCTTTTTGTTTAAATAAATATTAGAGGTAAATATCAACCTACTTTTGAGATCATGATCTAGCCTTCCTAATGCTCAGATAGGGCTCTCTCTTTATGATTTAACTTTGTTGCTATAAATTAATTTTAGGCTAGCTATGTCAGATTGATTGGTTTTGACTTTGGTTTGGTTTGGTGCTATAATTACTGATTCAAATGGATAGGTGCAGTCTTGTTTTCCATTGGGCTATGGATTCAATGTATCAAGAAACATGGCAGAATCAAGTTCTAAAGGAAGTGTTCACAGGGAAAGGTAGTTGAGTAAATTTGGATCTTTTAGGCTAGATGGTGAAGTGGTTTCAATTTGTTTCAAGGAGCAATTAAGGATTCCTCAAATCGGATAATGAAGAAAAATGAAAGAGGTCAATCAGGATGGGAGAGAAATTAAGGATTCTCAGATCCAGATATTAGAATAAGAGATTAAAATGAATAACAGTTCAATACAGAGTGTATCTAAAAAAGTCCTGAAATAAAACTCCTGTTATAACATTTAGATTCACAAAACATGCAAGTTTATGAAAACTTTAGGCAAAACATGAACAATAGAAGGATACTTCACTAAAGTGGCTCAACACATGAATCTTGTAATGCAATGCCTTTATTACTTAGTCATCTCTGCTGACTTGAAGATAGTATAATAACATTCAGGTATTTGGATCAATTACAACTTAGAAATGTTCAGAAATCAACTAATACAAAATATCCTAAAACTGATCTAGGAATTATTCAACGAAAAATAAATATCTGCATGCAAGAAGATAGAGACACCTAGGAGACTAATTGCTAGTTGTCCCTCTTTTATTTGGATTTATTGTTTGCTCTTTGATATTTTGTTGCTTTCTCTCTTATTGTTTCTCTATGTTTTCTATCTTCTTCATGTTGAGTGTCTTTTATGTGGCTGCATCTTTACTTTTCCTTCTCATCTGATAACTGTCTTTAACTATGTTACTGCTTTACTTTTAACCTTTGACTACTTTGTTTCTATTTTAACCTGCATGCTTTTTTTTTAGTATTTAACCTGGAGTTCTCTTTTACTTGTTTCACTTTTCACTTTCACAGTAAATCATTCAATTTCTCCCAAGCTTCTTCATCTGGTAATTTTTTTTTTACCATTCTTATGAAAATTTCATCAGCCTCTATATATTTTGAAAAATTAGGCTTATTAACAAAGAGATGATTTACCTCATGCTGGAGGTAAAAGAGATTCCCAAAAGTCTGATAGAGCAATTTTCCTATAGGAATTCCTTTCATGGAGGATTTGTTGGACTGTTCTTTAGCCACTTATCTCATTTTTTTGTCATAGTCTTCATGTTTCATCAATCTTTCATTGATAACCAAAGGGTTAGGCAGTCCTTTTTGCCTCAAAACATCAAATTAACCATGAATCTGGTTATTTCTAGCTCCATGTTTTGACACTTATATTCAAGTTGTCTCATTAGGTTTCTTTTGGAAATTACCTTTCTTACTTCTAGGATTGTTTCAGTCCTTTCACTTAAGCCAATTTCTTCTAATACTTGTTTTTTATTGGAATAAAGAAACTTAATGATCTCAATGGCCTCTTCTGGCTTTTTCCCAAGTTCTTCTTTGACTTTCTAAATGGCTTCACTTGTTTCTTTGATCAAATCATTTTGCTCAAAGATAACTTGGATAGATGGCCAAATATCATTAATAGAGTTAATTATATTGGCCCACAATTGTTGCTTTGCTTGGGAAAGTGGTTCTTTTAGTGTCAATTATTTCTCTAGCTTCTGCACTTTGTCATTCAATCTATTTGACTTATGTGTTTCATTCTTATACATGATTTGAACTAGCTTATTTTCATCCTCTAGAATTTTTATTTGTTCTTTAAGTAGATTAATTTCATTTGTTGGGATTGACATATCCTGCATAGGTTTAACCAACTTACCTGATTCATCACTAGGATGAGCTATTGTTGTTGTTGAATCTGTTGCTAATGTAGTTGCTTCTGTTGTTGAAGTTGAAATTATTGTAGCCACTGGAACTGTTGTTTCCATTGGAGCCGCTAAAGTAGAAGGAATTGTTGTAGTAACTGTAGGAATAGCAGTGATAGGGATTTCTTTCATGATGGCCTTTTTCTCTTGTACCAATTTATCCATCTCATTCTCCATCTCTTTCAATTGAGCTGTTGGATAGAATTATGAATTACGGATAAAACACGATTCCCTAGATAGGTGATAATATTGAAAAATGGATCAAAGACTATACGACTTCTTCTCATAACTAAGAATAGACACACAAAATAGATTAGAATCTTACTTGTAATCCAAGCGCTTCTAAATGGTTCCTTCTATCACTTCCGTTGTAGCTTCAAATTCAAGCGGTTTGTGAAAAATTCTTCCTGCAAGAAAGAACACTAAAACTGCAAAATATAGAAATAATACAGATGTATATTTAAGTTGGTTAGCTAAATCAATAAAGCATAAACCATACACATCAACTAAGATCTTACAATATGGAAAATCAAAGCCAATACAGATGCATATAGGGAAAATTTTGTTGTATTCTTTATTGATGATAGAAGGAGAGGTTACAACCTAGTGACTGATTTGAAGTAACCATTCCAGCAAAATTCCTAGCCCCATCATAGTATAAATCTCTCTAGCAGTTGTTACACAAATCTAACTCTCAATTGAAAATCCACCAGCATTTCTCTACTCAAATTCTTCCTTATCAAACACAGATCTATGCTCAATTTATAGAGGAGTTGAAGGTTTTTTTTCAATCAATGAGATTCCAATAATAGGAAAGACATGTTCCCAATCTTGTATATGTCAAATGGACACTTGGATTCGAATCTTGACACGTGTGAACTCTTCTAGAAGGCACTGGCTAAGTGGAGATTCTAGAACAATGAGAATTTCGCTCCCAATGTGACTAACGCACCCATAGATGTTAGGAAGTGCTTTGTAGAGCAGCCTTGCATGGGGATACATGCATATGAAATGCAATTAGTCCCCTTAGAGGAAGCGTTGGTGAGCTCTCATATGCTATATAATAAACTTCAAACTTTGGAAACCTTTGCTTGATGAAAGTCATGCTTGATTTGTCTTGTTCTTGTCTTAGGGCATGTAGCAACTTGAAATGATAGGGAATGATAGACCCTTATTCATTGGTCCTAGAGATGATGCCTAGTTAACCAGGTCATTGGGAATGATTCCCAAATTGACCTATAACAATTGCCCCCTAAAGCATTAGATCAAAATAATAAAAACATTTGATTGAGATGCTTTACACTATGATGGGCTAGAGATGAAGCGGAGTGGTCACTTACATCAATATTACAATACATTACATCATGATATATCCTCTTTTATCATAATTTCTGAGGGTAGGCATTCCCATGTTCAGGACATAAACAATCTAATAACATAATTCAGAAAGTCATATTCATTGAAATGTTGCCCAATGCAAACATGCCTACAGATATAGGCCCATGTTTGGATGACTATCTGTATGTAAGGTCATCGTACATATGATGTGTACAAAAATCCTGAAATCACATCCTATATGGTTGAAACTATATCCGGGGTCTTCTTATATCTTTCTCTTAATCATTTGGGTACAAGTCTAGCCATGCAAATATATGATTTGTCGTCAAACATGGAAAGACATCATTTGACTACCAGCCAATGATGTGAGTTGTTTAACAAACACGATAGAACCACCATTAATGAAAATGGCCCTCAAGGTACTGCAGTACATTTCATAAGGCATGAATAGATGATTTGATGTCGAACGCCAAAAAAAATCTTTAGGTCAAAGGCCCGGAATCGAGGATCTTGTCGATGTTGTAACAAGCCTCATGGTACTAGAATCTGATGTTTCTATGTGAACTTCCTTGATATTGATTTTTTTTCGACAGGGAGCCACCTTATTGTGAAACGGGAGTTACTGATTTCAGAGACAAGGGTATGACTTGATATAGCAATTTTCAGGGATGAAAGTCATGAGAATGAAGGTTTATGAGTATTGCAGAAGTATGAGTTTATTCACTGGATGACTTCTCTTGAACATATCAGTGACACTATCATGAGTTGGAAACATTGACCCAAAACTGAAGTGAAGGTATGATAAACCATAGGTATGAATGAACCGTCAAGATGATTACCCAACCCAAACAGTCACAGACATGGTGTGAAGAAGTGTCATGTTCAAGAGAAACTTTCTACCATAAAGAAATTTTTCTTACTTTTCCCAAATTTTTCCTCGGTCATTTGTCGACCAGTACCTCTTCATTTTTTAACAAGCTTGAGGAGGATAACATTTGCTTGATCTATAATTCAACCATTTGAGCAAATAAAGTATCATTTTTTAATAATTTAATGAGTCTAGTGATGAATGAAACTCGATTTTTGCCATGATCAACAAGCCCATCGCTATTTTATGTTTTAACTAGCTTAACAACAATGATAGCCCTGTCCTTTTTCATATTTAAAGAGTTCGAAAAAGAGGACGAAAGAAAACTCCATAAGTGATTTTTCATAAATTTGTCACTCACATCCGAAAAGGTGTAAAATAATATCTGAGAGAACCTCTTTGGTCATGTTTAACCAAGGTATTCCTTTTTCGTAAATAATTTATCTCAGTCTGGAAAAGGGTTAAACTTATACTAAGTAGATATCAATTCATTTACTTTTACGAGCTCAGAAAGACAATTGCTCGGCAATATTTTCACATTATCGGAGTCTGAAAAGAGCTGAAAGAAGACTCCAGGGGTTCCTTTTTTGCTGTTATCGAAGCTCGAAAGAGAGATAAAAGTGTGCTTCAAATCCTTTTTAGTTTTTAACAAAGCTCAAAAAATAAGGAGAAAAAGTATGGTTTGTGGTCAAGTTATTCTTTCAATAAATCTGCATGACCAATTTGTTCATCAATTGTATTTCCTATTTAGAACAACATCAAATGGATTAAAAATACCTGCTTCATGATATAAACATAATAAAACTATAGTCATAGTAATAAATTTAACTTTCAAATAATTAAATGAATATTTAAAAGTAGTTTCACTATTCATTTTTACCATTCCATAGTTACCATTTTCATTTTGGAGCTCTGAACCTGATTTTTCCCCCGAACTTCAGATGCTGATTGTGATCATTTATGTGGACGTATTTCATCACCGTTTGATCTAGTTTAGTGCCATGAACCTCCTCTTTCCTTTGGTAATAATTTCATCTCCAATTTTTGAAAAATTTTAGGTTTAAAGGCCCCGTGGGTAAATTCTTCCCAAAATGACAGCAACTCACCCCTGAATGTCAAAACCTGCATTGCATAGCAGGTAAAGTGAAGTGTACTTGCATGTGCAATGCACTGTCTCTTGTTAGGGAGTGTGTTGGGCACAGTATAAGTTTTTTATTTTCTCATTATGCCCAAAATTTTCCTAGTTTTTTGCAATGAATGTGATCTAATGGATCTTATGGTTGTATTTCAGGTTTCCATCATATTATAATGACGATTAAATGGAGGGAAAGAGATCATGAAGAACAATATATGATTGCCTTGAATGATCTGGGTACTGTAAGAGCCCTAAGAGATTGTGGACTGCTTAAGTACTTTAAATTGTCTGGGATGAGGCAACAAATAGAACTCTTGGAGTTCTTAGTTGAAGCATGGGATTCGACGATAGAGGAATTTCATATTAAGAACCAAGTGGTTCCTATAATAGTTGAGGATGTGTATTTTCTCATAGGTTTTTCAAGGAGAGGTTGTCCCATTTCACTCTCAGAGTCTACCATTGGAGGAGAGACAGTGAGGATTATATTATGCAATATTGCTATCGAGGGGCAGAACCTAGAAAATATGGAAAAATAAACATCTGGGATGTCATATATTTTCCTTTGATAACTATCCTTTTCACGATCGCTAAACTTGTTGGCACCGTTACACTACATGTAGTGAATAGATCGTATATGCAGTATGCGCTAAAGTGTATGGATCCAACAGTCTTCAACTAGTCTGAAGCTTTTCTAATGCAGATAAAGGAACAACTGAATAAATCAAAGGGATGAAGGAAGAATCATTTCAGTTATGGTTCTATCCTTATATCCTTTGCTTTGGAACGGATTCTACTGATGTAGCCACAACATGTGACACTGGATATAGCTAGTCCTAGATATCCTCGGATGCGGAGATGGGTATAACTCATGGGTCGACATCTAGGAAAATCGACTGTTGTGTTCTCTACTACATTATTTTCCTGGTTCCAGCGATAGATCATCTTCATCGATGAGTACGCATATGCAGGCATTGATTTATGAGGAGATCCAGATTTAGCATTACTAGAAGGTGCTCAGTGGGGTGCAATGGGTAAGAATGTTTTGACCATGATTTTTTATTTTCCTAAGGTTTATACAATTTTTTTGTATTTTTTATTTCTTTCCAAGACTAAACTAAATGTTTGATGTAATGCAGATGTTGGTTGTGTTCAACCAGTAGTGGAACCAGAGCGCGAAGCAGATGTGCCAGCAGAGAGGGCTGTTGGGAGAGCAGTCCTTCAGGATCTTGATATGGCTGAGACTCTGACTGAGATTCAGTAGCACATAGAAGGTTTGACCTTCGATATTCCAGTTCCTATGAAACCGTAGTGACACACTATTGGGGTTCCTAACTGTTGGATGCGGTTACTTCATAGGATAGCTAGATCTATAGCATGTTACCATGAACACCACAAGTTTACTTGTGACATTTTGCATACATTTTGAGGTCAGATGACCAATTTTTCTTGGGCACAAATTTTATAAAAACCTATAACTGTCTATCTATATTATTTCTGAGTTTTTCCTATGTTTATTGTAAAATCCTATTCAATGATGTCAATGTTTTCTTTACATATGTTGCAAATGTCTATCCAAAACTTGATTAGCTAATGAATCAGTCAATGTGTTCATATTTCTGGAAATGTGTTGATATTGAATAAAATAAAAATGTCTTTCCAAAAGTTGAACTCTTAGGAACAATCTAAGAAGTGTTGGTTTTTTAACAGTATAATTACTAGTAATCTATAATACCACAAGTTGTGAGTCTAACCTTATGGTTATGCGGTTAATACAAAATGAAATGGCATCAAAGATAAGTTCGATAAACGTGCTATACTCAGCGATATTGTTCGTCGATATACCAATACAAATCCCTTGAAAACTCACTAACTCGTCGTTTAGAGTGAAAATGACCCATGCTGCAAAGGATAGATTCTGCGTACTACGACTAGCACCATCAACATATCCAACAAATGGTTCCGAAGATTCAAACATCTGCGATGAAATGTAAAGTGTATTACTAACTTCAATAAAACTCTAAAAACAATTAAAGATATTGAATGAAAATCAACGACATATATACAATATAATACAAAAAATTACTATGCTCATGATTAAGCATAGTAATGTTTCAAATACAACCCATTTCTAGGTTGCGCCAACGGAATTCCATCATAATCAACTAACTCATAGGCACCCTTAGCAAGAACTCTTTTTACAATATAGGGGCCATGCCATAATGGCTCAAACTTTCCTGTACCTATTACATCAGCTTCTTGATCATAAAGAAGGACCAAGTTGCCCTCTGAGAAAATTCGAGGCTGGAAATTTTTGTCATATTGTGCCTTTATACGTCTCTTATGTGCTTTGTTGGCCAATTTGGCTTCACGACGCATTTCATCAAGATGGATGAGGTTAAGGATATGTGTTTCTTCTTCTGAGGTGTCAGGTAACAAGTCTATTACGAGTTTTAACGATGATATTTCACATTGGATTGGTAAGATAGCTTCCAAACCATACACCAATTGAAAAGGAGTAAATCTGGTTGCATTTCTCACTGAGGTTCGATATGCCCACAAGGTGGAGTACAGGATCAAATTCCAATTTCTTTTATGAACTCCTATCATTTGTTGAAGAATTAGCTTAATAATTTTGTTAATAGCCTCAACTTGTCCATTTGATTGTGGATAATATGGAGTAGAATTATCATGTGACAATCCTAACTTGGCAGTCAATTCAGACATCCTGTGGTTGTGAAAATGATTCCCATGATCTGTAACTATAGCCTGTGGGATCCCAAACCGTGAAATAACATGATTAAATAAAAAAATGCAGTTGTCTGTCCTATGTTGTTGAATGTAGGCATCGCTTCGGCCCATTTGGTAAAATAGTCGACTGCGACAATAATATAACCATGCCCCCCAGACGAATGAGGGTTATAGGTCATGAAGTCAATAACCCATTTCGTAAATGGTCCAGTAGAGACAATAGGATGCATTGGCACTGGTGGTTTGCGGATCTTACGATCAAAAATCTAGCACACATGAAAACTTCTGACTGCGAGGATGAAGTCTCGAAAAATAGTAGGCTAAAAGTAACCGACGTGGAGTATCTTCTGCACGGTAGCATATCCAGATAAATTTCCACCACAAGCCCTAGCATGATAATCATTTAATAGTTTTTCATCCTCCTCATGAGTGAGGCACCTCCTTAAAATTGTATCGACACCACGACGATAAAGTGCATCGCTGACGATCAGATAATCTTTGGCTTGGTATCGAATACGTCGTTGTTCAAAGTGAGAGGTATTAGGTCGAAAATTTTGGGTTTGGACATAAATGATGAAATATCCATACCAAGGATCAGATGATCCAATCAGAAACAGAGACTCTTCTGGAATTTATGGTTCTGACGTAGTTGCAGTACTATCATAGGGAAGGTCACAGAGAAGCTCAGCCAAAACTAAAGACTTCTTTGACTTGGATTTGGTCAATTCCAAATCAAATTCCTACAAAATGAAAATCCATTTTGAATATTTTCCCCCCATCAATTGATGTGATAAGATATAAGTCATGGGGTTGCAATCTGAAACTATTATTGTTTTTCAGAGCAGGATATAATGGCGAAATATTTGGACAGCTTGAACAGCTGCCAAGGCAAGCTTTTCTACGTATGAGTACTTAACTTCCATATCATTGAGATTACAACTCAAATAATAGATCGGATGTTCAATTCCATCTTCTACTTGGACCAATACCAAAACAATCACTAGCACATTTGGCCCAATTTCTGATGGCCAATTCGTTGCTATTCCGACACATAGGCATCGCAAGAGCAACAGTTTAAGGTGGGGCAAAACATGGTTAGCCATTACGTCGCAATTCCGGCACTTCAATAAAGTGTTAAAAGAGCGACACTATTTATGACGTTTCCAAAACATAGTCGCTCTTCTGACATTATCCAAACTGTCGCTCTTCTGACGAAAACACAAGGTCACTCTTCCAACAAAAACAAAACGTCACTCTACCGATGGAAAAAAATGTCGCTTCTCTGACGAAAATTATCCTTCGCTCTTCCGACGGAGCCTAAACGTCGCTCTTCCGATGCAAATTAAAAATCATTAAAAATCATTAAACATCGCTCGTACAACGTTTAAAGCGTCGCTCTTCCAACAGCTTTAGCGTTTCTCTTCCGACGTTATATAGAAACTCTCTTCCTATGTTAATACCATCCCAAGTCTGACATTAACTCTTCTGACGTTTAAGGAATTGTGCTTCCAACAGCTTTAGCATCGCTCTTCTGATGGATATAGAGACTCTCTTCCTACATTTACACCATCACAATTCCGACGTATATACAACTGACTAAAGCGTCGGTATTCTGACGGAAAAGGAAATATTTATAAAAAAAAAAATGTCGTTATCACACTGTTATATGATAATAAATTCTGCCTAAGAATATAAGGTGAATATTGAAACATGTTAGTTCCAACTTAATAAATATAATTTCATTATTGGAACAATTCATGTTTTTGTAAATCTATATATACTTATATGTTTCAGAAGGGCGAGTAGAAAGTCCCAAAGTCCCATAGGGATACCAACACTGTTAATAACTATAATAAATATGAGTGGGTATAAAGACCCAACACTGGTAATAATTATAAGAAATACAAGTGGGTATAAGACCCAACACTAGTAATAATTATAAGAAATATGAGTGGGTATAAGGACCCAATGGGAAATTCTGTAGAAGAATTCTAAATGCTAGACAAAAAACTGAAATCACTAGATAAACATCATTTTAATGCCATTAAGAAGTGAAACAACAAGAAAGGAGAATAAAACTGTGTTAAAGTGATTATTTACATTAAAAATTAAACTATAATGTATGATATAGGGCCGCATAATCTGCTGGTAATAAAAATTAGAAATTACTTAAATTCATCATGGGCTAAAATAGAATACATTCAAAACCATTGAAATATCTACAAGTACCAGTTACAAACCCTTGGACTAATGGTTAAAAAAAACATATATTTAATTGAAGCAATAAGGCACAATACATCAATATAATAGACCATCAAGTATAGCCAGAAGGAAATTCTATATATATATTTATATGGTGAAATATATATGAGCGATGAAAAATCAAATTTTAGTCCCTTCTCCTGAATTTAAAGTTTGTTGCTAATTCAAAACCAGACTATAACATACAAACACCCAATTCGATTGATTATAAGTTTCAAAACTGTGAGTACAATTTATTTCCCCAAAAAACTCTAACAAGTTACAATATTAACTGGTTCTGAAAATCTACATACTTGAACCTCATTTTTCATCAACTGAACTGAAAAATCTATGTAAAGATCCATAAAATAATGCACAGAAAAACAAACTTGATTTGATTCAAGTGTCCTGGTAGAACTCTCACTGACACAATCAACAATTTGAGTCTTTTTACAAATTGTTGGTCGCCCAACAATTTCAGTCCTTTATTCCAGAATAAAAAGTAACAAAGGAGAGGACCATAATTATGCCAAAGGATTAGGTGTAAGTATGAGTGCAGACACCCCCTCTCGCTTCCAACACCACAGGGTTACCCCCTCACAACTGAAAACCTTTCAATGGTTCCCAGTTTATAACAAACACTAGGTTCCCAGTTTATAACAAAAAAATATGGATTCTTGATCATCAAAAGTGCCTCCACTTTAACAGAAAGCTTTCTACATAAGTGAAGTTCTCTCATTTAAATACAAAATAAGGGCTGCCATTCAAAATCAAAAGACTGACTGGTGCTCAACAAATGGAAAATCATGTACTATGATTTTGAGAAGAGAAATTCTACAGTAATTGGAGCATTTTCCTGTAAATGAACATTGATTAGATCAGGTGGTTTGTTGGTATGATATGAATGTATTTCAATGGAAAGTTCTGAAAAGCACAGTTGTAACTATACATTTAATATAACCCCTTAGGATGCACATTTTCTCTAGACTTGAAAAAGGGGAAAATATATTTTAGTATATGATTACCTTCAAGTATCGGTTTATCAACATTGTGGTGCTGGGGTTAAAGCCAGTTGAGTGCAAGAAAAGTTCAGCTGAGCTCGTACACGAGATGCCAATGACTTGAAAAGCTCCACGTCCCATTAGTCAAAGCAATTAATGCCCTAAATGAAACCCTCAACTGAAATCCTGTGTTCATACATTGCTAACGACTGGCCTACATTATATGCTGTCAATGATGGTAGTAAGATGCTTAGTGATGGTCGATTCCCAGAGAATGCCTTGTGTGCAATAAGATGATCAAAAAATTTCTCATTCATCAACTCCTCAAGAGTATTTCCACAATAAAGAGCATCTGGCTGTGAAAAAAAGTTAGACATGAGCTCATCGTGGTTACTCACAACTTACCCTTGTAAATAAATGGGTTTCTGGCTCTTGATGATGCCAATAAAATCACAAGGAATTACACGACCCTGATGAATTAACTGGTAAAATTTGTGCTGGCCATTTGTACCAGGTTCTCCAAAATCTATTTCACCATCCTAAAAATTGAGGGGCACACCATCAATATAAACTCCCTTCCCATTACTCTCCATGCTAAGTTGTTGGATGTGCGGTGCAAACTTCTCCAGAGCCTTAGTGTATGGCAAGATAGCCCTAGCTGGATATGCAAGAAAGGAAACATTCCACACACTAAAGTTGTAGCTTCTTCCAATGTTGTATCTTTTAGGAGTATTTTGAATTTTTTCAGGATTTCCTGATAAATGTTAGAAACCAACTTCCTGAGCCCAAGCAGCAGGGCACTAGAAGTGCAGATGCTAGACAATCTTCAGTTGTTCTGGGTGATGTTTCTAATAATGGAAAGAATGATTTGGCTCAAACACCTATTGCAATGGATAAATATGACAATGTCCAAATGAAAAATGGTTCTACTGTTCCCAACGGAGTTGATAATGAATTGGATGCAGTAGAAGTTGTTTATGCAGAAAGACTAGCAAATATTAAAGGAATTTTGTCTGGTGAAACGACTATGAAAAACCTATGCTAGTGCAATAGCAAATTCATTGGCATTTCCAGCCTTGGATTTTAAATGTGTTAGATTGTATTGGCAACAATTTCGTGTAATAGTGCAATTTTTTGATGCAATGATTGATACATCGAAAAAACCCATCTAAAACCAGGATTAATGTATTACCTCCCCATATTTAGGAGCTTGAATTTTGAAAATTCCACTATCTCTCTTGAGCTTCTTGCTGCATTTATGTGGATAGATATATTCTTCATTATCTTGTAAGTGATTTTTAAGGCTATATTTCTAATCTACTAAATTTCTAATGCATGGAATCTTGTCTTTGTTGGAAATATTGTCATTGATGGCAAAAGGACTTGGAAAAGAAGGAGCATTTGAAACAGTAACTAGGAACAAAGAAAATAAATGTAGCAGAGAACAAAGGACAGCAGAGAAGAATAGAGAAAGAGTGCATTTACACAGAGCAGTATCAGTCAAGGAGAAAATTGAATTCAGTAGGAAGGATATTTGAGTCCCTGTGGAATTAATTCATGTGTGAACATATGTATGCATCCTGATGGAGGATAATTTAAATCCGTGATAAGTAAGAAACCCTATGAGGGGATTAATTGTGCTTTGTATGTAGTTAGAGGAACCGATGGTAATACAGTCGACTGTGTATCCCAAACTGGTAGACAGTGGAGTTATATATATTCGTTGAATATAAGACTGAAGATAAATTGGGATCAATGTTGTGGATTGATCTCGGTATTGTCTGTGCCTTTATTGAATTGAGAAAGTGTAATATATGAACGTGTTCTTGATGAAGGAATTGTGAATCCTTGCAACCAACACGAAACTCGGTGACTGAATTATGTGAGTATAGGCCGTCGAATTTTCGTTGGAACAACACTTCGGAATTACGAACAGAACCTGGAAGGGAAGTGGTGGATCTTAACAAAAGGAAGCGCGACGAAACCTGGAGTAGAAGGGCGGAACCACGAAGGAGAAACAGTACAAGCGGTTTCCGGTTTTCATCTCAACGCTTTCGACGGGCAAGCGGTATTCAAGAGTTTGGGAGTGATTCCATAGAATGAGCGACACGCGTCCCTGAACAAATTTGTAAAACTGCCATCACTGCGCGCCATCGCGCGTTAACGTCTGACCAAGGAAGCCGCGCGATAGTGTTGTGTGTTGTTGATCTAGAGGGGAGCCATCGGATGGTGGCCGTATGAGAAAGATGCACGATGGATAACCATGGTACGATACAAGTATGTGATTGGGTCATTGATTATACATGTGGGCCCGGTTCAAAATTATATTAATTGGGACCTTTTTTAAACTAAGGTTTGCAGGGTTAATAAAGGATGATTGAATATGTGAAGTTGACGAAATATGAAACATATGATGTAATGAATGTGGATCTCACAAACACATAAACCTGGGTTCGATATACATATATATGCATTGAGGAGTTCATAATTAAAGGAGGAATTGGATTAATATCTCAATCTCAGATTGAGATATTAAAAAGCCTTAGATTAATTATCTAATTGCCTAACAAAGAAAATAGAACAATAAGAAATTGTTTGGGGCTTGGGTAGACCCCACTAGATTATCTAATTGATCCCGTCCAGGAATACCATCAGCGGTTGGGTGGTTTTGACTCATGGTATTAATAAAGGTAAAAACTATATAAGGAGAAGAGGATTATAGTTCAATGTGTGCATGTGAGGGATTGTCAATGAATAAATCTCTTTAAGAGATATCTGCATGATTGAACTCTGTTGTCTAATAAAGCTGAATCTATGATGCACCTACAGAGTTGATGAAGGTTTAAGACCTATAGATCGAGAAAATGATGAATCTCTAGGAATATCTGCAAAGAAATAATGAAGACCTGACGCAAGTCTGATGAAGAAATTGAAGAACTTTGGTGGATCTGAGGATTGAAGTTTTCAGCATGAAAGTGGAAGCTTTCTGCCAGTACAAGCTGGTGTTAAATCAGGGGGTTGGAGCTCCCTTCCAGTAGTGACTGGAGAACGATAGAAGGTTGTAGCCTTCTGCAAGTGGGTGCCTGCGTGATGGTATAAGTCTGCGCCAGCACAAAAATTGTAAGAATTTTTCTTTATAAGAAATATTGAAGATAGAGACGACAACAATGGTGGTTTTCTCCCAAATTGGGTTTCCACCTTAAATACTAGTGTTCATGTGTGTTGCTTATGTGTGATGGCTAATTCTGTTATTATTGCACATGCTTACTTCTTACTAAATTTCTGATGAATGAATGATACAATGATCTAAGTAAAGAATTAAATAATAAGATCTCTGATAAAAGTTTTCAGTAAGATCTAAATACTGAGAGGATACTGATTCACCCCCCCCCCCCTCTCAGTATTTTTCCTAACAATTGGTATCAGAGCAAGTCCTTCTAAAAAGCTTAGCCGCTAGAAGGAAGATCAATCAAGATGAGCAATCAAGATGGAATAGCATCTATCAGGCCTCCGCTCTTCAACAGAAACAATTTAATATTCTGGAAAACAAGGATGAGATCCTATCTTCAGTCTCTGGGTGCATATGTATGGGCTATTGTTGAAGCAGGATATCAATATCCAGCTGCAGTACCAATAGATCCAACAGAAAGAAAGAATTATGAAACAAATGAAAAGGCGGTTAATGCTCTATTGGGAAGTCTAAATGAATCGGAATTTTTCAAAGTCATGCATCTGAATACAACAAAGGCAATATGGGACAAAATCATTCTAAGTTATGAAGGTGATGCAAAGGTAAAAAGTGCTAAACTCCAAACTCTCATAATTCAATATGAGAACCTAAAAATGCATAATGAGGAGAGCATTGCTAATTTCTTTTTACGTCTTGATGATATTGTAAATCGTATGAGAAATCTGGGAGAAACAATAACTGAATCTACTTTGGTTGAGAAATTTTTAAGATCACTAACGACAAAATTTGAGTCAAAAGTTTCTGCTCTTGAAGAAAAGCAGGATCTTCAAAATCTTACTATGGTGCAACTTCATGGCATACTAACTACATATGAAATGAGAAGAGGAGGACCATCTGAAGTCAAAGAAGCCATCTTTATAGCTTCTACAAAAGGAAAGGAAGTACAAGAGACAGAAGGATCAGGGTATATCTCAGAAGAAGATGAGGTAAATTTTGTAAAGAAACTCCAAATTGGTACAGGACGGTTCAGAGGTAAGCTTCCTTTCAAATGTTTTGCTTGTGGAAGAGTTGGTCATTATGCTGCTAAGTGCCCTCACAAAGAAACACATGAAAAAGGAAAGGAAGTATCAAGAAGGAATAAGAATCGATTTAGCACTAGAAAAAGTTACTATACTGATGAAGACAGTGATGGGTTATCAGACAGTGAGGAAGAATGTGAACAAGATCTTAGACTTCTCATGGCATTTGAAAAAGAGTCTAGAGAAGAAAAGGATACTTTTATGTATGATTTAGAGGACAATGATTTTCTTGATGAAATAAATCAACTCAAAATATGCTTAGAAGAAAGTAAAATATCCATAGAAACTCTGAAGAACTAGCTTCAAGAAAAGGAGAAACATAATGAGAAATTAGAATGTGAAATAGTTAGTCTAATAAAATAAATTGAGAAAGTAAAGACTTTGAATCTTAGATTTTCTAAGGGATCTGAAACCTTGGATGATATTATCAAGGTACAACGTTCTCCTCTTCTAAAGACAGGTCTTGGATATATCGGAGAATCTTCTCAAGCTTCAGCACCAAATTATCTAAAAGCAGCTATAACCAGTACACAACATTCTGCCCCTCAGCAAGGGAATAGAGAATATTTACAGATAAAGCATGATCATCTCAATTCAAAGAACACTAACAAGAGTACCTTTCAAAGAAACACCAATCAACAGGTAAATTCAAGTAGAAGATTTCATGATCGCAAAAATTTCTTCTTCAATTGACAATGTTTCTCATGTCACAATTTTGGTCATAAAGTTGTTCAATGTGTTGCATATAAAACCATCATGACAAGAGAAGTAAGAAATAAAAGGATTGATATTGGAACAAAGAAGAATACATATAAAAACTTTTCTCCTCTTCAAAATGAAGTTGAATGTGCTTATTGCAATAAATTTGGCCATGAAGAATCTAAATGCAGGAGTAAAGTCTAGCCAAAAGAGCATCTTCCTTCAAGCTCTAAAGTATGGAAAAAGAAGGAATTACAGGTTGAAAATTGTGGCATAGCTTTATTTGCAGAAGGAGAAGAAAATCAATGGTACATTGATAGTGGATGCTCAAAACACATAACAGGTGACAAAAACAAACTTCTTGCATATAGTGCTCTAGAAAAAGAAAAGAATGTTACATTTGGAAATGGCACTCCTACTGTCATTAAGGGAAAAGGATCTGTATTTCTAAAAGAAAAGGTGAAAGCTAATAATGTCATGTATGTGGATGGATTAAAGCATAAAATGTTAAGTGTAAGTCAGATTTGTGATCAAGGAACTGAAGTTGTCTTTAGTTCAAAAGAATGTGTGGTACATGATCTTGATACAGGTAAAACAATTATAAAAGGAAACAAAACTCCAAGCAACTTGTATGTATTAAAGAACTGCAAAGAACAATGTTACATGAGTAAATCTTCAGAAAACTGGCTATGACATAGAAGGTTGGGGCATCTGAGCTTCTCTCAAATCAGCAAATCAAGTAGACTTAAAGCTATTCGTGATCTTCCCAATATTACACCACCTGAAAGTATCATATGCAAATCTTGCCAATTCTGTAAGCAAACCAGAGTGCAATTTAATGCCAAGGAAGGTTCATCAAGTAAGCCTCTTGAACTCATTCATACTGACATATGTGGACCTGTGAAGAAAAATTCACCATGTGGTGAACAATACTATATCTTATTTATTGATGATTTCTCTAGAATGTGTTGGATTGGGTTGATTAAACACAAAGATGAATCATTTGATAAATTTTAGATCTTCAAAGCACTAGTTGAAAATGAATTAGATCTAAAAATCAAGTGTCTTAGATCTTATCGAGGAGGAGAATATGCATCAGATGAATTACTTTAATTTTGTGAACAACATGGCATAAAAATACAGTTTTTTGTAGCTGGCACTCCACAACAAAATGGTGTAGCAGAAAGAGTGAATAGAATAGTTCAACAAATGGCTAGAGCTATACTTGATGATTTTGGAACACCTGACACATTTTGGGGAGAAGCAGCACATACAGCGGTAAATATTCTTAACAAGGCATATGTTCGTGTAAATAGTGATAAAACTCCATATGAACTATGGTATGGTAATCCTCCCACTGTGAAGCACTTTAGAGTATTTGGGAGAAAATGCTTTATCAAAAATAATGATGAAAAACTTGGCAAGTTTGAACCTAGAGCAGATGAAGGAATATTTCTTGGTTACTCCTCTAGGAGTAAGGCATATAAATGTTACAATAAAAGACTTTGGAAGATTGTTGAATGTATTGATGTTATTATTGATGACTCTCTTGCAGCTACAAAAGAAGAAAAACAAACAACAGATGAAGACGATGACGACATATATCCTTCTACATCAAATAGGAATTATATAGACAGTGAACCCAATGAAGAACCCGAAGATGATTTATCTGAAAAAGCCCCATCTAGATATGTTCAAAAGAATCATCTAGAATCTCAAATTTTGGGAGAAAAGGGATGAGGTGTACAAACAAGAAGGACTCTTGTGGGATCTTCTAGCTATCTGGCATTTCTATCCACTATTGAACCTCAAAATGTCAATCAAGCGAACAGAGATGAATGTTGGATTCAAGCCATGAATGAGGAGCTTGATCAAATTGAAAAGAATCACACATGGGAATTAGTACCAAGACCTCATGAAAAAAAGGTCATTGGAAAAATGGATATTCAAAAATAAGTTAAATGAGAATGGGGATGTTATAAGAAATAAAGCTAGACTTGTTCGCAAGGGGTATGCTCAACAAGAAGGTATAGCCTTTGAAGAAAATTTTGCCCCTGTAGCTAGACTTGAAGCCATAAGAATGTTTCTTGCTTTTTCAAGCTTCCAAAAAATCAAAGTTTATCAAATCGATGTTAAATCTTCTTTTCTCAATGGTGATCTAGAAGAAGAAGTTTATATAGAACAACCAGAAGGATTCATTTTGGGAAATGATGAAAAACTTGTTTGTAGACTTAAAAAGGCTCTATATGGTCTCAAACAAGTTCCAAGGGCATGGTATTATCGTCTTGACAAATATCTTCATCAACAAGGATTTTCAAAGGGGTCTGCTGATAGCAACTTATACACAAAAATTGAAAATGATAAACTATTGATTGTGGTTGCATATGTTGATGATATCATTTTTGGGAGTAACGAAGAATCTATGAGTCAAAAATTTGCTTCTGTCATGCAACAAGAATTTGAAATGTCTTTACTTGGGGAACTAACATTATTTCTTGGCTTGCAAGTGCAACAAGCAACAGATGGCATATTCTTATCACAAGAAAAATATATTAAGAAAATATTGAAGAAATATGGCATGGAAGATTGCAAACCTGTAAGTACACCAATGATAACTGGATGTAATCTCAGTTCCAATGATGATTCCCCCATGGTGATTCAACCAGAATACAGATCTATGATAGGAAGTCTACTCTATCTCAATGGGACAAGACCAGACATTATGCATGCAGTTGGGATTGTTGGAAGATTCCAAGTTAATCCAAAAGAGTCTCACCTTCAGGGTGTGAAAAGAATATTCAAATATCTACAAGGAACTCAAGACTTTGGAATATGGTATCCAAAGAATGTTGATCGTACTCTTCATGCTTACACTGATGCAGATTGGGCTAGAATTGTTGATGATCGGAAAAGCACTAGTGGTGGTGCATTCTATATGGGGTCCCGGTTAGTATCTTGGTTCAATAAGAAGCAAAGCTCTATTTCCGTATCTACAGCAGAAGTAGAATATGTGGCTACCGCATCATGTTGCACTCAAATTCTTTGGATGATGCAGACCTTACAAGACATTCAAATCAAATGTTCACCTCCTATCTCCATTATGTGTGATAATACAAGTGCCATCAATATTTCAAAGAATCCTGTTATGCATTCCAAGACCAAGCACATTCCCATCAAGTATCATTTCTTACGTCAACAAGTGCTTGAACAAAAGGTGAAATTGGAGTATGTTCCCTCCAAATAACAAGTTGTTGATATATTTACCAAACCGTTACCTAGGGAAGCATTCAAATATCTCAGACAGAAGCTGGGAGTAGTCTTTGCCATGCAGAAGATCAGATTTGCTTAATTTCAGAAGACTAAATTGGATACGCTCCTGTTGAAATTGTTCAGGATGCGCAGACTAAGGGGGAGCATTATTCATGTGGCAAGGATGCATTGTTGGCATTCTAATTATTTATTATAGTCTGATCTCATGCTTGAGAATCCTTGATCTTGATTGAATGAGTCATTTCTGTTATTTTATTGAATATTATGTTTGAATATGCAGCATAATCTCAGGGGGAGCATGGTATTGTCGGTACAAAGGATCTTGATCAACCCTCTGCCATTGATGACAAAGGGGGGGGGGGGGAAGAAAAAAAAGGGGGCTTCTATAAGACAAACAGAGGAAGATTATTGCCATCAATGCCAAAGGGGGAGATTGTTGGAAATATTTTCATTGATGGCAAAAGGACTTGACAAAGAAGGAGCATTTGAAATAGTAACTAGGAACATAGAAAAGAAATGTAGCAGAGAACAAAGGACAGCAGAGAAGAACAGAGAAAGAGTGCATTTACACAGAGCAATATCAGTCAAGGAGAAAATTGAATTTAGTAGGAAGGATATTTGAGTCCCTGTGGAATTAATTCATGTGTGAACATATGTATGCATCCTGATGGAGGATAATTGAAATCCGTGATAAGTAAGAAACCCTATGAGGGGATTAATGGTGCTCTGTATGTAGTTAGAGGAACCGATGCTAATACGGTCGACTGTGTATCCCAAAGTGGTAGACAATGGAGTTATATATATTCATTGAATATAAGACTTAAGGTAAATTGGGATCAATGTTCGGGATTGACCTCGGTATTGTCTGTGTCTTTATTGAATTAAGAAAGTGTAATATATGAACGTGTTCTTGATGAAGGAATTGTGAATCCATACAACCAACACGGAACTCAGTGACTGAATTATGTGAGTATATGCCGTCGAACTTTCGTTGGAACAACACTTTGGAATTACGAACGGAACCTGGAAGGGAAGTGGTGGATCTTAACAAAAGGAAGCGCGATGGAACCTGGAGTAGAAGGGCGGAACCACAAAGGAGGAATAGTACAAGAAGTTTCCGGTTTTCATCACACCTCTTTCTACGGGCAAGCGGTATTCAAGAGGTTGGGATCGATTCCATAGAACGAGCGACACGCGTCCCTAAACAAATTTGTAAAACCGCCATCACTGCGTGCCATCGCGTGTTAACGTCCGACCAAGGAAGCCACGCGATATTGTTGTGCATCGTTGATCTGGAGGTGAGCCATCGGACAATGGCCATATGAGAAAGATGCATGATGGATAACCATGGTACGATGCGAGTATATGATTGGGTCATTGATTATACATGTGGGCCCGGTTCTAAATTATATTAATTGGGACTTTTTTTAAACTAACGTTTGCAGGGTTAATAAAGGATGATTGAATATGTGGAGTTGACGAAATATGAAACATATGATGTAATGAACGTGGATCTCACGAACACATAAACCTGGGGTCGATATACATATATATGCATTGAGGAGTTCATAACTAAAGGAGGAATTGGATTAATATCTCAATCTCAGATTGAGATATTAAAAAGCCTTAGATTAATTATCTAATTTCCTAAAAAAGAAAATAGAACAATAAGAAATTGTTTGGGGCTTGGGTAGACCCCACTAGATTATCTAATTGATCCTGTCGAGGAATACCATCAGCGGTTGGGTGGTTTTGACTCATGGTATTAATAAAGGTAAAAACTATATAAGGAGAAGAGGATTATAGTTCAATGTGTGCATGCGAGGGATTGTCAATGAATAAATCTCTTTAAGAGATATCTGCATGATTGAACTCTGTTGTCTAATAAAGCTGAATCTATGATGCACCTATGGAGTTGATGAAGGTTCAAGACCTCTAGATCAAGAAAATGATGAATCTCTAGGAAGATCTGCGAAGAAATAATGAAGACCTGACGCAAGTCTGATGAAGAAATTGAAGAAATTTGGTGGATCTGAGGATTGAAGTCTTCAGCATGAAAGTGGAAGCGTTCTGCCAGTACAAGCTGGTGTTAAATCAGGGGGTTGGAGCTCCCTTTCAGTAGTGACTGGAGAACGAGAGAAGGTTGTAGCATTCTGCAGGTGGGTGCCTACGTGATGGTATAAGTCTGCGCCAGCACAAAAATTGTAAGAAGTTTTATTTATAATAAATATTGAAGACAGAGACAACAATAGTGGTGGTTTTCTCCCAAATTGGGTTTCCACCTTAAATACTGGTGTTCATGTGTGATTCTTATGTGTGATGGCTGATTCTGCTATTACTGCACATGCTTACTACTTACTAAATTTCTGATGAATGCATGATGCAATGATCTAAGTAAAGAATTAAATAATAAGATCTCTGATAAAAAATTTCAGTAAGATCTAAATACTGATTCACCCCCCCCCCTCGCCCCCCCCTCTCAGTATTTTTTCTAGCAGTCTTATGGTTTGTAATGTGCCTTAATTAATTAAATTTTGGTAGAGCATTGAAGTTATTTGAAATTTTGCATGTGTTACTCAAGGATAGGATAATGATTGAATGTTCCAAGAGCTTATTTTGCATATTGCATCCTTAAAACTCCATTAATTATTGCCAAATGAAGTATAAAATTCTAGAGTAGTCAGGTAGTTTTCCTATAGTTGTCTCATTAGGGCTACTGAAGCTACCTCTAGGACTCCTTGAAGAGAGAAGTTATCAAATCAAGATATTTTTTACTCCAGTTCTCCCAATAGCTAGACACGAGTCCTAAATCCTTGGCAGACACCCCTAACTCAACGAATCATCTTTATTTTCACCTCTACTTCGCTTCTTTTCCTCATCCTTTTAAGGATAAGGAGGCCTCCCTAGGGCTTTAAACATAGTGAAAATAATTATATAAAATTTAAAGAACTTATAAATAAAATAAAATTCTACGAAATTATTACTTCAAAAATCACCCAATAGTGAATTCAACAATAAAAGCACAGTTTTCCATTGGAAAAATATCGAGGGAATTAATAAAGGAGGATTGAAGAAATTTATTTATCCCCGGATATGTTTTTGGAAACAAATTGGAAATGATAAAATTAGTAGAAAACCAAGAAATTAAAACCTATAAATAAAATAAAATTCTCTGAAAACATTAATTCAAAAATCACCAATGTAGAATAGTGATTTCAATGATCTCCTCCAAATAATCTAAAGAATGAACCAGAAAATAAAATTAAGTATTATAAATCAATTATCACCTGAAAAGAGTAACAAGTCTAATGATCACCTAGACAGAGTAACAAAAAATCCTTCAAAGATTCATCAAATCAGTGAGCTTGTTTTGCAATCAAACATGGGTGAGTCTTTAAAAGGTATTATCACAGGAAGCAGACCTAAGGTGATAGGTTTCCTACCTGAAACCAGGTAGGAACATATCACTTCAATGTTCCAATAATATTTCTCAAGGGTGCATAAAGGCTTCTGTCAACAAGAGGATAAAAGAAAATAACTAAATAAACCATGAAAGAGGCATGTGTGTTCTATGTAATGAAGTTGAAGAGAATCACATGCTTTACAATCTTATGTACAAATGCCAGATTGAAATGCTCAATTAGACAAGAGGATGTGATTTTCCCTGGTTTACTGTCAGGGAGGAAGATGGAAGAAAATAGACCGTGAATCAGGGCTCTGTGCACTATCAAATGGAGATGAGGAAAATTCAATGCTTTACTACCTTATGTATAAATGCCATATTAAAACGCTCAATTAGAAAACAGGATGAGATTTTATCTGTTTTATTGTATAGTCAAGGCAAAGATGGAAGAAAATAGACCAGGTTTCCATGTGTTATCTAATGAAGTTGAGGAGAATCACATGCTTTACAGCCTTGTCCATGAATGTTTGACTGAAACTCTGAATTAGATAAGAAGATGATTTTTATAGCTTGTACTTTCAAGCACAAAATGGAAGGAAATAGAGGGTAGGGCTGCAACAAATCGGAGATACCACTTCTTTATTGCTACCTTCACATTGGTATAAATATCAACATATGTTGGAAGTTATATGCTATAGCAAACCAACCCAGATAACACAGAATATAAATGAAGAACTTTAAAATTGTCTTATGAAAAAATGATCTAGAACTAGTGCAGATTCAATTTCTATCCCATATACATTAGCAGCATCTAGCTGCATTTCAAATCTGGATATTGATATGCAATACCTACCTCTAAATTCCATGTGCGTTTTCCAATCTATTTTTAGATTGACTTAGTGAAAATGTAATGTTAAGGTTACGTACCTGGAGTGTCAATTTTTGGAATAACACGGACGCCATAATTTCGCCCAAATTTAATGAATCGCTTGACATCCTTGTTATAATATCGCATTTCTGGTGAGTAAGATCCATTAATAGCAAGAGCAGGTTCTAAATTTAATTCAAGGGGGAAGGACTTTGAATCGTTTATGTGTCAGTGGAAGACATTAAGCTTGTTATAACTCATGGCCCTCATGGTCCACAGAATGTCCCGAGGGGATAGAAGTTCCTAGTTATGTCTAGGACAAGAGCCTGATGAGGATATAGAGGATAGTCAATGATCTTCACCTAGCATTGGAAGACAAGAGGGTAAATAGAAGTGGCATTTTACCAGTGGAAGAGCTGCTAGAATGTCTCTAGGCCTCGGATGTCTCCCCATGGTGTCTTGGCTGAAAGATTGGCGACTCCCCCCGCTGGAACAGTCAAGGTGTATGATTCATCCACGCCATGTTGAAGATCCGCCTGGAAGTCCCGCACGAAAACATCCAATTCCTCCAAAGAAGAAACGGTAGAAGAAATTATTGTGTTAAATGAGGACAAGGGGAGAATTGGGAACCAATGCTCTGAGCGGATTATGAAATTGTAGTGAGAAACGGAGCTTCAAAGGTATCTGTGATTTGCAGAAACGATTTTGAAAGTCGAAGAGAGGGGAATCGAAATTGCTTCTCCCCAAACAGTGGAAATTGGTTTTGGCCGTGGGTACTATTCCTCTTGGCTAACCGCCACTACTGCTGAAGAATGAAAATGGGAGAGGAAAAACACCTACAAGTAGATGATTCATATGCATCTGCTATTGCCCACTATCTTAATTTTCATCTACTGCTCCTGCTTATGATATATATATAGAGCCAACCAAAAAACCAAAGAGATTGAGATCAATGGGAATCTATGTTTATGATCAAAACATACATTGGATTACAGATTTGTCTGTGCAGCTGTGGGGCTACCATCAAAATTGGGGGATAGAGATAACAAATGGAAAAAGTTATTGAAAATCATATACAAGGAAGGAAGGTATCGTAGTGGTTGTTACAGGTATGCAACAAGGGCGGCACTCAATTAGGGCATTTTCAGGTTGAGTATTCTTCTTCCTCACTACCTCCCTCAAAGAGTTTGATCACGCTTTGAAAAACCTGGAGATATTAGTCTCTAATCCGAATCGGTTTTGAAGATACAGAATATTAGGGCACAAGGTTTTCTCTAGACTGCAGTTAAAATGTCTAGGAGAAAGGAATAAGGCATTTCCATAAATTCACAAGAAGATTCCATATTTCATCCTAACCTTTAATACTATGGGAGAGAACCGATATTACTCACATGCTGCTGGAGCTCCATTCTTATTTATATATATACCCGAAATCCTAATCAACAGTACTACGAAATAAAAGTAAAAGAACATCGTATGAACAATAGTTAATCAAATTTGCTGCCCTGAAAGAGTTGGCAATATCATGTAGGAATAAATACTTTCCTTGATAGCAGACTAAAATGAAAACTGGCAATATCATTTAAAGAAGCGCAATTCATCTGCGGCACTAAAAAACCTTAAACCCTGAAGTATTATAAACTATCACCGGAATGAATTACGCACAGAATCAAAAGATATGTAGTAATTTTATGAGTACCTGTTGCTAGGGAATGCCATCGTGCATCCTAGGAAAGCTGACTTCATCTACATCCTTTCAAATTTCTTGTGGCCGCCCGAAGTCTGCAAATTCTCCAAACCCTGCAAAGAGTATGTAACCACCTGGAGTTACCCATCTAATCAGAATAAAAAGAAAACACAATGGCTAGAAAATAATGATCAGTAATAAGAGACATCTGAGTGGATTACCTGTTCCTACCATGCTGAGTTACTGTAGGTTGTTGAAGTCGTCGTAGAAGTACTCTAGTGAAAGGAGGAATTGAGATACCAGAAAAATGAAGGGGACCCTGTCTTGTAAACCGTCATCGAAAGATAGAAAAATTTAGCCAAAATGTGACATGGGCTTCGCGGTAATGATTTTCAAAAATAGGGAAGGCCATGACTGAGATGGTGAAACCAACCGTGGAAGCAACCCTCTAGTACCAGCTCTAGAACCCTCAACATCCAACTGAGTGGAATAGCGCGAAATATCGAAAGAGATGGCCGGGAAGAAACCCTTATTATTCGTTGGCCTCTCTGCACTGTAGGATCAAATGTTACAAGATCAAGGGTTTCAAAGCAACCAAGTGGTTGTGGTTGGAGATTCGAAGCACGAAGTGACTGTGCGAAACAAACAAAAATTTCAAAAGATTAAATGAACAAACAATAAAAGAAAAAAAATGAATTTAAAATGGTTTTCGTAATAAAATTTTGAAGTGACAAATAGAAAATTAAATAATTTATAAATATTAAGATTGATAAATATTAATTTATAAATATTAAGATTCATAAATATTTAATTAATCATCCCCAAGGGTTAAAAAGGGCTCAAATGTCTCTTATCCATAAAATTGACGATTAAGATAACTCTATGCTCTATGTTCAAATGACAAGTGAAGGTGGATTTACCATACTTAAGCTTCTTATTAATCTCTTATGAAGTACAACGTGTCATAGTGATAAGTTTTTATTCCATTAAATCATTCTAACTATAGAGCAGAGTCAGAGTTCTAGGAGTAGTATCAGAGGAATTCAACATTGCGAATGTGATAGAAGTGAATAATTTCATGGAAGGGTGAAGTATGCCCAACTTGGTCATATAAACCAAGTGCATCCTTCACGTAGGGAAAAAAATAAACATGCAAATTTTGTCATATAATGGGTTTGGGTGGGTGCCCTCAAACGAAACAACACGGTGTGCCCGACCGAACAAAGGCACAAGCGAGTAAACGACAAACGAGCCACACAAATGTGCAAAAGGAAATCATGCAGTCACAACTTAGAAAATTTGATACGACCACCCTCAGAGGAAACAACCCGACCCGACCCGAACATGTTTGGTCGGGCGCCCTCACACGGCATGCCCAACCGAACGAAGGCACAAGGGAGAAAACGACAAACGAGCCACATGAACATGCACAAGGCACCCATGCAGGCACAACTTAGCAAATTTGATACAACCATCCTCAACCGAAATGACCCGACCTAAACGCATTTGGGCGGGTGCCCTCAACCGAAACGACCCGACCCAAATGCGTTTGGGCGGGCACTCTCAACCGAAACGACCCAACCCAAATGGGTTTGGGCGGGCGCCCTCAAACAAAATGGAAAATGGGATGCATGAACGTGTACAAAGAACCCATGCGGTCTCAACTTATCAAATTTGATATGGCCGCCCTCAAACAAAATGACCCGACCTGAATGGGTTTGGGCGGGTTCCCTCAAATGAAACGACACGACATGCCCGACCGAACGAAGGCACAAGCGAGCAAACGACAAACAAGCTGCATGAACATGCACAAGGCACTCGTGCGGTCACAACTTAGCAAATTTGAAATGGCCACCCTCAAACGAAATGACCTGACCCGACCCGAACCCATTTAGGTGGGCGCCTTGATCACATGGAGTGCCCAACCGAATGAAGGCAAAAGAGATCAAATGGAAAATAGGCTGAACAAACGTGCACAAGGCACCAATGCGGTCACAACTTAGAAAATGTGATACAACCACCCTCAACTGAAACGACCCGACCCAAATGCGTTTGGGTGGGCACCCTAAACCAAAATGAGCTGACCTGAACATGTTTGGGTAGGCGCCCTCAACTAAAATTACCCAACCCGAATGGTTTTGGGTGGGTGCCCTCAAATGAAATGGAAAATGGGCAACACGAACATGCACAAGGCACCCATGCAGTCACAGCTTAGCAAATTTGATACAGCTGCCCTCAAATGAAACGACATGACCCTAATAGGTTTGGGCGGGTGCCCTCAAATGAAAGGACACGGTGTGCCCGACATAACGTCGAAGGCACAAGCGAGCAAATGACAAACGGGTCACACGAACGTGCACAAGGCACTTGTGCAGTTACAACTAGTGGTTAGGATAACGACTAGTTTGATTTTGAAAATTAACAACATAACTTCCAACATGATCCTCATAAAACTAACTTAATCCATATTGGTCTACTATCAAGTTTGATATTTCAATAATTTTTTAGATGATTTTCATGAAATTATTAGAGTTTTTGTTTAGCTGGTTTAAATTTGACTTGAGATTTCATGTGAACCTCATGAAATTAATTTACCAAAAAAGAAATTAGACAAAATTCTAATGTAATTAATTTTATTCACCAATCTAATAACTTATTTCAAAACTATATAAAAAATATATTTAAAATATAATTGTTAATATATTTGAAATGCAGTGTGAATTCTATAATAATTTTAGATATTTATTTTTCAAAATTTTTATTCTATTTTATATTTATATATAAAATTAAGTTAAAAATTTATTTAAAAAATATATTTGAATGTGAAATTATTAATGTGATGTTTATTTTGAAACTATATTATAACATTATATGTAAAAATAAATTTATATTTATATATTAATGAGAAAAAATATATTTAAATGTGAAATTATATTAATATAATTTGCATTTTAAATTAAAATTTCAGCTAATTATCTTTATGTGTTTGAATTATAGTTTAAACAATATGGAGCATTTTTAGATACATAATTTGTTATATATATTTTTACATAGAAATAATTTAAAACCATATACAAAAATGTTTGAATGAAATATTAATGCATTAACAACATTTGCTCCAAATTGTTGCTATATATATATATATATATATATATATATATATATATATATTTGTATTTAATCCAAACCTTATTATATAATTCCACACATTATATATACTAAACCAAAGTTCCAAGGTTTAATTATGGTGGAAAATCATATTCCAAAGTATACCATACGATGGAAAAACATTACAATGGTGGTGTTAGCTATTGCAAAGTCCGAATATGTGATTTATTGGAGGCACATTCCAATTAAACTTTGGATATAATGGTATGGCACTTATATTATCAAATCCGATGGCATATGTCAAAACGTATGGTAAGGTTTACCTACCAACGCATATTTTAGAAATGTTGGAAATGGGACATTACTAAAATATGCGTCAGTATTGCGACGGTTTGGAGCAAAACGTCGCATTTCCAACATTTTCTCCAAAGCATCGCAATACCGACGCATATTTTAGAAACGTTGCATTTCTGACGTTGTGTCCCAAAAATGTCGCAATACCAACGAATAGTTTAGAACATTTCATTTCTGACGACATTCATAAATTTTGCAAAAACGACAATGTCCCTAAACGTCGGTATAGCGACGGTCGCTGGCGAGATTTGAAGATTTGATAAAATTTGGGGAAATTTCCGACAATACAAAAAAAGTGTCAGAACTAAAGTGTCGGAATTTTTACCAAATTTTCTAGTGAATGGTTGTTTCAGCTGCTGCGATATATAGGAAATAGTCATTTTGATAATTAGGAGGATACATTAATGACGCTCGAACAAGAGTGTCCTTGACATCATCAAAAGAAGCTTGCGCAACTTTGTCCCAATGGAAGGGAACCCCATTTTTCAAGAGTTGAGTAAATCCTTTAGCCATTTCAGCATAATTTGGCATGAACCTTCTTAGGAAGTTAACCTTTCATTGAATTTTTTGTATCTGAAGTAAGTTTGATGGTGCAGGAAAATCAAGAATGGCCTAAACCTTCAATGGGTCGATTCGAATTCCTTCTTTTGAGACTACAAATCCAAGAAAATGACCAGAACGAACACAAAAAACACATTTATGTGGATTTAGGTGTATTTTGTAGTGTCGGGAGCGTAAGAAAATGGCTCTCAAATGCATTGGGTGATCGGTCCAATTTTGTGAATGCGTTGGTAAATCATCTAGATATGGTTGAACAATGTGCTTGATGTCATTGAAATCATAATCCATTTCTCTCTGAAAAGTTTCCATAGCATTCTTTAAACCAAATGGAAGTTTCCTATAAGTGAATGTGCCCCAGGGACGAATGAATGTTGTCTTATGTTGATCATCTTGGCAAATATTGATTTGATTGTAGCCGGAAAAGCCATCATGAATGAAAATATTTCACATCCAACACAATTGTCAATAATCTGGTCGATAAATGGAGTAGGATAGTTGTCTTTTGGAAAAGCATAATTAACATCTCGATAATCGACACACACTCTAATTATTCCTTTCTTTTTCATGATACGAATGATATTGGAAACCCACTCAATTAGCGAAACAGGGTAAATGAAACTAGCACACAAAAGTTTTTCAACTTCTGCTTTGATAGCAGTAGCTTTCTTTGGATGAACAGGATAAAGCCATTGACACACCGGTTTGACACCAGGATACATATTAATAGTTTTTTCAACTATACTAGTATCTATGCATGGCATTTCCTCGTAAGACCAAGCAAATACATCATGAAATTCATGAAATAGAGAGCGATATGATTCAAGTTCTGATGGAGAACAACATACACCGACATGAATATTATCTATAATGCCAGGTTTGGTGGAAATATCGATAGAAATGGTTTCTTCAATATTTGACATATTTCAATCGGAATTGATTGCATTAATGGGAAAAGAATTCGAAAAGAAATTTTTGATGGATGGGTGATATAGTTCACTAAGATTATTTTCTTCATAATCAGGAAGATTGGAATGATGATGATAATCTTCCCATGGTTCTCCTTCTAACATCATGGGTTCCAAAATATTTTCATCTGTCAAGAACATTGAGGAAAAAGGATCAGATGGAGTACCAAAATCTAAGGAACGATCAACCCAAACACTTGACGACGCTAATTTTAGATTTGCCACCCAAGCTCTATAGGTTAATTGTTATGCCAACTCAATAGGGCTAGGTGGTAAAAACTCATCCAACGTAGAAATACCAGAATCACCCGTACTCTTCCTTAAGCTAGATAGAGTGGAAGAGATCATGTAGCAGGTCTCTATACTTGAAATTTCTGCCGATATCGTGGGAGGAGATAATGCAAAGGTTCCCATAAGATTGGAATCCTTTAAGAGTCCTACACCAATATGAAGTTCTAGTTGGGTATGTGAACAAATAGAATGCTTCCAGTTACCTTCGAAGCAAAGGCAAACAAGGATAGTTGATTAATGACTATAATTGTACCTTTATGTGGAAAGGAAATCATTCTAAAATATATAGAAAAAATAACAGTCATCGCATATACCCATGGCTTCCAAGTAAAATATTATATTCAAGGGGTCCATCAACAACCTCAACATCAATATTCACTATTTTTACCCATAGTTCAACATGGAGGTAATCAATAATACCACAAGGTTTATATGTACATCCATCAAATGCTTCAACGTCGTTGATGATTGTGATAAGCGCAGCAAGCCAAGTGACTTCCAACAATTTAGAGACATAATGCCTGTAGATGCTCCCTCATCAATAATAGTGTAATGCACAAGGTGATTGAGAACATTTACATGTATGGAGAATTCCAATTCTGCTGGTAGTTGCGGCACATAGCTTGTATGATTAAAAATGACAAGATTAGAATCAGTCTGATCAATTCCACCAATGGCCGACAATAAAGCCTGTTTTTGGGAGGGAAAATTTTGTAATACCTCAAGAGAAGAAATAGCTAAAGGGGATTGAGCCAAATCTTCAACTATATTATAATTTTGTGCAGCTCTTGCTCAAGGATTATATGTCGATTTATGAATTACTCCCTTTGGTGGCTTGATTGTCAATTCATGAATAGCAGTAGGCGGTACTGATTTTGTAGATGGATTCATTGTTGAGGTAGTATGTTGATCAGTGGCCTGACTACCATAGTATTTATTTCATGTTGACACCAAAATATATGGTTTAGTGATAGATAACATTAACACTTGGGAACTAGGAGTTGGATCCGTAGCAACCATGTCTGTGTCCGTATTTGGAAATGGGTCTGTCAACACAGTTGACGCATGAGAAGTTTTGATTATTTTTGAGACTTCAGCGCGGTGAGGAAAATCCCTAACAAAGTGTTCCTCATCACAGATTATACATGGATAATGATTTTTCCAAGGTCCAGACTATTGATCAGATGATCTTTCCTGCGGGTTAGAATTTTTCTTTTTCTTAGATTTCCCCTTTTTCTTACTTCCTGGTTGTTTTTGACCTTTGCCTTTCTCAAATGACATGACATTAATTTCAGAAGTAGGAGCAGGATCAGATGCAATATTTTTTTGTGTGCTTGTAGTGCCTATCAAGCCGTCACCAGCATGAGATTCCTTTAATTGAGGAGGAACATTGAAATTAGATCTTGGCGCGTTAGGAATGTTTTCATAGAGTGTGCCAGACTGAGTATAAATCAAGTCTAAATATTGGGCATGAGAAATAACTTCCTCTTCTGTGACGACACCACCCTTAGCCACATCCTCAGTTATAGATGGTAATAGGGACTTAATGAACCATTCAGCAAGGCGCTGATTCGAAACAAAGGTCTTAACCATTCGACGACAATGACGCCACTCATGAATATAATCAGAGATGTGAGTAGCATTAGTCTTTTTGAAATTATTCAGGAGTTCCATTCCGGTTTCATATATGATAGGTAATTGGAAATGATTCAAAAAGATAGTAGCTAGGGTAGTGAAATTGTCAAAAGAGGCTCTAGGTAATTCAATGTACCATTTGGCAGTCAGACTTGTGAGCGTCCGCTGGAAAATATGTAGTCGAACAGAATCATCATTCAAGGAGTTTGATGAACACCATAAATGATAAGTCATAACATGAGTCGATGGATATTCTCTAGGGTTTCCATTTAACGTAGGAATATCCGAGGGTAATTTGTGAGGTATCATCGGCCACCAAGGAGCATAGTTGATTGGATCATTGGTTAACAAATTTAAATATGGTAACTCTAAAGTTGCAACAAATGGAAACTTTCGATTAAGCTCAAGTTGAGCATGGCCAGGGTAAGATGGAATTACTTGAGCAATAGGCCTTTGAGCACCAGCATAAGGAATCTACTGCTGGCAACCCAGATAGGGGTTATTTTGCATAGAAAACGTTTTAGGATTTTGTTTACCAAAACCTAGATATGATACTTGTTGAAATGAAGTTTGAGGCATTTGTTCCTGTGGCTGCCAAGGGGTCTATCCACAAATGTTATAACCCAAATTAGGATAACTTGGATTCGGTTGATATGTATAACTAGGTTGCAGTTGTGACATCCCATAAAATCGTAAACCAACTTGCGAATAAATGATTCCAGATACAAGTTGTTGTAAATTAACCAAAAGATTTGGAGTCTGTGGACCCAACATTTGATGGTATTGAGTTGAAGGACCCACTTGATATGATTTATGTATAACATTTTGATTTTGTAACAGGGTGAATATGTATTAACAAGTGGTAATGAAGTGGGTGTAATAGGTTGAATTGGTTGATACGAGTGTACAACATTTTGTGGTTGGATAGGCAGAGAGGGCTGCCATTGACAAACATTCGTTTCAACATTATATTGACCAAAAAATGATGGAGTACTGGAATATTGGGTGATCAAAGGTTGCCCCACAGCATGAGGACGATAATAAGACAGAAAATATTTCTCTCCAAATGCTGGGAGTCAAGTTGATATGGTACTTGAAGGAATTGACCCAGAAGGACCAGCTTGATATTGCCTTGAAGATGTGTATAATGAATCAAGAAGTTCAGTACTTACGATATGATTACTAGTTAAAATACCAGATGATGACATTGGTAAAGTCCACGGATTTCAAGACTAGAGAAAATTCGAGATAATGATTTGTAACCTGATGGGACCATAGGGCCACCATGAAAATATGACTCTGGTGAAGTTGTAAACATCAACAGGGTAGCTAGGGCGGGAGCTAGCATAATTGGAATAGATGGCCCAGTTGAAGATGTTGGTTCAGTCATGGTTACTTGACCAAATGTATACCCTTTTGAATCGACGGGAATTTGAAAAGGAGCAGGATCAACAAAAGCAAATGGTGTCGATTGAGAAAAATACTCGTACAGGTAAAATTCCTCCCCGAAATGGGTTGGAGTCAAAGGTGTATCGTCTTTTGGAATTTATTCAATCACAATTAAACCAGGTGGAAGTATTTCATCGTCAGGCCTAAAGTATATTTCAGGCGATTGGTTGTGTGATATGGGAGATTCAATAGCTACAGAACTTTGTGGGATGACCAAGGTGGGAACAACTTCCGGTTGTTCGACTTCAGGATTCAGATGTTATAGCAAAGAAGAGATAGGATCTAGATCAATTTTTGGTTGAAAAACGTCAGTTCCATGAGGTATGGTCTCACTGATTGGATGGATCGTGACCACGGGTAGCTATGAAGACTCTGTTTCAACAACAGTAGACAAACTGGGATGTGTAGAAACTGTTGGAAACACTGAGAGGGGGGGTGAGTCAGTATTCCTTTCAATTAGAGCATTAGTTAATCTTCAATTATTATCAGTGTTTGTACAATGATAGCAGCAAACAACAGGAACAAAAATGCACACATTTTTTAAGGTGGAAACCCACTACGAGACAAAAACCACCAAATGCTTTTCTAATAATTCTTTAATATTCAACTCCAATTGAAAATAAAGCTCCAACTTCCTAGAATCTAGAAAAGCATTCTTCTGCAGCTCCCACTGGATGGATGCTCCAATGCATGAGATTCTTCAGTATTCAACTAAACGGATGCCCCAACACCCAATGAGCTACAACTCACCCTAGCACCACCCTACCACCCTATATAAGAATAAAAGAAGAATGGAATCTCGTACCAGGGAAAATGGTCCACTTTACAATGACATAGAATGATGCAAAAGAAGAATATGTACTAGACCATAACCCCAACTTTGACATAACCACCTAATGATGATCCTAGACCTCCCAACACTGCCTCTTCAACCCTTGGCAGATAGACACTAGTACAATTTATACAATAATGTATTTACAATGACTAAGTACAATGATTGTATGCAGTGATGCCCACTTGAAAACTTCATATGATGAACTTCTTGCTGCTGTTATGCACCTTGGTTGCTACTCTTTTCATGCTACCCTCTGCTGCACCTTGCTTTGCTTTGCTGTCATATAAATTCTGGTCCTTTGCGACCCTTGACAACACATGATCTAGCTTTTTCTTGCCTTCTAGGAGCTCGATATTGAATCTGGTGTATCTCTGTTATTTCATATCCTCAATATATGATTTTTGATCCTGTAGTATTCCTCTGAGTTTTCTTTCCAATGCCATAGGTCTGACCCAATTTGGATTCTTCAAGAGAGAGTTATACCCAATCTCTCACAATGCCCTAATTATGGACTGTTTCAGTAGAGTGCACTTCTACGGAGTACCACGTGTCATTGTTTCTTCATTTAGCTCTGAAATTGATAGAGAGAAAAGTAAATATTGTGCACTATCCACCACTATTTACAGAATTCCAATCCGATACTCGGAGAGAGAGTTATGATGAATTTACCAAGGTCACTTCTTTGAGATGAATTTCAGGAGCCTGCAAAAACCCTAAATTCCACAGATCATATCTCCAAAAATGTTACGTACCTTGATCTGAAATTTTTACAGTAGCTTCCTCAGGATTTTGGCTTCGCCTCATACAAATTTCATCTTCTGAACCTTCGTAGAAAAAGTTAGAGCGCAAATGCCACGATGACCTGTTTCAGATGGCGAAATCCCTTACCTAAGGAGGAAATGAAGATCAAAATTTATATAAATGCTTAGGTTGAGAGGGGCTTCAACAAGTGAATGTGGGAGGGATTTTAGAAGCTTAAAAAATATTAATTATGACTTTCAATGACCTATGCCCCAACCCCATGGGGTTTTAGCCCACTAACTGGGGGTACAAACTTCAAACATGAATATCTCTCAAACCGTGAAGAATTACATGGCGTGCCATATATCAACGAAAACATCTCGACAAGTAGAAACCATCAAAGGAATTATTGACCCATAATATATTAATTTGGTAGGTCAAAATTCCCATGCAATATTGGGTTAGCCCCTGGTGCTACTTGGGTTGACATCAATGACAACCATTGATCAACAGAAAAAACTTGAGCTAACTCCAGTTTATTGGAAAATTATGTTTCACCAGAGGTACTCATTTTACTTGATTCGGCATATCATGATCACCTTTGCCTACCAGAAGTAATTTCTTGTGGTAAAGGTGGTTTTAATGAAAGTCTACGTGAACGATAGGGGAAAGGATTTTGTTCTTCCATGATTACTAATTTATTTTAACCAAAAGCAAATAAAAAAAATAAAAGGGTAATGCTAGGCAAAAGGGTTTACCAAGAAATTGTGAATTGCAGAATACCTCCTAGCAAACCAAGAAGTATAGGTAGGAAATCTCCCAGAATGTTGTGTTCGGTGTATCACGATTTACAAGGCGGTCGACGCGGTTCACTATGGATAGATAGCACCTAAAATTTGTCCTCCCAAAAATACCCGAATGTACGTGGAGGCCCAAGTCCGTATTAGCGATGTTTGATGCGAAACCGCACAGTGAGAGCACCCCTTTATACTTATCGTATTGTAACACCGCCCGATATACCCAAAAGTATGTGGATGAGATACGATATAATTACGTATTTGGAGTGAGGTATCACACTCGGAATGTATCATAGACAAGTTAACGACAACTGCTATGTTTTACGACACCGGAACACGTCTCTAGCCTAGACCTTCTAAATGTTATCGTTATGGATCTAATGCTTTGTTAGGTAAATTGAGATTTATTTTATGTTGATCTTGCTTGACAATTTTCCTTTCAAAGGTTCACTGCGATGATGTATTGGAAAATTCCTAAAATGCAACTAAGAATGATAAGCAATCTTTCACTTTTAGTTTTTCAATGAAAATCCTAACTACTAGAGGGAAAGAGAAAACAATTTGTGAGCAAACAAATCAGGAAACACAAACTAAATGCAGATTTCCTAATTGTCCCTTTCCAAAACACACAAAATCCTACATGCAAATGTAGATTTTTCTTTTCAGTTCCTTTAATGTTATGAATGAAAAAAAGAAACTAAGTGCACTAAATCAACAAAAATCAAATGAATTTTACTTTCAAGAAATGAGGAATACAAACAAAAATTTCTCTTTTGAGGGAAAAGTGAGGAATGAAACAACAATTTCTCCTATCAGGAAACAAATATTTTACAAAAATTTCCTTTTTTCAAAATCAAATGAGCTTAATGCGACAATAAAAATACTTTGAAATAAATTTGTTAAGGATAAAGAAAAAAAGCTTTAAACAAACATTGAACGAATTTTCTTTCAAAGGAGGAAGAAATATATAGATTCATTGGTCAATATGAGGTTCAAAATTTTCAAAACACAACTAAAAACAAACTGAATCAATTTGCAAAGACAAATTCAAGGGAATTTGGATGGTTTCACGAGTCAACATAGTCTCTAAGGGGTGACAGTGCTCTACAACGCAGGCCTGAAAGGGAGACAGTGCTATGCAAAGCACTATGCACTACAAGAAAAAAGCACATTGGTGAGGGGCGAAAATGGTCACCATAAGCTCATTGGTGAGGGTCAAAAGAGCTTTCGTCACCAAAAATTGAACGTTACCAAAGGTGGCGTCGCCAAAAGTATAGTTGTTGTGGTGACATTCAAGGTCTGTCACCAATAATGATTTATAGTGATGAATAGTGACCGTCACCATTTCATATGAGCAATTGTGATGGAAAATAGCCTCCGTCACCAAAAAAATGAACGTCACCAAAGGTGGCGTCGCCAAAAATATAATGTTGTGGTGACATTCAAGGTCTGTCACAAATAATGATTTATAGTGACGGATAGTGACCGTCACCATTTCATATGAGCAATGGTGACGGATAACAACCTCCGTCACCAAAAAACTGAACGTCACCAAAGGTGGCATCCCCAAAAGTATGTGTTGTGGTGACATTCAAGGTCCGTCACGAATATTGATTATAATGACGGATAGTGACCGTCACCATTTCATATGTACAACGAATATTTTTTGTGATGGACCTTTCATGGCCGTCACTATTGGTGCATATATATGGTGACGTTCATTGACCTTCACCATAAACTCATTGGTGACATCAAGGTCCATCACGAATATTGACTATAATGACAAACAATGACCCTCACCATTTCATATCAACAACAACGATTTATGGTGACAGACCTTTAATGGTCGTCACTATTGATGCGTATATATGGTGGCGTTCATTGACCGTCACCATTTCATATTTTGGTAAGGGTCAAAAAATGTCTCTATAAGCTCATTGGTGATGGTCAAAAGAGCATCTGTCACCAAAAACTGATCTTCGTCATTCCCTATATATGAATATCAGAACACGATGGAATCGAACCACCAACCTCCTACGTGTAAAGAAGGTGCTCTTCCATTGAGCTAACACCCTTTAAAAAATTAGACTTTAAACTAGAAATTGCCCCAAAAGGTGAAAAGATACACCAAAGGAATAAGAACCAGAAAAACTAAAAGAATTCAGTGTCCTTGCTCCTATTTTTATTCTACAACAATCTACAAAGTATGATCTTGATCTATGACGTATTTGCGCTAAGTGGTTCTAATTTAATGGTAAATGATATATTCAGATAAAATAAATGAATAAATAAGAGGCCTTACGGGCTAATTTTTAATCCTTACACCAAAATCTCTTAATATTCAAGTCTATGGAACAACTCGTTCAAAGTTCAAACTGAAGTAGATTTTAAATGGAAAGCCTAAAACTAGCTAAGCAGTTTACAAGTTAACATTTTGAATATAGCTTATGTTCAATTTATATGACAAGTTATGCCATAACCTTGAAACTAGTTTCTTAGCTAAAAGACTTTCTTAAGTCAACAATGACAAAGAAAGATAGTCATGGCAAGCAAATTCTCTTGTTTTTTCTAATGAGGGTGCATGTAACTTGATAAAGGATGTATGAGAGTATCAAACCATAAACAGGTTCACTAAAACATGGAAATGACAGTCTTGTTAAGCAACAAAAGTTTAGTTGAATATATGAAAATCATCGAGCTAAATGATATAATTAAACTAAAATTAACTGTAAAAAAATGAAATTGCCATCATATACCATCTGGTTTGGTTAGTTCTTCAGAAAGAGAAAGTGCAATTCCATGATCCAACGCCTCATCTTGATGATGTAATGGACCATCCTGAACAAAAATATCCACATACAACAATCAATGTTATTGTATTGGTAAGACTTTTGATATAATATATCAAAGCATGTACTATGTAGGAGAATAACTGGAAAGCACAACTAGAAATTTGAATCACAACATAACAATATAAAACAACATGCAACAGGAAAGGAACAAATCCACAATTTGAGAAATATGAACAATCCATGAACCTGTTCCTATATATTGATATAGATAACAAAATAGAAATCTAGATTTATGAAATTCAAGTATTACACAACAATGTCTTGAACAAATCTCAATATGTAAAATAGTATTTTTTTCATTTGGATTTACCTTGCAGAACCTCAAGAAAAAGTTTCCACAAAAACAACCAATAAACATAACAACATCGACCTCAAGAGAAATTGTGCAGGGGAAAAAATATGAAGGTAAAGCACTAGAGAAGTATTCAAAGCAAATGATGAAAAGCGTATCTAGAAATAACTAAAAACCCTCTGAAGTAAACCACACATTTATCATCGTGACTAATACACTTGCAAAAAAAGATCAGAATAATTTATGAACTATTCCATCAAAAAGAAATGAATTTTTCCACTAAAATAGAGTTTCAAATTAATCAACTTTGTTAAAGTTAACAGATAGAAAATTGAAGTTTAAAAGACAATACACTCTGATGAATTAGGGATTACCGTGGCATTAGAGGGCACATGCCAAAATACATTAAAGCACTAGATAAGTATTCAAATAAAATGATAAAAAGTGTATCTAAAAATAACTAAAAACCCTCTGAAGTAAACCACACATTTATCATTGTGACTAGTACACTTGCAAAAAAATATCAGAATAATTTATGAACTATTCCATCAAAAAGCAGTGAATTTTTCCACTAAAATATAGTTTCAAATTAATAAACTTTGTTAAAGTTAACAGATACAAGATTGAAGTTTAAAAGACAATACACTCTGATGAATTAGGGATTACCGTGGCATTAGAGGGCACATGCCAAAATACATTATCATCTCCAAATGCACCCCTACGTAGTGTCCATCTGACACTTTGTGACTTGAACCTTTAAAAGGATTGCTCATCCACTTCATCGTTCGAGATTTATTGTGAGTACGATGGTACAATGTGACCTGCATGTCCCAAATAACATGAGCCAACAATGAAAACCATAATTAAATTATTAATAACTTACTAATTTAATCCTTGAAAAGACGAAAAACATGAATCCAAGAAAGAAAATGATAAGGTTCTCATTAACCAACTATTATATTTACAGATATGGCAGAATTGTTGATTGGTTGTTTTAGTATTTAAATAATTTTATGTATTCTCTCAAACATATGAAAAGACACTAAAATTAACAAGGTCATATTTCAACATAAATCTTGCAGAAAATATTTTTCTTTGAAATTTGTGTTTTCGTTTGGGTTCGGGTTTGATCCGTTTCGGCTTCAGGTTCAACTTGTGATTAGATTTGGATCAGGTTTGGGCTCAAGTTTGAGGTTCAACTTTGACATTCGCAGAACCTCAGCAAATTTCAATTTTTTTTTTTAGGTTTGCCAAATTGAAAGTGACACATTCACAATTTCACCCCTAGTCACTGAAATCCTAATTTTTTCACCCACAAACATCAAATTCTATGTTTTAGGAATCTGTCCGAGCTTAAAATGAAATTTGCAGTGGAACACACTTATAATGACCATTCAAAACTGTCACATTTGAAAATGCCCAACGAAACATGCCAAACCTGCAATATTCACAAAATATTAAAATATGGCCTTGGTAATATAGTCAGCACAGTATGTTGTATACACTAAATAGATTTGGACAACTATATTCAGGTCAAAGTTGACTGCTAATCCACATTTTAAAGTTTCAAAAAAAAAGGCAAAATATACTGCATCACAGTCTAACCCAGATCAAGATGAACATAAGCTTTATCAAAATATCATATACAATTAAGTCTCCCATTTACAATTGTAAATCTATACAGCACATGGCCATCTTGAGTAAATGAATCATTCACCTAAGTCAAAAAAGGAAATTTCATTTTTTCATGTGCCAAACAAAATGAAGATCAAATATAGTTGCCATTTTCCTGGCCCCCTTGACCAAATAAGCTGTCCAACTACATAGTATGATGAGGAATTTGCATCCCTGCCATTTTAAGTAAAACACAAAACTTCATGTCTATGTGGGTCAAATGAGCTTCATTCCTTAAATACTATTAGCAAGCCTAGTAAAACATTAAACTGATCCAAAAATCCTACCATCAGCCAAGAAAATGTAGCAACCACAATGAAATGCTTTGGGGTTAAAATGGCCAAAAATACATGAAGGCACTGGTTACTCTTTAAATAAAAGAGGCAATTGAAAGAAAAGAAAAAGAAAAAGAAATGCCACAAAAGAGAGACAAAGAAAAGCCGGGGAACCTAACAGAAATAGAGGAAGAGAAAAATAAGACAAGGAAAAACTGAGTATAACTGATGAAAAGTGAAATAACCGAAAATAAAATTTCAGTAGATTTCAACAGCAAAAATTAGAAGCACCAGTTAGAGAATGTGAAGCACCACAGAAATTAAGTGACTAGCAAAACATGAATTTCGAAGTTCACACACTGGTTCAAATCCTCTATATCATATTACTTTTTCTTGTCAATTGACATTCCCAATATGGTTAGGGCATTTCAAGAAAGTCCAACAGAAGGTGGATAGATGAGCAATTCAAAGAAAAACCAAAGACAATTTGACCTTGCAGATTAGAAAAATTTTAAAAATGTAAAATAGATGGTTAAAACCTAAGCGACCACAGCAATAACAAAAAAAGTTTCAAACACAAATAAGATTCCATGTAAATGTAAGCACTGCAAATATTAAATTAAAAGGGGGCAGAAAAGAGTAAAGCTAAATGAGAAGGATACCAAAATGTAGCAAAGAAATACACTAGAAACAAGAAAGCTAACCAAAACATAAAAGAAAAAGTAATTAATGATTTTACCAAAATGGCATTCATCCTCAACCAAAATTTAATGAAATTTGTAGCCCCACTAGCCTATTTTTTATCACATCCAGTATCTAACATTGCCTGATTGTGTTGTGCTGCAACAGGAAGAGCATCTTTTCCTTGGAATCCCAAACCTGAATCATAAATAAAGTAATCAGCTGTGTTTCTTTGTATCATGCAACAAAAATTGAACTAAATTAGGATTTATGGATCAAGGAACTTACACTCACCATTCATGTTGATGCCACAATCCCTGCCAGGTCTGGTTTTAGCTTTTTGTTTAGCTCTAAAGTGCTTCCATCCAATTCCGAGGCAAACCTGAGATAAAAAGAAAATTTACAATCATTTTTCAATATTACACAAGGAAATGCCCTCAGCTATGCTTCCATATATAATAAAGTTCCAATTAAAACTTGATTTATGAAAAGCACAAAGGCAAGAAATAGATATGATCTTGATCATAACATACAAAGCAAATAAATAATACTTTCAGAGACAATCATTGAAATAGAGTTTACCTTGCATCCCTTGCTTTTTTCTTGTCATCTTCCAAGGAAGCAGATTTCAAATCAACTCCAAATCTAGCCAAACGTGCTTTCTTCTTTGCTTCATCATCAGCAGATGAGCACAAAGCAAGTCCAAACCTGTTTAATAATTTGGGCATTGTCAGATTCCAATTATTCTGGAGTAAAACAAATGCATATCATAATTTTGGAAAAAAATATTAAGCAAATTAAGCTAACGGTAAATTAGACACACAAGATAAGGAAAATAGCATCATCATAATCTCAGGAATCTGAAGACAGAAAATAAATTCCTGAATTTTGGAAGAACAAACCTCTCAGCCCTTGCTTTCCTCTTTCTTCTTCCGATATTTTTGCTTCTCCTAGTCCAGGAGAGGTAGGTTTTGGAGTACCATTTGCTGACTCACCAAATTTGTCAATAAAACATACCCGAAGGTAATTTTTGTCAATTAAGAGATGAAACATATTGACTAATAAGATTGGGGACCATGTGCACTGATCATTCAATACAGAAATTAATTTCATAGCTATTAATCACTTTAAAGATTAGAGCAAAGTCCAATAGCACCAGAACTGACACAGTCCACCAAACTTAAAAAACACCATTATGGCCAAACATTGTTTAAAATAAAATACAACATATATTTAAGAGAGATGTTGAACATTTAAGTTAAAAAAACACAAGCCTTGAAAATGTTGGAATCCCTAGAACCTAAATCATACAACAAGATTTTTCCACCATTCCAAAGGGTGGCATTCCAGGTCTGCAGCAGTAATTAGTGCCAGAACAAGAGGCTAATCATATATACTATACAAAGATTATCCACTGCACTCCATGCCTTCGATGATCACCTAATTCTGCTAGTTGTTGTATCAGTACGAGTCTTGAGAATGATCTGTCATGATCTGTCACACATGAGGTGTTGCCCTCTGACTACAGAATCAATGTAAACAGGGCTTTCATAGTATCCAAAATGATATAGGAGCCTCACTGGTTCATGGGCAATCCTCACGGCCAAAAACAAATTTTGTTTCTAGTTAAGATTTTGATAGATTCTCCACTGATCTTAACTGAGCTGAGAATTTTTACATTGTGATCATTATTTAGTTATAGAGATCATACGCTGTATAGAATTCTGGGTTTTTTCAACACTACCAAATGTTGCATCATTTTTTGAATGGGTTACATTCTCAACAATTGTGATTTGTAACCTTTTCTGTTGGGTTGAAAAGCCACATGTGTCCTCATAATTGAGAGGAAGTGTGTGGCACTTGCAGAGGCAAGATTGACTCTGACAACCATTACCTTGGAGGAAGATAAATGGTCCAAGATTCATGTTGGAACCTCTCAAGGGAATATCAACTCCCTTACTTTGTATTCCTGATAGTCACTAGACTTTGATAACCATTACCTAAGAGAGAGATAAACAGTCCAGGATTCATGTTGGGGCCTCTCAAAGGAATATCAACTCCAACACATTCGTAATCACCGCATGGTGCCTTCATAACCATGCCTAAGTTAATTTGGGCTGCCAGGATATGTAACACATTTTTATTTGGGAACTGAAATAGGTCAACATGGAGTCAAGGTATGAATCACTGATTCAAATTTGCTGGAGAAGTTGGCTTATTTAACTATTTAATGGTTTCTTAACATTCCAAAGTTTTCTACACTTTAAATAGTTCCTAAAGTATAATTAGGCATAAATTCGAAAGGAAATATGTCTTACTAGCTCTTGGCCCTCAAGTCTGTGCACGAAGATTGCATGAAAATAAAGCTTATGGTTCTGTAGTGGCAATATGGCTTCTGTGTTGTTTAAATTTCTGCTGTGTGTAAATAATTGATGTGCTTCTAGAATTTTTGTGCACTGACTATTGCAACCTGTAGATGCACCATAAAACAAGTTACAACAAATATGAAGCAGAAGAGTTTTTTTCCTTCATACAGCTGTTGTGTAAACATGTAACCAGCCAAAAACTTATGCTGAGCCCCAGACAACCATACAAGTTGAAAATTAAGTTATAACATCAAAAAAACCCAACTTGAAAAGAAATAGGGAATAGATGCAAAACAAAAATGAAACTCAATTCAAGATATCATTACAAAGCCTCTGATGGTTATAACTTATCACAGGTGTGGGTCAAGTAAACTCCATATAACCATATAACCTATGATGGAGGCTTAACAAGACCATTTTCAAATTTCAACAATCCTATCATGCCAATCAGGTGATTTTATAGCATTTTCTTATTTAGCTATACTGCACCAACATAACTATTCAAAAAAGGGTTACCACAGCTCTAAATCAAGAGAAGCTACTTGAACTGGACCAGTAAATTCCATGTAAACATAACCTCTGAATGAGGTTCAACAAGACCATTTTCCAATTTCAACCATGCTATCATGCCAATCAAGTGCTTTTATAGCATTTATTGTACTGCAGAAACATAAAGATTCAAAATAGAAATCATAAAAAGGATTTTTATAACACAGTTAAGCTCAAGGAAAAAAACGCTACCATATATTTCTAGATTTTTAATCAAAACATGGTAATATAAAATTCAGGCTTCAACAAATAATTTGGGTCTTAAAGCTTCATACAATGCACTATAAGCTTATTTATCCAACTTTGTTTTTTTCTTGAATCAGGTAGCAGTAACACTAAGTTACATTGGGTTGACAACAACAAAATTTTAAATTGAGAAACTTCATAAATTTGCTCACAAACCAGTAACACACATTCCAAGTTAGCCTAAGGCCTTGTGCAGCAATTATCCCTGAATTACCCCTTTCTAACAAGAGGCAAACAACTCATCATGGTTATAAGGGATAGCAAATATAGGAAATACATCAACTAAAACATGCAAGATAAATATACTGAATGTTATATTTTTTGTTAATCTTCACATATCCTGTAGACCTGCATCTCCTACAAAGCAAGGTTTGGTCTTACTGTCTATGTTAGGACAGTAGAATAGTACTTTAGGAAGGTTAACTAACCTTTAATTTATGAATAGCCCTTGAGGAAGAAAAAATTCCTTTTAGCCTTTATCTATAGAGAAGTCTTGAATACATTTAATTAAATAATATAAAAAGATATAATGATACAACAAAAATTGTCACAAAAAATACAGAGAGAGGAGAATGCAACAGAGAAGACAGCATGATAATCAGGAAACTTGCATAGGTAAATTGTAGTCACAATCTAGAAGTGTTGGAGAATTCCAGATTATGTAAGGTTGACTCATGCATTTTATTTCCAAAGCACTGCAATTCTCTATCATATATTTTACTCTCTAATATTTGTCCATTGTGAATACATCATACTCTCTGCTAAAATTAAAATATTTCAGTGGATGGTATGCCTTTTATTTGTTGTGCATTCATGCCTTAATCTATAAATTTGATTCCAATTGTTGAGCACTGTAGTGTTGTGAACACAAGATCAATATCTCTCTTAGAGCACTGAATTTTTACATTCATAAGCCTTTACAATGAACCTCTATGACCATTACAATCATCTACATGTGACACCAATAAATGAGCAACCATCTACAATGTTAGAAGCCCAAGTTCATGTGACAATCCCACATTTATAAGTATAGTGAATTAGTTTAATAAGTTGAAAAGACTTGTTTTCAAGACAATATTTAATATATTTTAGTGTTTAGAAGCTTAGGAATTCCAATGGGTTGGAAAGAATTGTTTTCAATATAGTTAACTACATTCTAACTCACTAACACCTAATGCTTAACTTACTAACTCCCTAATTCCCTAATTCATTCATCCTAGTTGACCACCAAGCCATTAAACCCTTAGTCTCTAGCTCACTAATACCATAAATTTAAGTTAAGCATAAACCACTAATCCAATAACCTCAATCCATTACCATAAACCCTTTAATACATAATTTATTACCCATTAAATCAATAAGCAAACCACTAATCTATTGAACCCTTCACCATTAATGTAATAACCAACACATTTTCTAATGATTCATCTTTAACTCACAATTCCTTAAACCATTAATCAACTAATCAATATTCCCTTATCATTAATCCATTAATTATTATAGTTTTAATTTTTCATTGACTATAATTAATTATAATTCAACATAAATAAAATATAACTATTTAATTATAATTCAACATAAGTAAAATATATGTTTTTTTGTTTATTCTTAAGGAAATTTTGCCTATCTAATAAGAAAACACATAAAATTAGAGGCAACAATGATAGTTCTAAACAGATTTGATTTATCTTGATTTACCTTATATCCATTGGAATTTCTATAAAATTTTACCTCCAGGTTAGGCCAGCGCCTTTTTTAAGATGTAATGCAAAATGTATGTTTCTGTAAAAAAATCAAGCTCGCAGTGTAATATCCAGATCAATCATGGTTAAGAAAAGCATAAGCAAGAGGTGGGATCTTGATAAGACTCAACAGAATAATGGAATAGTGTCGGAGAATTGGAAAATTGTAAGATGATAAAAATTAAGATTTGTAGGATAATTATTAATTTATTTTTGAAGGGTGAGAAGATGAATAATCAAAGCAGATTATTGTAGATATTACAAAACACACCAAGCTAATAGCCTATGGCCTCTGATTTTTTATTTGGATTGGGATTCTAAATCAAGTGTGCAGTGGAGTTCCTCTAAGGGATACTTTAACATTGATGGGCAAGGATTGTAGGCAGGAGAATAAGGTCAAGGATGGGCAAGGATTGCAGGCAGGAGAAGAAGTTCAAGGGCCAAACAGCAGAAGGAAGCAAAATGTGAAGTTTTTTTTTCAAAATAGTTAGCAAATATATGTTTTTTTGGGTTTATTTTTAGGAGGATAATTTGTCTGTCTAATATAAAAACACAGAAAAATAGGAACAACAATGATAGTTCTGAAACAGATTTGATTTATCTAGGTTTGAACCAGGTACTCCACACCTTCTACCCATTGGAATTTCTATAAAATTTTGCCTCCAGGGTAGGCCAAAGCCTTTTTAAAGAGGTGATGCAAAATATCTATTTCTATAAAAAAAACCAAGCTTGTAGTGACACATCAAGATCAATCATGGTTAAGAAAGCATAAACCAGAATTGGTATCTTGATGACACTCAATAGAATCATGGAATACTGTAAGAGCATTGGGAAATCGAAATATGAGAAAAAGTGATCTTTGTAGGTTAATTATTTCTAAAGGAAGAGAAGATGAATAGTCAAAATAGATTATTGTAGATACAAAGCACACCAAACTAATAGCCTAGGGCCTCTGCCTTTCTATTTGACTTGAGATTCTAAATCAAGTGTACAATGGAGTTCTTCCAAAAGGGTTGGGTCTTTCATTCCTTGATAGTTTAACATTGTGCCCAGTTGTTTTGAAGATTCAGATTTCAAGGGTAGGTCCTATTATTTATCCATTGCAGCTTCATAGTTTTAACTCCACTTTTCAGGTGTCTTTCCACCTGGTGTTGCTTCACAGTTTTTCTATATTGTATGATCCTTCCAATTGACTGGTCATTGTTTATTTTTTTTAAGTTCAGACCACTCCATGCTTCATCTTTCATTTACCTGACAAGCCTGAGGCTTTGTTCTTTTCTTTGATTGCTTGAGCCTTGTCATGAACAAAAGGGAAATTTCTTTAGTGCGAGAAAGGAAAATGTGTAGAGACGGACACTTTGATTCTCAAAGGGGTTGCAAAGATCTCCTCCAAAAGAAAAATATATGAGGAGCAACCTACGAAGCAGGTGGTAGACAGAATAGTCATCTTGCTGAAATCTATGTTAAAGAATCTTCAAGACTAGGGGCAGAGTGGGAACCCAAATAAAGAATAGGAGAATCCCCAATGTATTCCTCACAGATCCACTCCCCGGAATCCTAAACAGAGACTTGGGAGGTCTTTTTATTGCCTACACTAGACTCGGATTCACATTCAAGATATTCTAGCTAGCCAGTGGTATACTTGGCTGAAAAGGTATGATGATGCACAATACAAGCACACTGAATGGAGCATCAATCCTACAAATGAAATATTGGAGAATGGAGTTCTAATCAAGGGACTAGAAAAAAGAAGTGGAATCAAGGTTGTACAACTTGAGGAATCCCCAGTATCCCACTGTGATGAGAAAGACAAAAAATCCATCCAACCAATTTTGGGAAAATGGCTGCAAAGAAGTCAAGGAGGGATGGAAAAGGCAAGGATAATGAAGAAAGAGAGACAAAACAGAGTACATACATTGCAAATACAGCAGTGATTGAGAGAGAAGAATGAAGCAAAAAGGCCCAAGGCAACAATCCAGGGAAGGTTTTGCAGTTGTTTAAGAAGGTTTTCGTATGTTATCAAAATTTTTATCATGGGTTGCAAGATGGCACCATCCAAGATAATAAAATCTTAAAGGCTATCAATCTGATCTCTAAAAATCAAATCAGTCCAACTATAAGGAGGTCAAATTTTGTTACAGGGCAGAAATATATAGTGGAGAAATTCATATCATGCCATTGGAAAGATGTCTAGAATATAATGCATTAAAGCTCCAAAGGCCACTTCCAAACCACAACAGGGGATTTGGTTGTGGGCACTCCGGTTTTGTATTAAAAATTTTGAATCAATAAAAGGAACATCTTTTAATTACCAAAATAAAACAAGCTAGTATCACTATTGATATCAAAGAACATTGCAAGGCAAGGCAACTTTGGAGAGACCAATCTAGACCTAAATAAGAGAGAAATCATGTTTAAAAATAATGCATACCAAGCTTCACAGAACCTTCATGTCAAGACTTGGTTCAAAGGCCATACCACTGCCTTTCCATACCTTGTGACCAGTTCCATGAAAGCTGCAAAGACTGATCCATGTCTTTGTTTCCCCATCTAAATGAAAGCTGGGAAGAATTTTCCATGTCTTTTCACCAATATTGTAAACAACCACCTCTATCACTAGAAAATCATTAGTTGCAAAACATGCACGATCCCAAATGCCTACGCAGCACATAAATGGGTATTCGGGCTCAATGAAAGTCGGGTATTCTGGAACATAAACGTTCACATTAGGAGGCTTCTCTCTCCACATTTTTTTGATGAAATTGTGTGATGACAGGAGATTATTCCACTACTTTGAGATGCTACGAAATCTGCACACACATTCCACTGGCAGCAACGACAGTATTTCTTCTTTCAAATGATCATGCAGATCATTGTAGGTTGTTGAGCAATTTTTCGACTGCACCATTTTCAAATAGGTCGTAGAACCAGGAAAATTGTAATTCAAGGCATTATAGTTAGAATGCCTTTTTTCAATATTTGATAACAAAGCTAATGGTTTGTTCATAAGGAAGGTCGGAAAATTTAATTTGCAGGTTGGTTACGTAATTGAAAAAGAACAAGCAATACACAACAAGCACCCATGAAAAATAGAAGGCTCAAAGTACACTAGAGCCATGGTTGTAGCTAGTGTGACTTTCTTCTTTGTCTAAAATGGATCTGGTTGAAACCACAAAAGGCCACATATAAAGCCCTGAAAATTTCAGGATTAAATATCATTGATTTGAAAAGGAAGAAAAACGTATTCCTTGAAACCTTTATTTTGAGAATTCACTTTTATAAGAATCTACACACACATCGTACTACCCAGATTCTGAAAAGTAAATTTTCAACTGTAAATTCAACATGCAAGCCCTTGAAATTCTAAAGGGAACAGAAACAGAAGATGAATACTGAAGAAAACGTAAGTGCATACCCTTTTTTCACTACAAAAATCCTAACATAAAATTAACCAGTAGTTGCCTACAAAATCTTTACTCTCACCTTGCTGCTTGCGAATTGCGCTTCTCTTCCTCCGACAACTGTAACGCCAAGCCAAACCTCTCAGCACGCTGATGCTTCTTTTCCAAGGCCGACAACTATAAGGGCCCTGCAATGCTAGCGACTCCGTTATCTTCCCCCTCATTTGACAGCTTCTCCATGGATGCCACGACTGCCCTGACGACAGTGACGGTGTCCACCGACTCTTCCATTATCGAATCTTTGCACTTCTTGGTGATAGTCTTGAGTTGGGATGTTTCATCTCCAGAAGGGGGTTCCTCCACGTTAACTGCCTCAGATTTTTCTGGTGCATCTTCTAATGGAGGAACGACTTGTTTTACGTCAGAATCAGGGCCCTCACCTATGGCATTTTCCGGCAAATCTGAAGAATTTCCTAGGAATTCAGTCGGCGAAGGACCGGGAGCACCAAGGTTCGAATCCCTCTTAGAAATTTCATCGTGCAACTCTTGGATCTTCAATTTCTTCCATTCTTTTGTGACCTTCGATGAATTTTTTGTCGTCGCCATTACCTGAAACCAAAGAATTATGTAATAGATAACGAAAATTAACCCACAGAAATCTTCTACTGAAACCCTCAAAGCCTAGTTCGTAGATACCACACAAATTTAAGGTTTTATTGTTGGCCTTTTGAATTTATAGGGATGTTATCAAAGTTGAGCCATAAGCCTCACAATAAGTGGTTTTGGGATGTGGTTTCTGGTTTTCAATGACGGTTAGAGGGACCGATGTTTACCATGATACTTACGGGATCCTAATTTGACGTTCGTAATCGATAAACTACTTTTATTATTGGGAAAGGTCACATGTCAAAATGACGTGGTGAGACCAAATTTTCCCCCTTACCTTTTTTATTTTTTCTTCCCTTCCATAACTTCACATTTATGTTAGTGAAAAAAAAGGAAGTGTTTTATATATAATAGTTTATTGTTTGTATGATATTTTTTAATTTTGTATTTTTGGTTAAAAATATTTACTAGCAATTGCACCGGCAGGTGCAAGGGAACGCCGAAAGGGGATATGAAACTCAGTATGTAAAATCCCTCCATTCCAAAGGCTTCCTCCACTCATTCTAATACTCTTGAAGAATCCCATCCACTAACCTCCTCGAGCCATTTGAAGACCCAAAACCCAATGCCTACACTACCCACTTCATCCTTCACCTTGTATTCACTAATAGAAGTGAATCTACATAGGGAAGATACCGTATAAGTATTGAAAACATGGTAACTTTTAAATTGGTTTTGGCCATACTTGCAACTACCCTCATTTCGATTTCTCACACAAGGATGATGAATTTAGCTCAAACCACCTGATCAGATGGTGTTAGGTAAGCTAAGTGATAATCCAAGGCATCTAGAAAAATTAAAAGCCTACCCCATAATTATTCCCATTATTCTCTTTACAGCGGTCATACAGAACATTACTACTGACTTTGCCATCTGCCATTTGATAGTCCTCCAGATAAACATATTTCTTGCTGAGTGTTCTCAATGAGTACCTTGATCCACAATATTTTCTGAAACGGAGACACTAGGCATACCCTCTTCTTCTAGAATTTAGAGAAATGTTTGTACGAAAGAGTCATCATTGAAGCTATTGTTTCTATATATTTTACTGTTCTTAGTATAATTTGATCCTGGTGTTATATTGAAAATTAAACTTAGGGAGTACCTGATATGTGTGTAAAAGGAAAATTGACATTATACAGAAATCATTACCATCCAGTCCAGTTTTCAGTCCACATCTTTGGCTTTCCAGGAGAAATACGTTTAAAATAGTCGTAGTAGAAACCATTGCAGGTATTGATCTACAAAAAAATGATTCATATATCAGTAAAAGCCCTAAACTATTACAAATTTCTAAAGATATTTTATGTGGAAAGCTAAACTTCTATTAATGGCAAAAGACATTAAAAAACCTTCCCACAATTGGGTCTGGAGCATCAATTTGTTTACACATCACCTAGGGAGTACTTGTATTTAATGATAGTGCCATATTTTCTACCCAATTGGCATGTAACTTTCCCTTCTCATCATAATATTGCTCTACTTGTTGATATCCATTCTCTATCTGCACAGGACTATGAATCAAATCAGGGTGCCATAGCTTATTAGTATGAATCAAATCAAAGTGGCATACATCATTATACACAGAACAATGTAATAATCAAATAAATACTAAATTAGTATGAATCAGGTCAAAGTGTCATGCATCGTTATACTCAGAACAATGTAACAAGCTATTATAAGAGGATAACATACCTGTGTCAAGATAATGGGTCCACCTTGCCATGCAAAAAGGTTTTCTTCTTTCATCATCTCTATTATCTTTGCTGTAAATTTTTGCATATGGTACTAAAGAAAACAAAACAAATTTGTACTTAGTGGTGATGTTTAGAAAATTAAACAAAAACATAAACATTGAGATTGCAATTGAAAATTTATGATGCTCCGCACCGGAAACCTTAAGAATGGAATTAAAATTTGTTTAAAACAAATTTTCAACAGTTTCAAAGATTTTTTATAAAGAAAAGTAATTCTAAATCTGTTTCAGGGTTCTGATATTCTTTTGAGTCAACTGAACTTAGAACCTTGGTCATATTCAATCTTTAAACCTTTCTTAATAGATAAATTAAAAAATTTGCATATGAAAGACCATATACAGATTTGTATGCTCGTTAACTTTTGAAAATGGACTGTCATAGGTATTTCCTGGGAACAAGGATCTTGTCTACTGTCAAAATTTTCCTCTTTTTCTTCCTTATTTCTATCCATCTAGCTTATTGATTTGAAGGATGAAGTTAATCAAAGTATCTGATCATGCTATTTGCACAATGTCTATGGTTAAAACAACCATTAACGAGCCAAATCCAAACCGAAATCACCATGAAAGTTTCGTTGTCTATTCTCAGCTTGATTCCTGGTGCAGTGGCATGTAAACAAATCTGTATGAGATTCTCTACTTACTGGAAAGAAATCTATATCTAACTCACAGATAAATGAAGCAATATATAGAGCTATGATAAGGAAATTAGGAACAAACCTGATGTGCAGCTACTACCTTAAGAATATGTGGAACATCAGCAATAGGCCCAACAGGAAAGCAGCGATGAACAAGACCATTGTGGACAAACATATATGCCATCCCAAAAACGGTGATACCAAGCCCCTGAGGAATTTTTCAAAATGCACGGTAGGTTGATAATAGAGTGACTAACATACTGCTGTTTAAAATCACCTTGACATAGCTGTTAGATCAAAATTGGTTTAAATTTACAGTGATCACATCATTCTTTAAAGAATACTGTCAATTTAGTACTTCTGTGAATTTAAATGGTAGCAACAGTCAAAATAGAGGCTAGTACTTACAGCACCAAAACAAAGGCCTGGCACAAGGCCTTTGTTAAAGAATCCATAAGCCAGTAATGCAATGGTCGGACCACCGTTGATAATGGAAAACATGTCATTCAATTCAAAAGGTCCCTCCCTTGGCCTGTGATGAGACTGCCCAAATAAAATGGATTGTCAGTTACAATTTAAACTAACATCTCAACAGTCCTGTAATCAATGGAAAAAAAGGGGATTGCATAGTGAAAAACATATCTGCTATGTTACAGCTGGATTTTTTTTTTTTAAATTAATTCTTGGTCCACCTTTCTGTAAATTGTAGTTATACCTCATGCATATGCCACAACGAAGCATGCCAGAGAGCTCGGTGAACCCAGCGAGCCCAGTATTCCATTCCAACCTATAAAATCACATTTGGAGTCATTATTTTCTGAATATTTAGTTCCAAATCTAATACCAACATCTCAAGTAAATAAATTTCACATACTGTGGCTCCCACTGCTAATGAAAATGTGCCAAACATCTCTGTGCAGGGAATCTCTGCACCCTCCATACAAATTCCATCATAGAACAAGCAAGGTAATATACCCATGTCATCTCATACATATGAGCATAAAGACAAGAGTGACAGAACTACTGTAATATTTATTTGCAATGATAATGGTTAGCACCATTGAGTATGAACTCAAAATTCATGTTGCAAAAAATTTATTAAATACAAGTATTTATGTGACTGCCAAAGAGAGCATGACCTGAAGCTTAGCAAAGCGCATGTTAGGTAAGAATCATGTAATTGAACAATGAAAAATTATAGTTTTTATGATGAAATAAATCCAGCATTTTTGTCTGGGCCAACTAAATTTAGTTATATTGCAACATTGAGTGAGAGATACCATATAAGTTCATCATAAAACTCATGGTAAACATTTGTAACAAGAAGATATCTATACGATCAGTATGCATAGTGGTTATGACACTGTTAAAAGGAGAATCAATCTACTTACAAGGATAATCCAGTTTCTCATCAAAGATGCAATCTGACCCTTTCCAATTGGAACCAAAGGATCAAGGACCTGTTTAGAGATTTCCAGAAAATTTCCACAACTCATATCTGCAGGGTTCACAATTTGTGAGGCAGACACACTCTTTAAGAAGGTTTGCAGCGCGAAGTTGGCTCACAGCTGGATAGATGTAGAGACTCTTTTAATAGAATAAAAGGATGATCTAACGAGTACCCCAATTCTGTCAGACCCCCTAAGAAAAACCATAATAGACCATAAAATTAAAACTGAAAGGAGCACAGCCATGGTGAGAACATGGGGCCTGCTAAGGAGACGTAGACTTTGTCAGCTCAAACAATATATTTCAGAGAACATTATCTCCAGGAAAGAGAGGAGAAACCCATTCGAAAGTTGTTTGAATGGAATACATCAAAAGGCATGTTTCAGCAGGAACAGCTAAAATAGTTACTTCAAAAATTAACGTTTTTATAGAAAAATATTACAAACTGGTTAATGATTCAATCCTTCGACATACCTTAGGATGGACAGATCTACAGGCACCATAACCAAGAGCGTAGAAATCTAAAACAACAAGATTGTCTCCAGCAATTAGAAGAGAATCAATCAATTCCTGGGCTGAATGAACTTCTACCATATTTGATGTCACTCCTTTTTCCCACCATCTTGATAGGCGGGGCATACATGTCTGTGATGCATGAACCTGGTAAGAAAATCACCCAACCATAAGCAATGAAAACCCACACTTTGAAAGATTTTATAGAAAAATTAGAAATACCAAAAAGTATTTAAGCCTAAAAAAGATCCAGACTCACTTCATACCGGGTAGTTTCAAAAAGAAACCAACCAAACAAAAAAAATCAAGACTATTCTTCTCATGGCTGTGCTCATTTCAGTTTTTATTTTATGGTCTATTATGGTTTTTCTTAGGGGTACGAGAGACTTTGGGTACTCGTTAGATCGTCCTCTTATTCTATTAAAAGAGTCTCTGCATCTATCCAACTATGAGCCTGGGTATATAGAAATTTTGATACTTCCTAAAAAATAAAAGAGAAATACCTTAATACTGGTAGCATTGACATACATGAAGTCAAACCCCCGACGTCCATTTGCTTGGCAACACTGGGAAACCCTGAATCAATTCCACTCTCTGAAACTTTTCCTGAGATAACAAAGAAATACTCAAGAATAAGAAATGATGGGAAAAGGAAGACCTTCATAGGAAGGGCAAACTGTCAAAGTTTCTTAGGGGTTTTCCCTTAAAACAGTGTCGCACGAGCTATTCTGTTCTCTATCATCTCAGCAGTGTTAAGTGGGTTGACTCACAAAGCTCTCATACTTGTCCCTCTATTCCAACTTTCTCACCGGAACCATTGAACCATTCCTCCCTCCATTTTTGGGCTTCCTCTGTTAGAAGAAATTTACTTGAACCAAAACATCCTGACTGGAGAAATTCCATCAAATGTTGGAAATCTCACTGCGCTCTCCAGCTTATGGTTAGCCAAAAATAAATTATCACAGGAAATACCCACTTCCATAACTAATTGTCGTCGCCTCTCAAATCTGTATCTCCATCACAATCAACTGCTTGGAAAACTGCCAGAAAGTTTATGCAAGCTATAGAGTTTGGCATACCTCTACCTTACCAGTAATATGTTTGAAGGCCCTGGACCCAAACAACTTGCAATGAACGACGAAAGTCTTATACAAGTTGATCTATCTGATAAACTCCCTATTCGAACCCTTGGGGGACAAAACTGAAGGTTTATCGGACACCGTGATGATCCAAAACCCTGCTCTCTTAATCTCCCCTACAAGCCCATAGCCCACCTTGGGCACCAAAACCTGTCTGGCTGCTTCCCTATATTTCTACTGTTTGGGTACTATTTTAGCCCTAAAATCATCCTTCTTCTTCCATTTCAATGAATCAAGATGCCTCAACCGCTTGAGCTGCTCTCTCTCCCTAAAGTGTTTCTGGAATTTGATGTGGGTTTTGAACTTTTAACCTCAGTGCTTTTGGAATTTGATGTGGGTTTTGAACTTGTCACCGCAAACTTCGCAGATGTGGGTTTTGAACTTGACTACCGAAGCCTCCACCTCCATCGCCGCCTCCACTTTTTCCCTGTTCGAATCCCTCAACACAGACCTACAAACCCTAGTCTCTAAACCCTCTCGGCCTCTCTCATACCCCTATTTTCAAACATTTAAGATCTTAAAACTTATTTTTCAAACTAATAGATGGTAACAGGCCAAATGGAAGATTTTCATTGGTTGGAGGAGGTGCCACATGTCTAAATTTTATTGGCTAGAAGGGTGATGAGAAAGGCTTCTCATTGGCTGGGGTGAATAGTGTTTGCTCACCCCAAGCCAACAAAGAAAACGCCTCTCGCGTAATTATACTAGCAATTGCATCGAGGTGCAAGGGACCGGGGTGCAAGGGAACGCCAAAAGGAGGAGTTGTGAATTATCTTGTGCTACATATAAGGGTACATAATGAATGTGAATTTATGGGGTGTAAAATCTCACATTGAAGAGGAAAACGTATGAAATGGACATGTTATTGATTACACAGATTGTTGACTTTTAGACTATGGAACATAATTAAGGTCAATGCATTTGCATCATCTTTAACCAAAGGGAGTCAACGCTTTGGAATAAAGTTGCTGTAAACATTTATATTGCACGATTCAACTAAATATAGAACCAACAGGTTGCCAAGAGCTGCCGCAATCTTTTGAGCAGCTTCTTGAGTATTAAATGCAAATGAACTATCCAATCATGGCAACCATGTACATACCCCATAAGTAATAAGTAACAACTCAATCCAAGGGCTTTTAGCAATTTAGTGCATGTTGTTGTGCCCACCTCATCTCCCTCTGCTCTTTCCATATTTCTTGCTTTCTCAGCAGCATCCTTGATACTCTGCCACTCAGCACAAAAATATGGCAGTGAACATCCCAAGTTTGATGGATCACTACACCCACACTCTTGTTGAGAATTCTATCCAAAATCTCAAATCTTGTGCTCAATTCATTGTGCTCCATAATATGATTATGTTGCCATCACAAGGGTTTTGGAAGTTTGGAGGATGGGTGGTTAACCAAGTGATGCCAATGAAAAGTTCCTCTTCATATTTTTCTCTTAAGAATGCAGCTCTCAACCTACCCATTTCCTTCATTTTGTTGTTTGTCCTTATAACTTCGTGCAACCACTAGATGCAAAGACTAATGGGGCATTGCCTTAAGCAATGATGTTTATTTGTCATTTGATATGTTCTTAGATCATTTATCTTAAAAATTATGTTATATCACTGCATGTATCACTTATTATTTATTATGTTATGTGTAATGATGTGTGTTGTTGGAATATTGATACGTATAAAATTTCAATTATTTGTATTTTAGTTTTTAGTAATTCAGGTGGGGTTCCTCCATGTCTAAAACCTTGAAGACGTCCTCTATGATGTTTCCTAAAATTCCCCCAATGCATTTCCCTGCTCCTTCCTCCCAAAAATTTAGCGGAACATTACTTTGCACTGCCCATCAATGTAGAGCAAGTTTGGGCAGAATATCTTAAAGCGAGATTTGTTAAATGCAAATCAGGCACTACTGTAAGAGCTACAGAATAAGATTAATATCGCACGTATCGAAGTCCCTGACATGATGTGAAATGTAACTGTTAGTTTGATAAAAGGCAACACACAAGGTCTTGGCTTGATAAAAGTAGTGCATGAAAAATGCAACATATAACTGCTACTAAAATATAGTCGATAAAACTGAGATAATGGGGTTGGTTTCAATTTGAGTAACTTGGAAATTTTAGAAGTGAAGAGTTTTTGTCCTAACTTCGATTTTTCCTTTCAAGTTTTTCAAAATGTTCCACTGTAATGTCTGAGCAATTTGACTCGATAGACAATTTAGGATTTGGATGATTTTCAAGGTAAAACATTCTCTTCGTTCCGTTTCGTTTGAAGACCTAGGCCACAAAGGAGCATTCTTCTAGCTTAATTTTTTACGCAATATTGTTTCAATAGGAAAGGAAGTTGTTATAGCTTCACTTACGTTTTCAAACGATACAACTCCTATTGAAATATAGTTCCATTAGAAAAGGTAGTGTTCAGTAAAATTCCAATCTTTAAAGAACTCTTGGATTTTCCCTTTAAGACCAAATTTTATGTCCATTCAAGCCAAACAGTGCCATCCCTATCTCTGGATAGGTACTATATACTTTACAATTAAAACCCTGGAGACAATATGTTAAAATTTCAACCTATAAGCCCTAAAAAGGGCAAAAATCATCTTTTGAACTAACAATTTTTCACAGCTACTTTGTAGTAAGAAAATTAATACATGTCGAGTGTAAAATCTATAATATCAGTACCAGAGAATTCAGATAATCAATCCAAAGAAAAGGAGAAGGAGAAGATCCACATACCTTGCAAGCAATCACAGTTCTCGGCCTCCTTCTTGCCCAATTATTACCAACACCGGACTGGCCAAAGACGAAGTTATCAGGCGTAAAGATCTGGCCAATGGGACCAGACCTGACACTATCCATGGTGTCGATCTCCAGATCCACGAACACAGCCCTGGGCACATAGCGTTCCCCGCTGGCCTCATTGTAGTACACATTAATCCTCTCCAGCTGAAGATCCCCGTCTCTACTAGACCTTCCAGTGGTATCGATCCCATGCTCATCGCATATGACTTCCCAAAACCTGCCTGTATGTGCAAGATCTCACACATTCTCGCTTCGTAAGTATGGAAAAATAGTGACTAGACAAAGCATACCTTAGTAAAACCCAGTACTAAATATCCAGTAGCGTGGCGTCTATTGGGATCAGTTATTTCTTGAAAATTAGTAAATATAGATAAGGCGTGGCATCTTGACAGTTGAAAGCAATGAAATAGAAAACTTAGTCTAGTCCATCCACAGATCTAAGACTCTTAAGAAAATAAGTTGCAGGGTACTAAAAGAAAATGAATCGAATCGAAAGCTCACTCTGAGCTATTCATAGATCCAGTGCTTTATGACTTTCAGAGCTTAGAAAAATGGCGGGGATTTTGCAGAAATAAAGTAGTGCCAAACTACTAGTAGTCCTCCTAGCCACGACTCTCCTATCTGTTAAAAAAAATAAAAATGAATGACAAATCATGGCGCAGAACTTCCAATTCCTCGTTGTCCATAGAATTTCCGACTCATCAATCCCACCCATTGAATTTACCAGTTCAACTTCTTCTCTTTGGCACGAAGAGCTACCTTGGCGGTCCTCTTTTTTAACTAAAGATAATCGATGCAGTCTTGAGCAGACTTCCTGCCTTGTATATGATAGGCCCTCTTGTTTTACAACCAGAGTCTAGAAATGATAGAATATATGGTATCTCTGCAAGCATGTGGACTGAAGAAACCTGATTTCCCTCAAGCTCTTAAATACAAAACCACCTTCTATTCACCTCTAGGGGAAGCCCTTAGCTTCCCGAAACCCTGATCATTGATGGGTAAGGGTTCCCGAAACCTAAACCACCGAACAGGATGAAAGCTTGTGACGCGTATTTTAAGACGGAATGAATGAGCAACAGTCCGAGCTATTCGAATTTTACACTCTTCAATTTTGTAGTGTACATAAGGGCGCCAAGATATCTCATATAACACAGGATGGTTACACTTATCAATTTTGCACTGCACATAGGGGCAATGAGAAAAGGTTGTGATTGGGTGGGGTGAATAGTGTCACCCCACCCCACTCCAGCGAAGATAATGCTTCCGGCGTAATTAACATAGCATAAGTGTCAAAAAAATACATTACCACCAACAAAAGATATCTGATATAATGCAAGATGGTTACACTTGTCAATTTTGCACTGCACAGAAGGGCGATGAGAAAAGGTTGTGATTGGGTGGGCTGAACAGTGTCACCCCACCCCACTCCAGCAAAGATAATGCTTTCAGCGTAATTATCATAGCATAAGTGTCAACAAAATACATTACCACCAACAAAATATAGTAATATAGATTGGTTTAAGAGCTAGCACAAATCTTGCTTTGAAAATTAAGAAGCCTGAAGAGGAGCCAAGACAGTCGGTGTTTTTGGTTATTTTCGACACAAAAAGAGAAAAATTACAAATCTCATAATTACACATTAAGTATGGAGATTGGGAGGAAATGCTCGAAGTGCAGCAAAGCGAGCATCACGTTCATGCATATGGTAATCAATGTGTTCCACTCGACTCTCCAAGGTGCGAAGATGGTCATTTGTGCATTGTTTTTGGAACCAGAGTCCTTCCACAGAGTCAAAGGTCTCATTATGCACATGCTCGAGGTCGTTGATATAGGCAACCAATTCGTTCACGTCCTCGTACCTCTGTTCCCTCAGCGTATCAATGTTGAGATGTATGTGATCCATCTGGGTCATGATGGACTCCAAGGTGACCAGACTTCTACGTGGCTCAGTGAGCGAGCTGGAGACAGAGCCATATCTGTAGCGAAGTGGTGACTCTCAATCGACTCAGAGTCTGAGCTAGGCTCCCCATGTTGCTGGCGTACATCCATGTGTGACCCAGCACCCCCCCTGTAGACTCGCCCTCTCTGTCGAGGCATACTACCAACTCCAACACCACTTGCATCACTACCATGGACTGCGTACTGCTTTACTTGAGAAACACCCCACTAGACATTGAATTGACAATATTGAAATAACACACCACTGACAATTCCAGAGTTGTTGAACACGATTACCCAACTGAGAAGGATCTCGAAGTCCCGAGAACCAACACCACAATGATGAGTAGTGAAGACGTAGGAAGACACAGCACAAGCCCCGGGGCCCACAAATCTCATACATCCCCAAGAAAGGCACCTAAAACTGCTCCCCCCATCTGACTGGCGATACAGTGAAATGTGCGCTAACCAAAGAAGAATTATGGCTAAGGAAAAATCTGCGTTTGCACCCAACCCACATAGTCCAAGCCAAAGACCAAATAAACCATTACATTGGACAAAGAAAATGTCCCCCGATCCCATGGCCATGTTGGATGTAGGCCTCAATTTCCCTCCCTTCCGCATTCAACATTCAACAGCCTCGTCTTGTTTTGCTACCCCAAGCCACAACTTGAGCCAGGACGAAAACAAACCACACCTTGTTCTCTCTCGGCACTCTCTCCTCATCGCCCAATGCCTACGAATGATTTCTTGTTGGTCCTTGTGTGATATTAAACTCAACTCACTAGGAGCAGGATGCAAGTTCCGAAGCCCATTCATTACATTCATGCGGTGTGTGGAGGCCCCTCTAGCTCCACAATCCAATGCACCGCCAACTAGCCCCTTAAATGATCACCCCCATAGGGGGTGTTAATTTTGTTCTTTAAATAATATTTATAATATATTTCTTTGAATAAGAAAGGATGATATCCAATTTTAAAATCACTATACAAATAGTTTAATGGGTTATATGATATTTGAATGGAGGCTCTTATGAGTAGAATTATGTAGAGGTTTGTCTTTTCAATCCATCACATAAATCTTATAGATTCCTAATGAGTTTTTAACGAGCTAATATAGTTCATCTTCACGAGAATTAGTAGGTTATATGATATTTTTTATTTTATTTTTTAATATATTTATAATTAATTTTATTGAGCCTAGCAGATGGTGATAGAGTGTTTTGTTAACACACTCTATGGTGTAAAGGTGACTTGTATCATTGGTTCGAAACTCCGTAGGCAAAAATGCAACCATACTAAAGGCTAGTGTGGCTCACGTCGGATGCAATTCTTGCCTAATTTAGAGAGCTTAAATACCCTTAGATCATGGAGACTCAAACCACAGATTGAACATGCCAGAACTCACATAACTTAACAAACAAACAAATAATAATTTTATTCATTAAATTTAAAAAAAAAAAATTCCCAAATAAATATGTTTCTTTGCTTAACATTCTCCTTTACTATAAAATATATTTTGAATTTTGTGATTTTGTGTATATGAAATAATAACAATATACATCTTATTTTGTAGTGTTTTAAAACTAGCAATTTCACCGCATGTTGTGAAGGAAACGTCGTAAGGCAATAGCATAGGGATAGGAAACTATACAGAAATGGGGGCTGCATAATCGTTGACAGGAATACATATCCTTTAGTAGCTCCAAGGGGCATAGAATTAAACTAGATTTTTTAAGCATAAAACAAAACTTTAAACCACATGTTAGGCATGTGCATGAGAATTAGTCACTAAAGATTGCATTACTTCTATCTATGTTTAGAGGACAACGATATAATCTGATGTGTCTCTCAATAAGGAGGAGGAATCCATCGATCTTTGGAACTATTTCATGCACTTGTTTACCGCCTTCCCAAAAACTGTAATAATAATCATGTAAAGAGGTTCAAAACATAATAATAATTGTCCCCTCATCACAATAAACCTCTCCCGCTCATGTGAACTTTATTTTTTTTTTGCATGGCTTCCCGCGGGGTTGCTTCCAATTGCAAAGAAACATGATATGTCAACTTTATATTCCTGGAACCATTTAAATCATTGTTGGGTTTCTTAGGCGAATCGAAGGTTCAAATAAAATGCTTCAAAAAGAGCCACTCCAAGGTTGATTATGATCAATTGCTCATCTTTGATTCATAAATAGGTTACACATCATATATAAGGCTTGCTTTCTCTTTAAATACCCTAACATATATTCTTAACCATTATAATCTGTGATCATTATATCCTTTAAAGCCCATATGTAAATATATCATTATATCATTTTCTTAATATAAAATTCTAAAGAAATATTTAAATACAAAAGTGAACTCTAAAAAATATATATAGATAACAGGTTTCTTAGTATCAATGAAACACTTTTGGTCTTTTGGTTTTTTTTAATGTTAATCCCATTATCAATAATAATTCTCATAGGATTAATTTCATTTTCACACCAACCTTCACATTAAGTAATCTCATTGATAAGACCGTTCAAATCACAACATCTCTGACATTATATGATATGTGAAATAATTTTTTACTGAACATTTAGTTGTAATTTTGTTGGTACGAATTTAGTTAATTAATTTATCTAAGATCTCATCCTTCTAGAGAAACTTACTCACCTTATGATTAGGTGAGGGAGATTTTTTTTAAATTTTTTTTCTTATTATTCATTTCCTTATGAAATGTATACTATTTACTTTTTAAAATGTAAATGCATTTATGGAATATGTGTTCTCCTCTCTCATTTTTGTCCAGTGGAGGCAGAGATTGCTATAACTATAGAATATAAGTTTAAAATATAAAATCTAACTTGAGTTTATGATGGAGGCAGCCAATCAAACTTGACTTAAACCTGGTTGCCCATGTATAAGTATTTTGGAGTGAAGTTGGAGGGCATAGTGAAGACTTCCCAATCGTTTTGATTTTGAATTATTCATAGACCATCAAGAATTCAATATGGAGAGTTTATATGGTAGGAATATCCAAAATCATCTAACCATGCCTCCCCATGGGAATTGGTTAGCCAACATGGTGAAGAGAGATACATATTGACTTCAAAAGTAGAAATACCATTAGTTGAATTTCCCTCATTTTGTTCTTAATCCTTTAAACAATTGATTATACATTAGCTTTTCTTCAAACAATTGACTATACATTACACCTCTAATGGCTCAAATTTTCCTGATTTTTGTCCTTATTGTCAATTATATGAAGGACTTTTAGCATACTAGGGAGGAAATTTCTATAAACTTAATGCTTAGGTTCTCTCCAAAATGCAAAATAAATTTTGAGTCCTTTGAAGGGAAGGGCAACTAAGAAGGATTTTTTCATTTTAATTGTGTGTATTTTTCTCTTATTTTGATTTTTGGGATTCCATGGGGTTGTTGATGCATCATGGATTCATGATTCCATTTGCTAGGAAGATTATGAAGGATTTTGTCATGTTCATTGTGTGTATCTTTCTCTTATTTTGCTTTGTGGGATTCCATGGGGTTGTTGATGCATATGGATTCCATTTGATAGCAAGATTATGTTATCCACGGATGGTGAAGATGAAAATATTGGAACTCATTGGGTTTTTCTCTTCGCTGGATCTTTTGGATATTAAAACTATAAACATCAAATGATTTTCTGCATGGTTGTCCATACTAAGGTCTACATAATTCACATTGTATAAATCTAACATGTAAGGTAATTAAGCAATTTCTATGTTTCTGGGCAGACAATTAGGAACACATGTCTAGCTCAATTTTAGATATGAAAATATTGGAACTCATTGGGTTGTTCTCTTCCCTAGATCTTTTGGATATTAAAACTATAGACATCAAATGATTTTCTACATGTTTGTCCATACTAAGGTCTACATAATGCACGTTCTGTAAATCTAACATGTAAGGTAATGAAGCAATTTCTATGTTTTTGGGCAAACGATTACGAGCACATGTCTAGCTCAATTTTAGATATATCTACAGTTGAATTAGATATGCTTTGATACAGTTGGGTATATAAGATTTACAATGATAAATATTTTCATAGGCAGAGGTTCACTAGTGAGGTTGGGGGAGTTTTGAGTAGCTCACTAGAATTGCATCCTTTTTGTTTCATTCCTCACCTACATGCCATGAACTTCACAAGATGAGGCTCGATGTACTTTTTTGATGATTTTGGTAGATCAGATACCACTAATAGATACCACTCTTTGCCCAAATTACCAAATAGACCATATTTTTTAAATCACCTTTGGCTCAAAGAAGATGTATGTAGATCTAAAGATGTTAAAGCTATGCTTCTAGCTTATATACCTTTGGTATTTAAGCTACATAGAGATGTCCATGTAGGGTAAGATTATGATTATAGGAATATTTCAAACTCTTGACGCATTTAATTTATGTTACTTATAACTTTGGCATAACTCTACTAGGGGTTGAATCACTCATTTACAAGTTGGTGTTTGGCATGCATATTAAATCATTAAAATATTTAGACTGAAAGATGAGAATATTATTGTGTTTATGTATGATGGAATAACAAACCAACATTGTTTGGCTTGGTGCTACTATAAAATGCCAAACATTTTATATCATTATAAATATTACTACCAACTGAAACTATTATCACATAAGAGTAATATACCCACCCAATAAAACTTAAAACTAAGTGTTAAACAACATTTTTTCACCGTCCCTACAATCCCCATCCCGAACATTGGAGGGCCATTTCTGTGACTTCTGTGTAGTGTCATGCCTTGTAAAAAGTGTCATTGCATGCCTTGCCATGAGAAGAACATTTTCTCTTTTGACTATTCCTGGAACAGGCTCTCAAAAACATATGATTTTGGGTCGGCACTAGCAGTCAGTTATGGCCTCGCGCCCATTGGTGCTTTATCCCAATGGACTGCCCGCGCTGAGCTATTTTTGGAATTTTTTATAAAATAGAAGAAAATTTTCCATTCCCAACCACTTCATGAGTGTAGTCGGCATGGTTTATTCGACTGAATAACATCGAAAATCTTCCTTTGGCTTCTTATTTCCTACATTTGAGAAACCTCCCAAACGATAAGGCCTCCCTTCCACCATATGAGGGATCCCAACCTCCTTCATAAGTCTTATTCTTCTCCCTCAACCCTTGAATCCCCTCCTCTATCTGTAGAAGATAATTCCCTTGCTTAAAAGGAAAGCAAGTCCCAATCTTTATTTTATCTTAGGGACAGGGTTTCGAGGGTCACTTCCCACCTATTCATTGACCTATACTCTACAAGTGACTTCCTAAACTACTGGGACTCCACCCATCGGTGAAATTTTGTGAAGAGCAAGGAGCCTTAGCTGTGGTGACAATGGGCTAAGCCTCCATCGTTTCCCTTGTCCTAGAAATTGCCCTATTAGGAACCCCTTTTAGATCCACTAATAGTTTGAGTGGTAAAAAGTTGTTCACAATTCCATTTGTGAACAACTCTTTGGTATGCCCACTTTTTCCATACTACAGCTCCAAGATGAGAAGTCCAGGGCTATGGAGGCCGCCCTTCTTCTCACTGAATCAATCCTCTACAATATAGTGAACTAGGGCTAGTTGGTTGGCGCACTTGACTGTTACTTTATTCCTTCAAAGTCTGCAAATCCTTAGGCCCCATACACCTGCCCTTCTACCAATTTTGTTGTCCTTCACCAGAACAAGAGTCAGGGCTCTTCTTTGATAGTAACCTAACAACCCTCCAACTGTACTTGGACTACCATCAATCTGCCCAACCACAGTCAATTGCTTTTACTGATCTAGGGCCCACAATATTGTCTTCATCTAGGGCTCTTCAAATCTACCATCTAACAATGGTTTGAGTCCTCTAAATATCATTGTTCTTGTGTATCGACAATTTGATATTTGTTGTTCAATCTATGAACAAATATGAACTACTCCTCTTATCATACTTCTAACAATCTGTAGATGACTGAACTAGGGTCAAAAATCAGCCACTAACAGTCCATTCACTAATTTTTTATAGGTTTCTTCAGATCTTTGTCTAAAACTCTATGGAAATTCCACCAAAATCAACTCCTCTGCATGTTAATCCATTCTTCATATGGCACATTTCTTCTACATGCTCAATCTTCTGCTCAGATTCCACCCTCCTTTGGATCTGTTGTCTCCACACATATTGAATCTTCAAACCATATTCCAAATCTGTGGTCTTTATTGCATAAATAAACCTCGCTCTAAGGGTCACAACCCATCTTCTTCTACACAAATTTGTCACAGTCTTAAGGTCATACCTTATGAACTAAACATGCTAGGAAACTGTCCTAACTAGGAAATTCTACTTATGTACTTATAATTGTTGTAGAACAAACCCTATCCACACATAGAAAAAACACGACTGTTGCCTCCATAAGAGACTCGACCTAGCTCATATGGATCCATAGATTCTGGGCATTTATTTTACTGAATCTTGACATGAACTTCAGAGCTCAATGTCGATCCTCAAACTAGGGTTAAATCAGTCAATATTATGTCTGCGTCGACTTCTATTATGGCTCTAAATTACAGTTCAAGCCCTCCTCCATTTATGTTGGTCTTTATCACATACCTTGCAGCCTAATAACCACCACAAGGCAAGATGGTATCAACCCTCTCTTCTATTTCATATAGAAAACCTAACCAACGAGATTCAATCTGATCTTGTAATCATGTACTAAAACAAGATACCGAATCCTTCCTACACTTTGTGGAAACAAAACACAATCGCACAATCACATATAAGTAAGAGAAACAAGTTATCAATCGCACAACACAAGATGTATCTGGGGAAGAAACTGCTCAAAACCCTCTATCTCTATTTTGTATTAAGTTAAGGAATCATAAAACAACACAATGCTTAATCTCTCTTGAGATTCTCCAGCACTCTGCCAATTGTCTCCTGTTGATCTAGGAAAAATCGGTCTAGTCCTTAGCCAATTCTCAGCCTTCCTTCAGCCTGCCTTGCTCACGCAATTCCTATGGAATTATCTCTATATTAATTAGGAAAATCAACCTTCCTTGATTGCGCAATCCATCATGGCACATGGGAAATTTTCTATAAATACAACGGATAGTTATATTCCTTTGAACTGTGTTACAATAAGGATCAAGGGTATTTTTATTATTTAAATTAAGATAAAACCCTAAACAACCAAAACCCTAACCTGAGGAGATGTAACACCAAGAGTTTATGGGCTCCGTTGGGGTTAGTTGGGCAACCAACTTCCCGGGGTCGTAACTTGGTCATATGATCTTTGTTTGACACACATGATACCTTGTTAGAAAGATCTCTCAGAGGAATACAATTGATAATAAAATCTCTATGAAATCACCAAACCTTTCATGCCCAAAAAACATTGTTTGGGGCCTCAAAACGGCTCTGAAAGTTCAGGAACCGAAAAACTGACAAAAATAGTAAATTGTGCTATAATTAAGGAAACTGAAAAACTGAAAGAGACAATGGCAAGGGCCCAAGTGGAATAGGTAGGTGGCCACCAATATCCACCTAAATCACCTTAAATCGAATTTCTTGAGCTAACTCAATCATCATGACTTAGTTAATTGACACAAGTTGTTATGAGACGAAATTACAATTTATTGTCCAATTTATTTAAGGGAAAAATAAATTAGACGCCTCAAATTCCTCACTCCTAGTACATCAAAATTCCTCACCAGTGTGGGTGCATTTTTTTTGTCCTTTCTAGTCACCAATTTCACTATTTCTTGTTGCAAATTTCAACACTCCCTCTCAACAAGAAAGGAATTCAATCTATCCCCATCCGATACCTTTGGAATGTTCTGCATGCTACACTTCTCTAGTGTTGTTTGCATCTGTAAATCCTGAAACTGAATAGCCTCTGAAAAACTGAATCAGTATAATGCATCTGTCATCAGAGTCTTCTGACTGCTGCTAGCTACTGCACCTGTCTAGTACTGGATTCTCTGCATTGCTGCTGACATCTGCATTTGTGCCCTTTGAACTGTTGCTAACTCTATTTGTGCTCCAATATTTGACATCTATCACTCTGATTTCTGTCTTGCTAACATCTGACTACATCAATCTAATCGATCCCCCCTACTACTGTTGTACTGTAGGCTCCTCGTAGCTAGGTTCGATCCATGAGACACGCCATCTCAATGGACCTTGCCTAAATTTCTTATCTTGGGATTATGTCTACACATAACCCCACCTTACACCTCGAGGTATGGCTGCTCCCTCTTCCCATATGGCTCGAAATCTCCCCCTCATGGAGGTCTCTACTTGAGTGGATCTTTCCACTCGGTCTCCTCTCTGCTTCTCCCTTGTGGCAGCTACTCCACAACCTTTTAAGACTGCTTCTCATGAGGATGCATTTTGAGAGGTAATTTATGCTCCCTCTAAACCACCATGTCTCTAACTTCTTCCTTTCTCCTCAAAACTTTGCATGCATCTGGTACCTCAAGTGCATATAGGTTCTTGACTCACGCACAATGTAATTGTCCCGAAGTTATAAAAAGTTTCTAAAAAAGAGTTGATTTTAAATTGATGATATCTCCCTCATCCGAGCTCTGATTTGACCGATTTTTTTTTCCATTTGGGTATATTTTTGCAAGGAACCCAAATCTTCTATTTGTTTTCGAAAATTTTACACCAAATCTTCAGATATTCTCTACAAACTCACCGCCCAAAAAATTCTTGCTATGATACCATGTAGAAAATCTAACCAAAGAGATTCAATATGATCTTGTAATATACTAAAACAAGATATTGAATCCTTCCTACAATTTATGGAAACAAAACATGATCACACAATCACATATAAGTAAGATAAATAAATTATCAATTGCACAAAAACATGATGTATTTGGGAAAGCAACTAATCAAAACCCCTTTATCTCTATTGTGTATTAAGTCAAGGAATCATGAAACAATACAATTCTTAATCTCTCATGAGATTCTCCAACACTCTGTCAATTGTCTCCCATTGATCTAGGAAAACTCGGTCTAATACTTAGCCAATTCTCATCCTTACTTTAGCCTGCCTTGTTGATGCAATTCCTAGGGAATCAACTCCTTATTAATTAGGAAAATCAACCTTCCTTGATTGCGCAATCCATCATGGCATCCCAATGACTTTATAATTGTACATGGGAATTTTTCTCTGAATACAACTGATAGTTATGTTCCCTTTAACCTCTGTCTCAACTGGGTGTTCCTCGAAACTAACATGCATGCAACTATTAATAATGAATTATCAATTATCTAATTGATCACTCATTGTGAATTAAATCTAATTTAATTCACTGGACCTCTCACTAGCTCATCACTTAGTTAGAACTAGTTAAAATGATTTTAACTTGTTTAATTGAGTTAATTAGGTTTGCACCCCACTAATGCATCAACTTCAACTGGGCCCCAAAAATATTAGAATCCCTCTAAATGCCTCATATTAGACCCTCAAATCGAATTTCTTGAGCTAACTCGGTCATCATGAATTAATTAACTGACACAAGTTGTTATGAGATGAAATTACAATTTATTGTCCAATTTATTTAAGGGAAAAACAAATTAGACGCCCCACATTCCTCACTCCTCGTGCATCAAAATTCCTCACCAGTGTGGGTGCATTTTTTTTTGTCCTTTCTAGTTTCCAATCTCACTATTTCTGGTTGCAAATTTCAACATTTCATAATTTGATGCGGCCTTCACAAAAAGACACCATTGAAATCACATGCCCATATTCTCATGAGAAACCTCTCTTAAGCTCGATCTGCCAGAAGAGAACCAACAATATGCCATCCTACTTCCTAGCACAAACCAACCATTAAGGTATGCAACATTCTTCTGAACCCTCACATGATGACCTTGCTCTTGGAGGATGATCATGACCTCCCTTTAGAAACCCTTACTCGGCCCTCGTACTTGACCTACTTTAGGACTAAATCTCTCTTCACCCCCTTGGTGTGCCAGATAGTGGGAATACATGTCAAACGTGCTAGGTTGTGCCAAGTGATAAGGCATGCCAAGATGTGCAAGCTAAGGTTGTGTGAATGTGTGTCAGGGTCTGTTAAGACAACAAAATGGAGAAAAAAGTTAAACTACAAGGAACTTAACACATAAGAGGGTTAATAAGTCATCAATTTACCTTTTCCAAGAGGGGCGTGCTAGGCACACCAACACTAGGTGGCAATAGGTGCCAAGTGCAAAGTCTTAGTGCATTCTAAGTGCCAAGTATTCCTTTGTTGCTTCTCATCTACTTTCAAAAAATTGATCATCACAAATAAATTTAATATTAAACCATGCTAAATCATACCAAGGCATCTCAACGTATTCCATACATGCTAAGGCTTTCCAAGCGCCAACACGTGCCAAGCGCCAATATGTGTTAGGGACTAGTGTTATGCATGTTATGAAGTGGAAGGGAATGTTGAAGAGTGCTAATTAAGGTGTGCTAGAGAGTGATAATGCATGTTGATGAGTGTTAAGGAGTACTAGGAAAAAACATTAAGGGAGCATGCACTAGGTAAAAATTCATGGAATTTAATGAATATGAGGAACGTGTACTGCCAGAGACTAGTGTTAATGGTCAGTGTTAGTTGTCATGCCAAGGAGGGAGTGACAAGGTATGCTAAGCATTGGTAAGGCATGCAAGGGAATATCAAGGCATGTTAAGAATTCCCAAAGTGTGCTTGGGAGTTCCAGGGTGTGCTAATTATATCATGTGCCAATTAATAGTGCCAAGATATGCCAATACATGCTAGGTGCTAAGGATGTGGCGCAGGGTGCCAGGGCATGTCAATATGTGTCAAGGCAATAAAAGGAAGAACCAATAAGAGGGTTAATAAGTTAGGACTTTATCTTTTTGAAAAGGGTCATGCTAGGCACACTAATAATAGGTCCCAATACATGCCAAGTGGCATTGTGTGCCAAGTGCTAATGTATGTCAATGCATTCAACCAAGGTGATCCAGGGCATGCTAGGGACTATATGCAGCATGCCAACACATGCTAGGATAGTTCCATGTTGTGTTAGCACATGCCACCATGTGCTTGGGTGTCAGTGTCATCACAAGATGTTCTAGGTACAAATATGTTCCAAGACATGTGGGGTGCTAAGAAATGTTAGTGTGTGCCAAAGCATTACTTTAAGGTGTGCCCATATTGTTGAGGATTGTTAGGTCTTTCTCATTAATAGAATTGTTAGAGATCGATTATGTATTAAATAATATATTTCCTACACACAATAGTGGAACTTTATCTAAATGGAATTTTCTAGATAATAAACCTAATAGATATGAATCATGTGTTGACTTGTAGGAAATCTCTATTCAACTAGTCGTTACTTGAGGGAAATGATACACACTTATTACTTCTTAAAAAATTGACTGACCCTAACCACTATGACCGTGGACATATTATAAAAAATGCTCCTCAATAATGGTATTAAATCGTTATCTTTTGACAAAAAACATATTAACAGGCACATAGCGTCATCAAAAACTCATTGGAATGATCAATGATGACAAACATTTTTTTATCATCACCAAAAATAACAAAAAAATCATTGGTGAGGGTCATTAAAAGTTCGTCACTAGAAGTGTCACCAAAGAGAGAATTAGTGATGGGCCTTTAACGACCCTCACCAAAAGTAAAATGTCTTTGGTGATGGACCATAAAGGACCATCACTATATACACTTACACTGACAGTTTTTTAATGATCAATGATGACAGACATTTTTTGACCGTCACCAAAGTAACAAAAAGAGCATTGGTGAGGGTCATTAAAATTTCGTCACTAGAAGTGTCACCAAAGACATAATTAGTGATGGGACTTTAACGACCCTCACTAAAAGTGTCATTGAAAATGTCTTTGGTGACGGACCATAAAGGACCATCACTATATACACTTATAGTGGTGGTTTTTTAATGACTGTCACCGTATGTGACATTGGTGACAGACCTTAAAGGTCCGTCACAAGCATGACCCTCACCAATGTGCTTTTTTCTTGTAGTGGTGTCCTGTCCAAGAGTGTGTTTGGTGCAGTGTATAAGGAAAAACACCACTGTTTAACACACTTCTTTTGTAAATTAAGATTTGAAAAAGTTTGATATTTGTGAATAACAACCACTGGGTGGATAAACAAAGCAAATCAGAGGCTAAAATACCTATAACTAAGAGAAATTCTCCCCAGCGGAGTTGCCAATTTGTTGGACAGAATTGTGAATTACAGATAAAACATGCTTCCCTAGACAGGTGATAATCTAGAACAACAGATTAAAGACTATACGACATCTTCTCCTAACTAAGAACAGACACACAGAATAGATTATAAGCATACTTGTAATCCAAGTGCTTCTAAATGGTTCCTTTTGTCGCTTCCGTTGTAGTTCAAATTCAAGAGGTTTGTGAAAAATGCTTCCTGCAAGAAAGAACACTAAAACAGTAGAAGATAGCAATAATACAGATGTCTATTCAAGTTAGTTAGCTAAATTAGTGAAGAATAAACCATATACATCAACTAAGATCTTACAATATGGAAAATCAAAGCCAATACAGATGCATATAGGGAAAAGTAAGTTGTATTCTTTATTGATGATAGAATTAGAGGTTACAACCTAGTGACTGATTTGAAGTAACCATTCCAACAACATTCCTAGCCCCATCACAGTATAAATCTCTCTAGCAGTTGTTACAAAAATCTAACTCTCAATTGAAAATCCACCAGCATTTCTCTACTCAAATTCTTCCTTATCAAACACTCATATCTGTGCTCCATTTATAGAGGAGTTGAAGGTTGTTTTGCAATTAATGACTTTCCAATAATAGCAAGACATGTTCCCAATCTTGTAGATGTCAAATGGACACTTGGATTTGAATCTTGACACATGTGAAATCTTCTAGAAGGCATTGGCCAAGTGGACATTCCGGAACAATGAGAATTTCTCTTCCAATGTGACCAACGCACCCATAGATGTTGGGAAGTGCTTTGCAGAGAAGCCTTACATGGGACTACCAGCATATGCAATGCACTTAGTCCACTTAGAGGCAGTGTTGGTGAGCTCTCATATGATATATAATAAACTTCAAACCTTGGAAACCTTTGCTTGATGAAATTCATGCTTGATTTGTCTTTTTCTTGTCTTAGGGCATGTAGCAACTTGAAATGATAGGGAATGATAGATCCTTAGTCATTGGTCCTAGAGATGATGCCCAGTTAACCAGGTCATTGGGAATGATGCCCAAATTGACCTATATCATGAGTTTTCAATTGAATGATGAGATTCATCATTTCATATTTTTGGCCTTCATTCTCCGGAACTTCTTTTTCTTGTGGATGTTCATTGGGAGGCAATTTTAGATGCTTATTCAATGCAGCAATGTCTTCATTATTTTTCTTGATGAGCTCTTCTACAACTTTGATGTTCTTCGGATCATATCCTACCTCTATGACCAATTCTTCCAGTGATTTTATTTTTTTTCCTTGGCTTTTGAGGAAGCCCTCTCTAGTTTTAATTGTCCTTTGATATTTTCTAGAGAATTCTGCAATTTTTGGACACTCATGGCTTTGTTGGTCATAGTAGAATATATAATTTCTCCAGCTTGTTTATGGAATTCAATTTGGTCTATAGGATGTAGATATTTGGCTTGAACTTCAAATGATGTTTTTATGTAGTTTGTTTATGACTTTGGATACTGCACTATGGGCTACAAGAAGGTCATCTGCATCTTCCTGGTCTTGTAATAAAAGGCAGAAAGCAACCTGTTCTAGTCATTAGGTGTCTTCTTCCAATATTGGGCATAAGTTACTGCTTTTAATTCCTCATTCTCGAGTTTGATTTCCTTATACTTTTCCATTATATCTTGTTCTTTGTCAAATGGTTTTCTTGATGAAGATACTTCAACACTATGCTACTTCTAAATTATTTGAGTATTAGATGTTGAAGGCTAGTGAGTTTCCTCTGAAACTGTTGGAGGTGCATTTTCTTTAACTGTTGTGTCTGTATAAAAAATTTCAATAGCCCCAACTTATTCATTTAGAGGATTTAGCTTGGGCTTCTTCCTATACATTGATTTTAATTTGGTTTCTGTAGTGGTTTGAGCTGAATATGATCCTTCTTCTCTTGCTCTCTTGGAGTTCCTATCTTGTAGGGTTGGAGTTTTTAGGACAGAACTAGTCTCAACTAGTTTCTCCCCCTCTTTCAAAGTATTCTCCAACCACTCTGTCTAGTTGGAGTATTTTTCAATCTCAGGTTTGGACTCATGGACAAAAGGAGTTAATTTAAATTTGATTCTTAAATTGATGATAACTCCTATGGGCTCATAATGCCATTTGAAACTTTCATTGAACTTGAATTCTTGTAAGTACTTTTCTTCTTGTTGACCAGCAGTCCTATTATTGCAGATGAAAGGACCAATCTGGTTTTTTATTTTAAACTGTGTTTTCTTCTTTGCTGACAGAAAATTCACCTCATCAGAGTTTAGGATCTACCTAATATATTCAAGTGCAAATAACCTCATTTGGAGGTATTTGGGAAACTTATATGGAGTGATTTGACATCCATATACCCTAATTTCAGTGTGGTTTTGGTATAAATATCAATCTCCTTTTCTACTATTTTCAGACAACTGTAAAATTTTCTTTATTTCTTCATTGATCCTAGGTTCACTGCTACTACTTAACATATTGATAATCTGATGAATGAATGAATCAATGAAGTTATTGTAGGTGAAATCTGCGAAATATTTCCTGATTAAGGAAGTCTAGAAGACTACTGATTGGGGGTTACCCTCAGTGTCCAATTTTTGGAGGCTTACTGCAAACCTTTCAGATTGGAAGTATAGGAATAAATGAAACAACACAAATGAATACTTAAACACGCCGTCTTCAGGTAATTTAACTAATTTCTTGTGGATGGAATCTGATAAATACTGAGCATAAGTTAAATGTAAAATATGGAGGTTTTCCTAGGCAGAACATGGATAGAAAACTTAAGACTGAAGCATCTACATACTCATTTGTAAAATAGGCTAGAATGCAAGAAAACATTATGACAATTTTTCTTGTTCTTTCTGAGAAAATTGAGGCTAAATAAGGAGGGTTACTCTTTGGGGTTTCATCTGATGAAGGCAAGAATATTTGGAATATCTGAAACCTCTTTGGAAAGTTAAGTTTCAGATATAACTCAATGAGGATTTCAATTGACAAAGGGGCTTCATCAGGCTTGGGTTGGATTTGCAACATCTGGTTTATTGATTCAACAGTAATGGTGAAAAAAATTTCCTTTTTGTGGGTTAATGTCTATGGGAAAATATATCTGGACAAATTTGATTCCCAAAGGTGGATATCATAAGCCTGGTCCATGAATTTATCATGGCTCCAACAGTGGAGCTCAAGGAGGTTGAAATCAGTGATAGAGTCACTGATTTTGAAGTCTTTATCTGCAAGGGGGGCATGTTCAACATCAATAACATGAGATTGCAGGGGATTGACTGTCACAATGCTTTGGGAAGCCATTTAATTTGTTCAATTGATTAATTTATTACTTTATTTCTTAAGAAATAGCTTTCGACACTTAGGAATACCTGGAAATAGAATTTTCAGTTTGCAGAAAGGTTTTTGGTTGCAACTGAGGCTTTCTAGTAGCGAAATAGGCTTCAATGGTCTTTATAAAGATTTAAACTGAATCTACATAGGTTCTAGTGGCGAAAGGCACAGATTCTGGTGTGAAATATCTTGAAAACAGGTCGGCAGATCTTTTTGCATGCAAATCTGAACAGAAATGGTGAAAAAAGCTTTTAGGTTGGTGTTGGGCCATTAATATGCCATTATTATTATCACTTTTGAACACTTATTCCACCCATTTCTACCATTCTTCATCACGTCATTTATTATAATTTATTATTTAAATCCATTTTATAAATGATTTATGCTCTTATGGATGAATATTATTTATCTTCCTTTATTTCTAATAAATTGATGATTATGAATTATTTTATCAATGATGGTTTTAATAAGTTGGTTATAACATTATTAACCATTTTTAGCCTCCAAGATAATTTCCATATTGAAGATTTGATCATTAAAAGTGCCAACTCAGAAATGCGCTGGAATAAGGAGTGACAGTTTTGCGGTTGAGATTCTAAGCAAATGAAGATGAATCTGGAAAATCCGGAACATGGGTTTTGTTCAGAACGGACCCAATTAACTTTTCTAAAGAACGGTTTGCCCAAATTCGGCTTGTACTGAGAGAAACGCAGGGATATTTGAGCACGATTTTCTCAGATCTGTGGTTGCGGCCGTCCTCCAAATCTCAGCTACAAAGCCAAATTCGACTTGCTGTTGTTGAAAGAGGGATGTAAATATATTTTATTGTTGATCAATTGGTTGGAAGAAATTCAATATTATTATTATAGATCCTATTTGCTATTTAATTTCTCCACCTTCTGATTATAAAAGGGCAAGTCGCTAAGTCGCATATATGCTTTATTTAGACTCAGCACTAGGCTTACTCTCGCGACCCAAGGTCGATTGTGTCGCACAGTCGTAAGGGCTCAATATTGCACTTATTTACCTTAGCACAATGCTACCTCGGGGGTCGCAAGGTCGCAAGGTCGCAAAGTGGAGTCTTAAAGAAATTTGCGACCCAGCGACCTTGCGACCTAGCGACCTGTAGCTCGCGAGGTCGCAAGGTCGCAAACTTGCAGCTTGCGACCGCATTAAACGTCTGCACGTGCGACCTTTTTATATAAGGTCGGGTCGCTAGGTCGCATTTGTGATTCTCAGCGAAAACCGCGGATTTGCTCTGACAGGTTGACTGGCGCGTTTTCTTCCGGGTAAGTTGCCGTTTTCCTCCCTATGTTTCCTGCATAAACATTTCTTGCCATTTTTTGAACCTCCCCACGGTCCTATTTATTTACTAAGAAGGATGGGGTTTTTCTTTGGATTGCTGTTGTCTTTGTGTTTCCCACAAAACCCCAAGGTCGCCTGCCCCTTGCCTAAATCCTCATGGCTATGCCTTATGGTAAATTCTGGACCTTTCAGACCGCAAGTTTTTCCCATTTGTAAACACTTAGCCGCAAAGTCGCGCGGGCACAAAACGCAAATGCGACCTGCGACCTAGCGACCCGGTCGCAAGGTCGCAGAGGTCGCAAAAGTCACACTCAGCGACTCTGCGACCATGCGACCTAGTCGCAGAGGTCGCAGAGGTCGCGGAGTCGCAAAAGTACCACTCAGCGACTCTGCGACCCTGCGACCTAGTCGCAAGGTCGCAGCGGTCGCAGGTGAGTCCTTTTGCAGAACGGCGACTCAGCGACTCCCAGGGAACAGTAAATTATCTTTGCATGCTCAGACTCTTTTAGCCATTATCATCATGTCTTTCTTATCCTGTGATTCTGTTCTAAATGCAGCAGGTGAATTCGGAGCAGACGCAGTACCGGTCCCCTCCGACTCTAGCAATATGGCACCCCGGGTATCCCGAAGGAAAAGCAGGCAGGTGGTGGAGGAAGAATCAGACGCAGACATACAAATATCTCCGCCGCCCATATACAGAGACACCCTTTGCACCTTCGCAAAGGAGGATAGCCTCAGGTGGTACGAAGTATACCATGAATTTGCCATGACAGCAGAGGAGTTACCAGAAGATCTCCCGGACCGTGAAATATATCTGAAAGTCAAAAAGTCCAGATTGCACCTGGTTGGGTCTCATCCTGCCATCTTTCCATGCCTCGAAATGCTGGACTGGATCATACAGAAGACGGATCCGAAAAGCTTCGCAATCCGAGATAGTGCAGGGAAAGCTTTCGTGACATTGGAAAGTTCAAGAGCACAGGTCTACTATTCCCTACCCAAAGCAGAGGTGAACTTCACCCCAAGATGGTTTGCTACAAATGAAGTACCAATGGTTGACACGATCAGGAGATGGTGGGCAGAACCAGACAAATTTAAGATAAAAAAGGACCAGGAGTACCCGGTGGCCAGTCTGAGGAAAGTCTATAAGCTAGTGGCCGCCATGCTGTGCAGGATATACGGGCGGTCGGACGCCACCACCTTCAATGGAACATGGGCAACCATCATAGAACACGTAACAGTTCACGGCACTCGATTCAATTGGGCGGGAATATTAATGGGCTCCATGCACACAAACTTGGCTTCAGCTTTAGCCCCAGATGAGGGAGCGCCATCAGAATTCTACATGGCTTCGTATCTACTAGATGCCGTCTGTGCCCAGATGCATATTGAGGGATGGCCACATAATTGGAACCCCGAACAGACCCAGGCAATACACTGGCAGACCAGGGTGTTCTGGGAATCTAGGTATAAGCCGGACATCGAGCAAATCTCTCACATATTCATGCCCGCCCTCTACGGGAAATTATTTGGTCAAGATGCCCCCTGCATGTCTTGGCGAGCGATGGAAACACTAGGTCAGGTGGCACACCGGTTCCCATTCGCTGAATTCACCATCATCCGAGTATTCGGCTCGTTTAAACCACCACACGCTCTTCCTAAGTTTGTTACCGACAAGGTACTCATGCAAGAGGTGTGTTTTCAGATGACCTTGGGTTTCTCTAACGTCCTTGCCAAAGGGAAGAAGAAACCTTGGCCTGCTCTACCTCTCACCATTGGTTCCTATACGGTCAAAGACTCCAGAGAAGTAGCGCGTGAAGGGGAAGAGGCGAAGAGCTATCACTTCAGAAATCTGGACCGCCGAAATTACGATCCAGTCAGGATAGTTCCCGAACATTGTAAAAGGGCCAATTTCAGATGGAGTTATCAACACATCGAGTGCCCGGATGAGGATGAGAGAAGAAATTGGTATAACGCAAACCGGCATCTCGCACCAGGAATCGACCATGACCGAGAGGAAACCGAGCACCAGAACATTGGAGTTTCTTCCTCCTCCAAAGATAAAAGAACACAGACCGGTGCAGAACCTGACACCGCGGATCAGCAAAGGGAAGCAGAAGCCCAGGCCAAACTGGAAGAGGAAAAGAAGAGGAAGGAAGATGAAGAAAGACGAAAGAAGGACGCCAGAACAGAACGGAAAAGGAAAAAGAGGAGGAGAAAGAAAGACAGGAAAAGGAGGCGCAAGCGGCGGCAGAACGGGCACTGAAAGAAGAGCTCGATAAAGTCGATCATCAGAAGAAAGCAGAACAGGCCGCCGCAACAAAGAGGAAACAAGAACAGGAAAAAGAGGCAGAGGCAGAACGTCGGAAGAAGGAAGAGCATGACAAGGCGGAAGCAGAGCGCCAGCAAAAGGAAAAAGAAAAGGGTCAAACGCAGGATGTAGAAGACGAGCAAATAGATGACATTGATCTATCTCCCCTGAATATCCCTGCAGGTGGCGCGGGAAGTAACCTTAATGTTGATGACTTTCTGGGGGAGCAAGAAGAAGAAGTTTTCGACTTGACCAGATTAACCTTTGACCAATTCTCTTTCAAGATACGGCAAGAGAAGAGGAAATCCTTGACGTCAGGCTATCCTGCCATCTCCACAGTCTCCACCAGAAAGGACATTGTCCCAGACACAAGGACAAATCCGGTTATGATAGCGTCAGCAGGCACCGCTTTTGCCGCAGCCACAGAAGAAAATGTCACAAGGATGAGCAGAGAGATTATTTCTTTACAGAACCGGCTAAAAGCGGCAGAGCAAGAGAAATCAAGGCTAGAGAATGAGATGCTCCAGCTCCAGGGTAGGCCCGCTCAAGTGAATGAGGTTCCACTGGCAGTCAAGAAAGAATGTGATGTGTTGGAGATGACAATGAGGCAAGTATACCAGGAAATGTTCACCCTGAAACAAACAGTGGCCCCATTGGCAGAGGCACGGGAAGAAACCAAGCAGAAACACGAACAACTCAAGGAAGCCTCGACAGCCTTGGACAAAATGATGACTTGGACAGCCCAGTATCAGCAAGCTCCCGAACACGTGCCTCGGAAGGATTGGAGTCATACGCAAGAGGCCAAAGTGCAAATTCGGATGAGTATGCAATCCAAAGACAAGCTGTCCAAAGATCTGGACAAAGTAGTGTCTGCGTATAATCACCTAATCAGTGGTATCGACTCCATGAACGCTCTTCATCATATTCCATCATTAGGGGCACTAAATGAAACTAAAGGCTGGGAACAGGTAGAGCAGGAAATTCAGTCTTTTCTGCAGCCAGTAAGGCAAGCCGCCGCCGCACCAGAATTCGAAGCATCACAAGAGAATCTGAACCGGTTGCTTGTCACCCCAGTGCAAATTTACACCAAGCTTGCTTCTCTCTCAATGATGATCTCCCAGAAGAAGGAGACTCTGGTGCCGAATGCTCTAGAATGTATGCATCGGATAAAAGAGGAAAGCCCTCTTGTCGCTCCTATAACGGCGGATTACCAAACTTGGAAAGACTTCATCAAAGGCAAGAAAGTCGACGCTCCAGGAACCTCGAGTGCGCGACCACCTTCATAAGTTGCAAACGCCGGGTCGCAGGTCACATTTGCGACCAGGTCGCAGGTCTCATTTGCGACCAGGTCGCAGGTCGCATTTGCGACCAGGTCGCAGGTCGCAATTTGTACAAACAGGAAGTTGAACCGTCGGGAAGTTGAACCGTCGGAAGGCCCTAAGTGCGGCTTTTGAATCTATAAATACCCCAGTGGGAAGCATTGTTAAGGGCTGCTCTTTTGTGGACTGAAAGGCATTATTGCATTGTAGCTGAAGAAGCATACTCTTGATATATGAAGTACAATACATGTTAAAACCCCTTTGATTGGATGATGTGTTTAGCCGTGACAACATTGTGTGTATTCTGCCTGTAGCTTCAGAATATCTTTTGATTAATGAATCTGTGTTATTAATAGTGTCATTCATGCACCATAGTTATCTGTGATTGTGTTGATGATGCTCAAGTTATTATCTACTTCATGATGAATGTTAATGAACTATTTTATTAGCATCTCGTTATATCCTTCGGAAAGTTAAGGGATATTCTTACCACAAAGGATTGTTTCTTTGGCGGTCAGATTATCTCGCATGCATACCTCATAGATGTGTTGTTAACGACATTTCCTGAGTTTATGCATTCTGTCTATTACCTTGCTACGCACAGTGTCATATATCGGTTTGATTCATCAGTCATGTATTCTATATCGTGTTAATAAGTGTATGTTTGCAGTTTCAATCAGGTTGCTCGAAACCGAAGAGATAGTCATTTAAGTGGTAGCCGGACCCACACCCCGGACGGGATCCCTACTCCAAACGATTCAAAGTCTAATTGGGACTTTCTACCGGGGAGATCCCCTACTGTTGGCCGGACATATTTTCCCGTCAACAGATTTGGCGCTAGAAGGAGGGCCATGGCATCCTCCCAACATACAACAGACATTCCATCCCAAACTCCCCGCCGGGAGGTCATAAATAACGAAGTTGCCCTTCCCCCTTTAGAAGATATTCCAACGGTGGAAGCCCGATACTTCGAAATCACTAACGAACAGCTGAGAGCCTTACGCCCAGTTGCTCGTAATCTCATCAGGGATTTACGGTATACCCCTATCATGGAATTTCTGGCCCACACTAGGACCCCTGCCGATAACATCACTCGCAATGGTGTGCTAGTCCGTACCGTACCCGAACTTGTTAATACCATGATTGAGGACCTCGCGCGGGCTGTCCAGGAAAATGACCCCGTTACCCACGATAGTGAAGGTTTCCCTGATACTGAACCCTTCCCCGAGCCACAGCCTGACTTACATCAGTGGACCAACAACCAAGTATATTCCCCACGAGAAGGAGAAGGGGAGAGAAGAAACGAAAGAGAAGGTAACACAGCCCGAAGGAATACAGAAGAAGTCAATAGGCCTCGAAGAAATGAAGGGAGAATCAACAGGGGTCAGGGTCGTGGTGGTAGAGGAAATATCATTCACGACCTTGGACACCACGCCAACCATAATCACCACCAAAACCAAAACAGACCTCTCCCTCACAATTGGGAGCTACTTAGAAACGTGAATAACCGGGAAAGGCACCGAGATGAACACTCTCGTCGTCATGAAGGAACCTCGGTGTCAGGGACGGGAAGTGAGTCTGAAGCAGAAACCCGAAACCATCAACGCCCCAGGAGGGTGCAGCCTCTGGCCTGGATGGCTCAATCCCCTTTGGCCCTTTTAGGTCCTCTCCATGATATGCCCAGACACCCAGAGAAGCATCTTCCTAAGTTCGATCCAGAGAAAGGCACATCGGCAAAAGACCATATTAGTAGTTTTTATCTGTCTCTACAAATTATGAGAGTTCAGTCCGATGACGTTGCGTGTCGACTTTTCCCACACACTCTTGTAAGCCAGGCTGCCTCCTGGTACCGCTCCCTACCCAGTGCGTCTATTGCTTCATGGGACCAGTTCCGTCGTGTGTTCCTGCAAAATTTTGCGGAAGATAAAACACCCTCTATGCTCCTCACCGAACTAAGCACCATCAAGTGTCATAGAAAAGAGAAAGTTAAAGACTTTAACCAACGTTTCGCAACCATATTGCAAAAATTCCCTCCAAACTTAGCGTTGGACGATTCCATCACCATCGACTACTATACCAAAGCCCTCCCTAGGGATATTGTAGTCTTCGTCAAACGCGAGGCCCGCGCTACTCTTACAGCAAATTACGCGGCTGCTCTCGCAGTAGAAAAAGACATGTTGTCAATAGGTGTCATGGATCATGATGGAAAGGATGATCACAAGTCAACCACTAAGAAAGGTCAGTCTTCCACCCCAAATAGGGAGAGAGAAACTTTCGATTTCGAAAGTATGGCCAAAACCCTCAAACTGCTAACAAATGAGGTCTCTGACCTAAAGAGGAAAGGCGTTGAAACCTCAAATACAAACAAACCTCCCAAACCTTTTTTCAAGAAAAACAATCCCAACACCAGCAGGCCTCCGTCAAACACTAGTGCCGCTCTCAACGTGGAGGAAATAGGGAAGGACAATTTTTGTTCTTTTCACCAAGCTGCCCATTCTGAAAAGACGTGTCCGCAATGGATCGGCAGCATGACCGCAGTGGTAAACCAGCTTCTGGATGATCAAACTCCAGGAAGCCCGACAGAGGATGAAGTTTCTGATCAAGACGAAGTTTCGCTCCTAGATGGGGAATCGGGAGCCTCTGTCTTAACTTTCGATGTAATCCGCGGGGGAGAGAGTCTCGCTCCCATTGATATTAACATGGCAGGAAGTCCCAAGGCTCAGCCTACTCGAAACTATAGTCTTAGAAGCAAAGGAGCTATCCCCGAACAATCATATGAAGACAAGAAAAGGGCTTTCTTGAGGAAAATTCTCCCCCCTAGCAACGAAGGACCAACTACGCCGGATAAGCCTACCAATAGTAACGGCAAAGCAAGTCAAAAAACCAAACTCCCAGTGGAACCATCGAAAACCACTACCGAACCTAGTCCCCAAACTGACACTAGCTACAACATAGTGGAGGACATGAAAAAGACCAGGGCTAATATCTCGCTCTACGAGTTGGCCCGCATCACGAACCAAAAGGAGCTTATCCTAAAAGCTTTCGCCAACAACCAAAATACGAAGACCGTTAGCAACACATCTGCACAAACCAGTCCAGATTTCCAATCTATAGTAAATGCGGTCAACACGAACTCGAGAGGGTCCACCCCTCCATTCCTCTTATCTTTCGAGATGTTCAACTTCAACGTTCACAATTGCCTCGTTGACTCTGGTGCTTCCACAAATGTCATGCCTTTATCTGTGTGCAAGAAACTCAACATCCTCCCAGAGAAAACTGACGCAAAAATCATTCAACTGGACAGATCACAAGTACCGGCAGTCGGAGAATTAAACAATGTCATCATCCGCCTCTCATCCGACTCGAGGGTTCATCAATGTATTGATATTGTGGTTGTCGACATCCCAGAAGCCTATGGTGTACTGCTTAGTAGAGACTGGTCTAGCAAATTGCAAGGATACTTTGCCACAGATTGGTCTCACTTATGGTTACCCTACAAAGGGAGAAACAACCAAATCAGAGTTGAAAGTGAACCATACATGAAACACACTGTAACTAATTTGGATGCCACAAATGAACCCATCAGCTTCGCCCAAGAAGAACTTGGTATGTGTTTTCTTGATTCCGTTTTTGGATGTTACCAACCTCCCCAGTCTGCAGTAGGCCCCGAGGTCCTTTCTGAAATGACACTCGTCGCAGAGGAACAAGCTCAAACTATATCACACCAACCCAAAATTCCTCCGCAAGACACCGCCCCCAAGGACCCGGAAAATGATATATGGACATTGTATTACGACGGTTCCAAGAATCTCGATGGTTCTGGTGCCGGCTGCGTTTTGCTTGATCCACATAAGAAAAAATTCCTAGTCTCTTGTCGACTCGAGTTCCAATGCACTAACAACACTGCCGAGTATGAAGCTCTGATCCTCGGGCTTAAGAAGGCGTTGGATTTGAAGGTGAAATGCTTACGGGTTATTGGTGACTCCGAAATTATCACTCGGCAGGTACGCAACACTATTCATTGTTTGTCTTCACATTTGAAGGCGTATCAGCAAGAGGTATGGCGATTAATTTCTTCCTTTGATGCTTTTGGAATTAAGTCTGTTTTAAGAATGCATAACGCAGCAGCAGATACTCTAGCTAATGCTGCCGCCAGGTTTACCCCTTTGAGGGACGGGTTTTCTATTGAAGTTATGTATAGACTGTCCGTGCCAGACAATATCACTAATCTGCGTGTTTTTGATGATGATCAACAGGTGCTGGAATTTATGTGCAACTCAGAAATATTCAAAGACGCTGCTATAGATGAAGATGAGCACGACCAGGCTATGCAAAAGGAGTACGAGCAGGTTAAGGGAAACCCCATGCCTAAAGGGGTGGTATCACTTGAAAAGCTATTTGATCTGCAAAAACCGTTTCCGTGGGCCCCCAAATGCAAAAGTGCAGAGCTCGATCTTGGCTCATCGACAAGTGAACTTGGGATCGGAAGATAATCCTAAATTCATCAACCTGGGGAAAGACTGCACCCCCCAAGAGGCCCAAGATTTCACTCAATTATTTCGCAAGTATCGCGACGTATTCGCGTGGACCTATGAGGACTTACGCACATACGATACGCGAATTATACAACATGTGATACCAATTAAAGAAAATGTAAAACCATTCCAACAGAAACTTAGGAAAGTACACCCTACAATGGAGCCACTAATTCTAAAAGAACTCAAAAAAATTTTAGACGCCCGCATTATCTTCAAAGTCCGCCATTCCACATGGGTGTCCAATTTAGTGCCGGTACGGAAAAAGTCGGGTGAGATTCGATTATGTGTAGATTTCCGGAACTTGAACCGGGCCTCAAGTAAAGATAATTACCCAGGGCCCCCTATGGAGCAGATATTACAAGCAGTGTCCGGCTCAGAGATGTTCTCTTTGTTGGACGGTTTCTCTGGCTACAATCAAGTACTGGTGGCTGAACCGGACCGGTTAAAGACTACCTTCCGGACTAAATGGGGAACTTTCGCATACCGACGTATGCCTTTTGGGTTAATCAACGCAGGAGCAACTTTCCAGAGAGCGATGGACATAGCATTCAGAGGTCTGATAGGCCAAAGTGTGGTGGTTTACTTGGATGACATTACTGTGTTTTCCAAACATCGGGGGGATCACTTGCGTCACCTCAGACAGATTTTCGAAAGATGCAGAAAATACGGTATCTCGCTTAACCCAAAGAAAAGTGTTTTCGCCGTAGCAGAAGGGAATCTGCTAGGCCATATCATAACGAAGCAAGGCATTGTCGTTGATCCAGAGCGTGCAAAAGCCATTTCTCAAATCCCTCTCCCCAGCGGTAAGAAAGCAATGCAATCCTTTTTGGGCAAAATCAATTTTGTACGAAAGTTTATCTCAGATTTCGCCCAGATAGTAAAGCCACTACAGGGGATGATAAAGAAAAATGCCATTTTCAAATGGAATCAACCCGAAAAGGAAGCCTTCGACCAGATCAAGAAAGCTATAGCCGAAGCGCCTTCTCTCCAGAGCCCAGATTTCGGCAGAGATTTCAGCCTGTACACGTTCGCTTCGGATTCATCTCTGGCAGCCGTGCTCACACAAAAGGACAGAAATAATGACGAGCGTCCCATTTCGTTCATGAGCACTGGCCTACAGGGAGCTGAATTAAATTATCCCGAAATCGAGAAACAGGCTTATGCGGTGTACAAAGCAGTTAAACATTTCAGACCATACATCTTGAAGAACCATGTCACAGTTTACGTTCCCCATCCAGCTGTTCGATCACTATTCATGCAGCAAGAGTTGGGTGAGAGGAGAGGGAACTGGGTTGCGTGTATGCAAGATTACGACTTAGAGTTTAAGCCGGCACGCACGGTTAAAGGGCAAGGTTTATGCCAAATGGCTGCGGAGGCCGCAGATTCCCAAAAAAATGAAGAAGATAATTGGGAGCAAGAGATTGACATGTACCAAACTGACGTCATGCCCCAAGAAAGGAACCCGTCTTGGTACTCGGATATCTCGGGATATTTAGCACACGGGGTATTGGAATCAAATCTAGATGCCCGGCAGAAACGTGCGATCAGACTCAAAGCCGCGTCCTACCGGTTAATCCAAGGGAAGCTCTTCAAGAAACATTCAAACGGAGTAATGTTGCGCTGCCTAGAACAGGATGAAGCTCAGAAGGTCTTAACCGAGTTGCACGATGGACCAGCGGGAGGTCATTTCGCCGGGGATACCACTGCTCATAAAATTATGCGTGCAGGTTATTATTGGCCAAACTCTTTTCGCATATGCCCACGCATATGTTCGGAAGTGCATTCAATGCCGTAGGGAATTCGCAAACCGAGAAGCGCGTCCCGCCGCCCCTTTGTTGTCGGCGTAGCAGAGGAAGAACCTTTTCAACAATGGGGTCTCGGACGTCATTGGTGAGATCTTACTCCCACTCTTCTAAGCAACACCGGTACATTCTAACTACCACCGATTATTTCACCAGGTGGGTTGAAGCAGCATCACTGCTACGCCAAATCAACGATCGTGAGGTAATGCAATTTGTCACTCATTCCATCATTACCAGTTTGGCGTTCCAACTTCCTTGGTTTTTGATAATGCAACGTATTTTTCATCTTTTGAAATTATATGATTTTGCTTTGGAAAATGGAATTGTTCTTAAAACACTCGCAAAGTACTATCCCCAAGGAAAATGGTCTAGCTGAATCAACAAATAAAAATATGATTCGCATCATTATAAAGACCCTTCTCTGTCTCACTCTCAACGCAACCGGCACAATGCCCTCCAAAATGCACTTTGGGGCTGATCGCGTCACTCCCTAAGTCCTCAATAGGCACCTCACCATATTTTCTCGTGTATGGGAAAGAAGCTCGCTCCCTCCCTCCCAATTTGTCTCTTCCCGTCCGTGCTGTCTGTCTCAAGAGTGTCATGGTACTCCCTTGCCCCGCCTTTGCAAACCCGCATTGACACCCCGCCGAAATTAGAAGAGGAAAGGCAGAAAACCCGGTGAGAAATTCGCCATCCACCGCAGCTCGGATCAAGAAGTGGTTCGATAAAAGTCCGCGGGAGATAAAAAATCTGAAGTAGGGAGATCCGTCCTAAAGTGGGATAAAAGCTCACGAAGAAAAGGGAAAACATGCCAAATTTCCAAGCACTATGGATAGGTCCCTTTCTGTGTTAAAGAAAAAGGTGGGTCCCCATACATTCCGATTGCAAACTCGGGAAGGAAAAGTCGAGGTCCTCCCCAGAACGGGCATGATCTCAAACACTATTTTACTTTGAGTAGCCCTCAAAGGGTCAAGTTTCGCTCATGTATTATAAAAGTCGTGTTATATTAAAAATATAAAAATAAAAAATCTTTCTCTAAATCTACAAGTGAAGGCCTTGTCTAAGTCGTCCCGCAACCTGCTCACTCCTTGATAGGTTCTATGCTAATGAAGGGCCCTTCCCGCAAAACACGCGAAAGCACTACAAACTCGCTTGTAATGGGCACCAAGGGATAGTACACTCGCCCTCCCACCGGAGTCTTCAAGCATAAGGAACCACTCTAGCGGCTTTGAAGGGTGCATGCAGTAAAGGTCTTACATAGCAAAGAAATCCGTATCACCGTGAGGGAATAGGGGCTAACTCAAGAGAATTGGCAGTGTCATTCGTGAAAAAACCCAAGTCCCTCATATAAGACCAGGAGCAACCTCTCAAAGCAAGCAAAATAAGCCTAGATCCCCATCCGCCCAGGAAAAAATATGCCCATCCAAATAAGTGCCACAGCACATCTCTCAAATAAGTGCAATCGCACACACAAATAAAGGGTAAAGGATTGAGAAAAGGCTTCCTCACAGGCAGTAGAGGTGATGTAACGACTCCGCCGGTGTACCGACCAAAGCTCGCCGGGCAAACAGGGAGCAACGTTCATGACTCCTTAGCGGCGTAGGACTCCGCCGAGCTTCGAGAGGTTCGCCGGGCAACCGCAGCAACACCATGAGGATGAAATAATTGTATCGGATCCCGCAGCTTGTTCGAAGTTTCTCCAACCCCTCACGCGTCCCGAAGCGCTAAAGAATTAAAATCCGGTTGACTCCGCACCCAATAAGCCAAAAGGCTGTGCAACTATGCAGGTGGCAAAGGAAGGAAGGTGTAAACTCTGAGGTAAAAAAGAACAAGCTAGTATTAGGCCCCTCCCTCCTCCCTCATCGACCCTTCATCCGCAAGAGACTCGAATTCATCTAGTGAATCGCCATTTGTTGTAGCCTCTACAACACCCTCCAAAAATACAAAAAAATAATAACACACACTTCAAGATTTTTGGAGCCCCCTTTGAAAACTAGAAAGAAAAAAACTAAGTAAAAGCTGGCGAAGGCAAGTCGCTAAGTCGCGAAACCATACTTTCTAAAACAATTGCGACCCATGCGTGACGAGCATGCGACTCCCGTCGACCCTAAGGCTCGCCAGGTCGCTAGTGTCGCGGTTTTCTGAATTAAAGAAATTTGCGATTGCAGTGACATGTGACCCAGGGTCGACCTAGGGGTCGCCAAAGTCGCTGTGTCGCAAGGAGAGGTAATCTAAAAAGTTCATCGAGCGACTAAGCCGACCTTGCGACCTAGATGACCTTAGGGTCGCTAGGTCGCAAGGTCGCAATTTTCCTAAACTCAACCAACTTGCGACCTCATTAAGTGCTCGCACGTGCGACCTTTAAAAGGGTAGGTCGCTAGGTCGCATTTGTCACTTGTCAGCCGAAAAGTTAGGAATTGCTCGACAGTCGACCGGCGCGTTTTCTTCCCGAGTAAGTTGCTATTTCCTCTCTCGTGTTTCCTTCATGAGCATTTCTTGCCCAAATCTAGCCTCCCCATTGTCTTAATTACCCGCCGGGGGGAGGTCGTGGGGTTTTTTCTTCCGTGAGGTTTTCATATTGTTTTGTTCTCCGTTATCACCATTAAACCCAGTGGTCACTTTTTTCTTGTCCAGCCCCTCATGGCTTCGTCCTACCATGTACACTGGGACCCCCTTCCGACCTTGTATGCTTCTCGTTAGGGGAGAAATGAACCCCAAGCCCTCGCGCGTCGAAACCGCAAAGGGGTGCTCGTGCACTCGCGACCCGGGGCCGACTCCCGTGCCGTCAAGGCCCAGCAGTCGCGCGATCCTCCGTTAGCGACTCGTGACCCCCGCGACCTCAGTCGCAAGGTCGTGAGGTCGCATGTGAGTTCTTTGGTTAATCGTGACCCCCGCGACCCTAAGAGAACCGCTAATTAAATTTTTCATGTGTAGACCGTATTTAGCCCATTATCATCATGTCTTTCTCATCCCCGGGGATTCTTTCCGAATGCAACAGGTGAATTTGGAGCAAGACACGATACCTGGGCCTCTCCGACTCTATCGACATGGCACCCCCGGTGTCCCGAAAGAAAGGTAAGAAGGTGGTGAAAGAAGAGTCGATACGTACGTGCAAACATCTCCTCCACCAATATACAGAGACACCCTTTGCACCTTCGCAAAGGGGGGGGGGACAAATTTCTAGGTGGTATGAAGTATACCACGAGTTCGCTATACCGTAAGATGAATTTCGTAAGATCTCCCTTGACCGGGAAGTATACCTAAAGGTCAAGAGATCCAAACTACATCTAGCAAGCACATCCGACCATCTTCCCCGTGTCCAGAAATATTAGATTGGATCATACGTAAAACGGATCCCGTGAGGTTCTTGATCCGAGATAGCAAAGGAAAAGCCAAGAACGTTGGAGGGCCTCGCACGCCCTGTGTCTACTACTCGCCGCCCCAACCCGAGAGAAAACTTTACCCCGAGATGGGCTTCTACCCATGAAGTACCCGTGGTTGATACATCAGGAAATGGTGGGCTGAACCGGACAAATTTAAAGTCAAGAAAGACCAGGATTGGCCTATGGCCGGTCTAAGGAAAGTGTATAAGTTAGTCGCCGCCATGCTCGCGCATTGTATGGACGTTCGGATGCCACCACCTTCAACGCGCATGGGCAACTATAATGGAATATGTAAATCTGAAAGTACCCGCACTCATTTCCAACTCGGGCCGGTATATTAATGGGCTCAATGCAAACAAATTTGGCTTCGGCTTTAGCCCCCGTATGAAGGAATGCCGTCGTAATTTTATATGGCTTCATATCTATTAGATGCCGTCAATGCCCGACCGCATTTTGAGGGATGGCCACATAACTACGACTCCGAACAAACCCAAGCAATCCATTTGCGTACCAAGGTATTCTGGGAATCCGTGCACAAGTCGATATTGAGCAAATCTCTCGTAGTATTCATTCCCGCCTTTCACTGGAAGCTATTTGGGCAAGACACCCCCCCGTATGTCTCTGGCGAGCAATGGAGACACTAGGTCTGGTGGCAATCGGTTTCCCTTCGCTCGAATATACAATCATTCGAGTATTTGCACACTCAAAGTACCACATGCTCGCCTAGGTTTATTACCGACAAGGTGCTTATGCAGGAGGTATGTTTCCAGATGACCCTGGTTTCTCCAATGTCCTCTCCAAAGGAAAGAAGAAACCTGGCCCTCTCCTCTCGCCCTCACCACCGTGCTTATATACAACAAGGACTTCGCAGAAGTAGGGGCTCAAGGGGAGGAGGTAAAAGGTTATCACTTTAGAAACTGGATTACCGAACATACGACCTACCAAGATAGTCTCCGTTAGCACCGTAAGAGGGCCAAGTTTAAATGGAGCTATCAAAGATGTCGAACGCTCCTACGGAGGATGAGAAAAGAACCGGGTACAACGCAGGCAGCAACTAGCCCCGGGGATTGACTCGACCGAGAAGAAGAGGATCACCAAAATTTAGAAGACAAAGAGCCATAAACTAGAGGCTCTTCTTCTTCTCTGGGATAAGAAAAACCTGCACTAATCAATGGCCCGACACCCCTCGGATCAGCTCAAAAGGAGCAGCAGGCCCGAGCCAAGAAGGAAGAGGAAAAGAAAATGAAGGAGGATGAAGAGAAACGTAGAAGAGATGCAAAGACAAGAGACTTTGAAAAGGAAACAAAGCCGAGGAAAAGGAAAGACAGGAAAAGGGAAGCACAAAGGCGTACGTAACAAGCACTTAAGGAAGAACTTGACAAAGCCGAATGGCCGAAGAAGGCGACCAGCCGCCGCACAGAGAGAAAAAGAAAAAGCGTCGAGAGAGAAGCAGAGGGCGTAGCTCGAACACATGAAGAAGGAGGAACATGACAAGGGCAGAAGCCGAGCGCCGACAAAAGGAGGAAGGAAAAGGACAAAACGCAAGGATAAAGAGGATGAACTAATAGATGACATCGACATATCTCCCCCGGGAGATTCCTCCGAGTGGCACAAAAAGTATCCTCCCCGGTGACGATTTTCCCGGGGATCAAGAGGAAGAGGTCTTCGACCCGACTAGATTGACATTTGACCAATTCTCTTTCAAAATACGACAAGAGAGAAGAAAATCCTCGGCGCAAAGCCATCCCGCCCTTATCCGCGGTCGCCACCGAAAAAGGACATCGTCCCGGATACCAAGACCAACCCGTAATGATAGCATCACGTTGTGCACCGCTTTATGCCGCGCTACGCAGGAAAATGTCACTAGAATGAGCAGGGAGATTATTTCCCTACAAAAACAAAGCTAAAAGCAACAATGAGAAATCAATACCGGAGAGTGAGATGCGACAGCCTCCAAGGTAAGCCTTCCCAAGTCAATGAGGTCCCACCGGTGGTCATGAAAGAGTGTGATGTGTTGGAAATGACCATGAGGCAAGTATATAGGGAAATGCTCACCCTAAAACAAACAAAGGGCCCCGTTGCGCAGAGGCACGAGCGTAAACCAAATCGTAGCATGAGTACTTGTGGAAGCCTCGTAGCTTTAGACAAAATGATAAACCGGATAGCGCAATACTCATCGAGCTCCCGAAAATGTGCCTAGGAAGGATTGGGGTCACACACAAGATGCTGCAAAGTACAACCGATGAAGATGCACTCAAAGACAAGTCAAGCTAAAAGACTTGGACAAAGTGGTGTCTCAGATATAATCACCCGATCAAAGTGGTATAGACTCCATGAATGCTCTTCATCACATTCCGTCGTTAGGGGCACCGGATGAAACTAAAGACCGGGAGCAGTGTAGATCGTGAAATTTAGTCTTTTCCGCAACCCGTGAGACAAGCCGTCGCCGCACCGTAATTTGAGGCATCACAAGAGAACCTAAATCGCTTGCTGCTTGTCACTCCAGCACAAATCTATACCAAGCTTGCCTCCCTCTCAATCCAAATTTCCCGTAAGAAGGAGACTCGATACCGAATGCCCCGGAATGTATGCATCGATTAAAAGAAGAAACCCCTCTAGTCTCCCCTATAGCAGTGCGGATTACCGTACCCGGCGAGATTTCCTCAAGGGGAAGAAAATTGACGCTCTGCATCTCTCAATCACACGACCCCCTCCATAGCTAAGTTCTTTCGGTCAGCAGTCGCGACCGCCCCTGTGTCGCAGTCGCGCATACGCCCGAGTCGGGCAGTCGCACTCGCACTCGGGTCGCAAGTCGCAATTTTTTTTCGCCACGTGTGTCGCATGTTCGTCCCAAGGTCGTAGGGAAGCCGAACCATCGCGGAAGTCGAAGCGTCGGAAAGCTCCGAAGGGTGTTTCTTGAATCTATAAATACCCCCGTGTGGCACAAAGCATGCGTGGTTTCTCTTTGTGAACTCGAAGAGCAATATTGCATTGTAATTGAAGGGTCATACTCTTACTCATATGAAATTCAGATACTTGTTAAAATCCCTTTGTTGGATGATGTATTTAGTCGTGACAAAACTCTGTGTATTCTCGCGTATAGTTTCGTAATATCGTATGATTAATGAAGTCGTGTTCTTAATAGTATCATTCGTACTTCATAGCTATCTCGTGATTGTGCTTCGATGATGCTCAAGTTTATCGTTTTATTCTTATAATGAATGTTAATGAACTATTTTATTAGCATCTCATTGCATCTTTCGGAAAAGTTAAGGGATATCCTCGCCACAAAGAACTCGTTTCTTTTAGTGGTCGTATTATCTTGCATGCATTACCCCATAGATGTGTTGCTAACGACATTTCCCTCGGGTGTATGCATTTTTTTCCATTACCTTGCTACGTTACGCTGTTATATATCGCCTTGATACATCGACCATGTATTCCGTATCATGTGAATGAGTGTATGTCTCAGTAGATTTAATCAGTGTTCTTCGAGACCAAAGAGAAAGTCATTTAAGCGGTAGTCGGACCCTACGGCCTCGACGGATCCCTATTCCAAACGGTTGAAAGTCTAATTGGGACTTTCTACCGGGGAGATCCCCTATTGTTGGCCGGACATATTTTCCCGTCAACAGATATGTATAGAGCTGCTGTTGATTTTGGGTTGAAATAATGTTTCCCTCAAGAGGCAAAAAGGCAACCGGATTCTCAAAGATCCACTCTTTGGTTCTATGGACATGTTTGCCCAAGCTACTCCACATATAGTGAATAAGAAATCATAACAATATGAAATCCAAATGAGAAATATGTTGAGTGTCATATGAAATGTTGGATGGTGCCAATAGTTCCCCAAGTGGTCATAATGCAGTTTTTGCTACTCAGTCGCCTCGATCATAATGTGGCAAGTTTTTTCCGAACCACTTGCTAGTGCATGTTTGCTCATCTACTAGAAATTAATAAATGGAATTGTGTGTCAAATAATCATACAGAAATGTAATAAAACTTGCCCAAAGCCATACAAGAAATGGCTATCTCCATCGCTAATGTTGGTCTTAAGAAGACCATGAAGCCCAAATAGAGGATTACCCTCTGTGGAGCAATGTACTATAAATGTATGGCAAAGAAATGAAACTATTTGGTTTGTTGATCAATACGCATAAAGACACAATCCTTACCACATATTTTTGGCAAGTCGATGGAGAGGTCCATAGATGATCCCTCCCATGAGAATCTCTCCATAATGGTCCGATATGTCTCCACGAGACCTCGTAAAGGAATGAATCATGTGATTCATGTAGAGTCTTCTTCTTGAGCAAGAATATATTGTCATGGTAATAGATGATTCCTTCCACCACTCTATACCTCCTCTCCTACTTTCCCATCAAGTACTTCATATATGAAGTAATCCTTGTAACACTCCATCAATAGATCTATACTCCCCTAGTGACAGTTGTTTTTTGGCCTTTGTGATAAGGCTCCGTCATCTCATAACTCCCCTCTTTGACATGCCAAATGCCAAAGTCACATGCCAAAATGCTGCTATGTATGGAAGATCCCTTCCTATGTGGAAGTATCTTCCCGACCCTCAATGGCTATGGATTAGCCCCCTTGCACCATGATTGTGCCATCATATACTCTTGGAACACCATGCAAGTTATGGGAGAAAGTTAACCCATACTATCCTAAGAGTAACCAAAGCAACAATGAATCTGTTTGCCTCCTCATATCATCATCATACAGTACCATGGAGTAAAAACATGATGATTGACATGAAAAATATCACATCAACCCTAATATAACCAAACTCCTTATCGCCACATGATGTAAGTGTCATGCCATGTCCCAAAAAATGATACACCACTTGGACATAGGATATGTGATGTGATGGACAAACTCTCTCAAGAGTAGCTAGTGCAAACCCATGCCTCCCCCGCCGCCATGTGTCATAGATCTACAAGTAGCTCACCAACCCCTTGCTCATCATCCTCACCCATCCATCCACTCGTGGGTGTCTCCTATCATGCTCCAGCTTTGGTATCCCTCGAATGGAGAATACCATCCTCCCGGATCCGATGACTATATTTGATCTCTATGATATGCTAAAGTGAAACTTCTGGGGATCTCTATATAAATACCACTCATCAATCGCCCAAGCTGAACCCATAAGGTTCCAAATATGTTGTAGGCAAAATATTCTCATTGAGCTATGAGGTGCTCATCAAGAAGGATCTACCATAATAATGGGAGATGTTATCCATCATAAGATGTCTCTCATCAACCATCTCCCTATCCCATGAAACATAGGGTAAAATGGTCATCGAATGCTATAATAATAGTTGGGCCCCCCAACTCATCACCCGGGCTCAATGACAAAGACTGCCGATCTCCATGATGGTGCATCTACTCGTCTCATGGTCGTGCCCAATGCCGAACACACGATCTTCCGCATTGGATTGATTAGGATTATGCTCATCATATCCTCCAAAACTCTACATTCCAACAAAAAGTGCTTTCGTGTGGAGCTAAACAATGAGAAACCAGTGATGGCGATGCATCTCCTCCTTGAACCAATCAAGGGTCCTTTGCCATAGTGATAGTATGCCGCCCCAAATCAGCAATATGCTTTAACCCTTGGTTATGTAATTGCCTTGATGGCATGTCCCCACAACTCTCCATCTAATGTGCTAAAATAATATGGGGTGGAAATGTTTGCATACCTTGATAAGCCGATCCTTGGGAACATCTTGGACAACTACAAGGGTTCCTCTCCTATCGGCGGTAATAACTCCTCCAACCGCCGGTGATGGTGATGGTTGCTTCTGCTCACTACCGCACCAACGCTCGGTATATGTCTTCTCGTTCCTCATGCATCCCCCCGAATAATTCATGTGAATCTCAATGTCAAGAGATCAAAACCATCTTGCAAAGGTGCAAGTGTTCCTTCTCCGATGCAAGTACTCTCGCACTCGAAGGTGGTGGAAGTTGCTCCTCTTCCCTGGGAGTGATAATGCCGACATCTCCCCTCGCTCCTCATCTATTTTCTCATCTATGTCGTGAAATATCTCAATAGGAATTACCTCTAGTTTCCTCTATCAAACTTCTTGATCAACCTTGAGTAAAATATTCATAAGCAAATCACTCTTGTATGTTTCAAATGGCTAAACCACCAAACATTTTCCTCACCCTCAAGGTGCAAGTATCGCAATATCAATAGATTCTCTTTCTGCACATCGGATGTAGAAGGAAGAATGCATCTAAATTCTTCCTCCAAGCCTTTGATGTGCTTGTGGATGACCCATCAAAAGTAGATAATAGAAATCTATCGTGTATTTTTTCTTCTATCGCCGCTCGCAAGGTCTCTCGCTCTTCTTTGATCCGAATGAATTGCTAGAGAGTTAGATTCTCATTAAAAGCCCTTGATTCAGATTTTTACTCGCAAGATAATAACTTAGAGTCTCATGATCTAAGTTTCCTCCATTTCCATGCCTTTCACCTTCCTCTTCAAAGAAAGTGGACATAGTAGAGTGCTTTGGAGCTCTATGCAATACTAGTTCCTTCTCGCTACCGATAGGAAGTGCTTGGACCTTCCTCATCTTGAAACCCTATTGAGGTCTCCTTGTGTCTCCCTTCTCATTTGTTTGACCTCCTTGGAGAGGCCCTACATATATCTAAAAAATAAATGAGGAAAAACTCATTCCTTCCATCATTATGGATCTCTTCTTCTTGTGTCATAAGATGTATTTCACACAAGCCGAGCCAAAGATCATGCTCTAATACGACCGTAATATCCCGTAATGGAAAAAGATAGGAATATAGAACATAAACTAGAAAATGTCGTGATACTTCAACACATAAAATTTAAGAAGGTCATATAGCCATCATATGAAACCTTATAACAACAAGTGTGTACAAGATCTTGAGGAAAAAGACACTAGTGTTAGGCAAAACAAGCCTTTAGAGAACTAAGTACATAAAATATAAAGCACAACTTCTATACAAGAATGTCGTAGGATAAGAAAGCACTGCCTTTTAGCCGGGCTTACCGTCGCTATAAATGTAAACACATGGATCCGATAATGGGGTGCTTAGAAAATTCCGTATCAAAGATCTAGGCCTTCTAGTACTATTCCAAGATAAGCCGAAGGGGTTTCTAAATATTCAAAATGCGTAATATACAAAATGTGGCCCTAGGGCTGAATATTACTCGCAACTAGAGGCCGATAGGAGGTGGCTGATCTGATGTAGAAATGGCTAATATCCTCCTTACAACCTTCTCGGGATAAAGTGCCGATCCCTTTATTGGAAAACAGTGGTCAAGAACTTGGGTACATGACCACCCACCGCAACCGCACTACAAAATAACACAGCTTCCGGAGGAGACTGCGGGATTGGGGGTGAATGTTTTTTCTTGGCCTCGATGCTAGAGGGTGGAATAAAGAAATAATAAATTCCTCACAAGCTTCCCTGGATGAAGGGCTTCTCCTCCACCGGAAAACAAGCTCGTAAATTGGGTTTCTCAACCCTCCACTACCGCAACCCTACAACACAACACAATCTTGAAGGAGACCGGTGGCCGGGAATAATGGTTGAATCTTGGCCCAAAGTCAGATAGTGGAAATGATGCTCAATAAACCTCTCCTACGTAGGCACTCAAAGTCCCCCCAAGGATGAGGGTGGGATTCCCGCTCGAAAATAGCCTTGTGCTAAAATGAAAGACAAATGTGACTTAGCTAAATAGTCAAGCGTGAAAATAGTCATACAAGACCAATACAATATCAATAATCCAAATCATGCCTTCTATGGCTGCCATCCTCTTATTTTTATTCTTGGTGAGCTTCCTCACCTTGGGTCCCACTCATTAAAGAAGTTATCTCTCATGCATACACTCCTCCTCTATGACTCGTGCTATCCTACATTGACCTTGTCCACATGCTTTAGCCCTTGTTCACACCTTAAGGTGCTCTATATAGCTAATACAATGATCCACATTCACATGAGAAGTGGTTTTTATTCCTACTAAAGAGATTTATGGGTCTCTCTACCCACTTATTCACCTTTCTTTTAATCAAAAGAAAAAATTAATATTAAAGCTAGTTCGAAGCTAATTAGGAATATTATACATTTATATCCAAAAATAGTTTTGATTAGAGGAGATCTATAAACACTCACGTAGTTTATCCAATTTTTATGATCCTTTAATAAAATTTTCATTTTGGTTTAGCTAAGCGTTGGTCTTTTCTAATTCTTTTTTTGGTGGAGACAATTTCTTCCTCCAAACCTCTCTCACATTCTTTGCCCTTCTCTTTCAAATATTCTAATAGGGTATTTTCAATCTTATCGGTTTCCTCCAACTTCACCTTTAGTAGAAGAAGTGATGAATATTCAAATTCATTGTTTTCTCTTTCCTACTTTACCAACAACTCTTTTTTTTTCTTGTTATTTTTTTTTATTCTATGAATTTCTTCCAAAGAAATTACCAATTCACCATACATATCTACTTTGGCCTTTTATTCATGAAACTAATATTGCCCTTAAATCTTGGGTTTCTATAGCCATGAGCATGAAATAATTTATCCTTTCTTCATAGGAAAAAAATTTGCTCATCCTCATCCTCTCGAGGACGTGTTATCCTCTTAGGTATATAAACTCTTCTAGGCTTGAAGTTTTCTCCTTCTTGACTCTTTTATATTATTATATTATTTATTACTACATAGTGAGCTAGTTTTTCCAAAATTAAAGCATTTGAACGAAAACTTACATTTTTTATTTTCTCCAAATCCCTCTTTAGACTTATGAAAAAAATTAGCGTCTTCTATATCAAATCCATAGCTTGAGAATTCTTGATAATATTTGGTCTTATTATCTCGCTTTAAATGTTTATTCCCTTTGATGTAGATCTATCTTTTGAAATTCTCATTTTATAGGAAGTTATAGTTCCATGCAAATGATCGCCTGTGGATCATTTGCATATCCTTCTATTTTTTTAAATATTTGAAAAATATAAAAACTAGAAATTGTTGAAAAAATATGTTAAAGTATCAAAATTTTATACTTTAGCATGAAAAATATTTATGTTCATTATACCCGAATTAAATTTTAAGCATTTAAACTTTATATAAGTGGGTTCCGTATTTGATACTTAAAGATCGATTGATTTGTTGGGTAGAAAGCGTTGTTGATAAAAGTTCCTATCAAAAGGCCCAACATGCGGGCACAATTAGCGCACAAGATATCGAGACGAGTGCGTCCTCAGCTTGACTCGGCTGGATCATGTGGGACAACGAGATGAACAAAGGTAGAGTTGAATGTGGGGGGCACCGCACAAATTTTTTTCCTCCGTACTCGGGGAGCTCCCTTGCAAGTGACGTAAGACGTTGAGTTGTTCACACCGTCTTCCACGCCGTGGAATCAACCGCTCGCTAGCGCATCTTGTCGCATTAAATTTAAAAGCCGCGCCACCTATTTAAAGAATATTTTTATTTTTTTTTCAAATCATTTGTAATTTGTTGCGCTCGCATCCTCTTTTCGCTTTTCCGTCACCCGCATAAATTTGACCACTCCCGTGAATTGTTCTTACGTGAAATTTTCAACCATGGCTAAATCCGTCATCTCTATCAGTTCATCTAGCCATATCCCTCTCATAGATACCGAGAGGGATATCCAAAATACTATATTTTCTCGTAATTCACCTTCCTTTCTATCAACAAGTCATCTTGATTGATAATGCTTTCTCGTTTATTCCGCCATGGTCAAGTCCGTAATTCTTTCGCATGAATTTCAAAGACCCATATTTTCCCCCGAATTTATCTATTGGTTGGTGTCACCATGTATCCCGGGGAAGTGTTTTTGTTATGAATTCCTAAGGAGAGAACGTTTTGCAAGTATCCACCCAAGCATCCGCCAAGCCCTTTTCTATCCCGAGTAAGAGTCATCCATCCAGCTTTTTATAAAGATTCGTTGGTACATTGTTATGATAATCTTGTAGTTGAAGAGTTTAATCACTCATGTTTTATTTGAAACTTGACACGAAGCAATTTCAACCAGATCGTAAAGAGTTTTCTATGGAGGTTTTTGACGTAGAGACTCGTCCTCGTATTAAGTAACATTGCAAAAATTTTTGGGTAAAAAATGATGATAATACAAAGGGAAAAATCTACTCCCTAGGGGATGTTTTCCATGATGATGAAGCTAGGAATGGTGTTGGATATTCTATCATATTGGTAGAAAGTAGTCAATTCATAGCTAATGAGCCTTTCATTAATAGGTTCTTTCAAATTTCCTTCATTTATAGTATACTTGTTCTTATATTAGAATGTGGAATAATTCATGCATTTAGGTCTAAATATTATGGATGCAAAAAAACAAGACAATCGTTGATATTCGGATGTACGTAGTTAGAAGGGAGTAAAATGAGGCTAGATTGTTTGATTTTGCTAGCTATTACATGTCAGCTTACATATAAAATATTGAATGGAGTTCCTCCTCCCTCGTTTTTTACCTAAAGCTCGTAGAGTTCTTGCATTTAGGAAACAATTGCAAATTTGGAGATTGGTTTGTTTTTTTAGGATTACTTCCGAAATAAGGTCGATATGAGAAAGTGTTGAGCCTTATAGACTCCCAAAATTTGTACCAATGAGGCTTTTTTGATTTAGAGTTTATTATACAGAGCCTAAATGTTGATCGTGTTCACTTTGTGCCTATGAAATAAATTACCCATGATTGTAGGCCCTTTCATAGTCAATATGAGGTGTATTTGATGAAGTCACAAGAATGTTAGATGGGATGCATATGCTACTAGGAGAAAGTTGGGCTTATGACCCTTATGGTGTAATTTCAAATAGAAGAATTGAGAATGGGTACTCTTCTTTCATTCATGAAAGTAGGCCGTAACAGAGAAGGTAGCAAGTAAAGGTGTGATGAGTTCAGCAGGTGCAAACATTCGTACTCCTACCATAGCAAAAAAATAAATAAAAGAAACAAAGAAGTGGTTATTGATCTAGATTATGAGGAGCAGGGAGTCAAGAAGAGAACAAAGTTTGCTAAAGAACCTACATCTAATTCACTCCGGTTTTTTCTTTACATTTGGGAGAAGAGCAAAATTCTCCCCCGTGTCACCCAGGAGTCATGAAGCCTCTCATGAATAAGTGCCTTTGATCAAATAGATGTTTTCACAAATCGAGGAAAGAAATCGAAGATTAAGGCCAAGCATGGAGGCCCAAGCCGAACATCAAGTTGCCGCCGATCAAACAAGATTGTTGACTATAATGGATCTTGAGAAAGATCAATTTAGAATTTCCCCTCGTCATATCCTTACGTACATGTCAATTGGTTCTTCCAACAATTTCAACACCGTAAATGTGACCGTGGATGTGAAGAAAATTCCACCGATGGATAAAATTAATTTGCATATGCAAACAAAGTCGCACTTGGATTGTAAATGACCTCACAAAGACTAATGCAATGGCAATAAAGGCGTAAAATATGTTGGGGAAAGTAATTAAACAATTGAAGTTAGAGAAGGCTAACCCAAGAGCCTTAACAGCTTCGTAATGAGGAATTGAAAATAATCATTATAAAGATTGGAGTATACCCCAGTTGACAAGATCGTTGTGCAGTAAATTCATGCAAAGTGCCGAGGTAGAAATATCCACATTGAGGAAAAAACTAAAATTACCCACTGAGAACATTCAATGGTCGATAAGTTGTAAAGGTAGAGAAGGAAAAGGAAAAGCTTTTACAACAACTCATGCGTAAAGATGAAGAAATCTCCAAAAATAAAGAAAAAACTCGCAATTTCATTGCAAAATCATATTGATAACCATAAATGTACTTTTGTTTTTCCCACAGTAATGATGATCCTCGCTACGTATTGTTCAATTAAATACCGAGTTGCGTATGGTTGAAAGAGATCGAAGAAGGCTCAAACAGATCTCGGAGATCCGCAACAAAGTTGATTAAAGTCATAGAAAATGAAATTGACAAGTACAAAATAGATTTCCGAAATGTCAAGCCGAGATTAAAAATCTCAAAGAAAGACCGAAAGAAATATCTCACTAATACAAGCCAAATACATCATTTGACTCGATATCATTTCGTAAATGAAATATAATTGGTGCTTCTTGATGATAGTTGCAAAAGAGAAAAGTCTTATTTTAGAATGTGAGGAACCAATCATCTCTCGATAAACAAAAATCAATTAATAGATCCATTTGGGTCGAAGATTCATTGATTTTATTAACTCCTAAATCATATCATGAATTAGAGGAGAATGACATGTAGGACAAAATGTTGTATGCAATAGAAATTAACAAAATGATTGTCAAAAATGATCTTAGAAAGGTCGTAGAAAAGAAGTTGATGGAAATCAAGGAAGCAAAGAAGTCGCCTTTGATAAGTTTATTTGAAAAAATGACAAGAGTAGGCTTGCCATCATGTTGGCCTGATGAAATCTTTTTTCCATGGAATTCTTATGACAACTTACTAATATTGACAAAAAGAAAAGGTGATAACATGCATGAAAAGACTCGTGTGCTTAAAGGAGAAACAATGGTCAACTTCAAACTTTGCGTAGACATTTTCAACTATTGTGGATGGTAAAGACTCTTTTCATAGAAAGGTTGTCCTATGACTCGAATTATTGCATTTAGATTGGAATATCACAATCTAACACATTCATCCAGACGAAGGTAGAAATGTGGAAAAAGTGCAGAGCTTGGACAATACACCCGCCAAAAGGATTAGCATCAAAGGAAAACAACCGCTTGACCTGTAAAAGAAGCCACGTCATCAAAGAATTCCTATAGATTAGGATATTTATTTTATATTATTTTCCGAAGACATTGTAATTATAATAAGACATTTTCTACAGGCATGTAATGGACAACCTTCGAAGTATTAAGTATTTTTTTGTAGTTAGGATTGGTTACAAGAAATTCCAATTTTTTTTACCGTATTTAATGTAATTTTCAAGAGAAGGAAAGGTTCCTAGTTTTGGACCTTCGCACAATTATTTTTGTACTCGTAAATTCAAAGATTAATGAATGAGTAAGCAAGTTTCTAGCATTTTGTTTATGTTGAAATGTATTGGAGTTTACATTCTCGTGTTTTATATCTATGAATAAAACAAATTTATGAGCAAAGCAGTGTCTCGTTTTTACTTCGTATGTAAGAGTTAAAAACCTTAATTGGTGCTCCTTTGTTTTAACTATTTCTTTCATATATTTCTTCTAGGGTTTGAGATGATATTTTCCGTATAAGGCAAGATATCATTTTGGGCTTCTTCTTTCATTTTCTTATAGTCACTTCATTCAACATCAACAAATGGTAGCATTGTGAGGTATTCATCATATTTTATATTTAAGGGTTTGATCATAAATACTTGAGGGTTAATAAAACAAAGACATACATATTTGTGACATAATCATATAAATGTCTTAAGCACTAATTCCTTATCACAAAGCCTAAGGGATTGTCTCTTAAGGTACAACATTAATTGGCGTAGTTGCCGGGGAGCGAAGAATCAAAGTTTTCCTTTGGGGTTTTTTGTCTCATATTTCCTCCCGGTTGTTCAGTAGAGGAGGAAATACTAAATTGTGCCTTATTTTAATAATTCTCGGCTCCTAAGAGGCCTCACATGAGGTCAAATACCTCTAAGAAAAAATCCCTTATTCGTCGCATCCAAAAAGTTAGTTTCAAAGAAGGAACAAAAAAATAAAAATTTCTACACTCGATGCCACACTCGCTTGTACTGTGCGCAAAGCTCTCATATCTTACCATCCAAGGATATTTCCCGAAAACTCATTTTCTCGAACAAGAATCCTTAGCCTCACTCATTCATTTCCAAGAACTAACATTAGAAGAACCATCTTTTGAGTCCGTATCATTTCCATTCACAGGTTGAACCTAATACAGCTTGCCATTTCTTCTCCGATATTGTTCATCTACCCCTTCCCATATCAATTTTTCCAACCCATTTATCCCCACCTACAACTCTGTATTCATTTTACCCCCGCTCAAGGAGCAAAGCCAATCAATGCATAAACATGGAAGCCCTCGCTTTTCTTGATGAATAGATATGCACCATTAAATCTACCCCAACTAATGAATGCAATGCCTCAGGAGTACCTTAAGTTGCTTCTTAGATTTAATGGTGAAGATGAAATAATCCGCCGAACAACACTTGCCTTTGTTTTTTCACTTTATGCTGAAATTTTTAACGTAGAACATCTTGATGTTGTAATGAGAATTTTTGTGCAGTTTTCGAAAAAGGAGAGGCAAGAAAATGGTTCAAAGGATTACCAAATGGTTCAATCAATGATTGGGATGAATTAGAAAGACAATTCATCTAGAGATGGGGTGAAAAAAAGAGACCATGGTTATTCTTTAACAAAATTTATTGCTATGAAGAAAAAAATCAAATGAAAACATGAGTGATTTTATCAAAAGGTTTAATAAGTTGTACAATATTTTTCCTATGGAAATGAAACCTCCTCCTATTGGAGCAAGGGATTTTTTTTGCCGGGGCATTTGTATCGATTTCAGTTTTACCTTGAGAGAAAGAATATCCCCCCACTCTTGAACAAACATTCAAACTCATGCCTTAGAGATTGAGGAAAAATATGACTGCCGCTAGAAAAGTTCAAGATAAAGGAAAAGCCAAAGAAGAAGACTCATCACAAGATCAAAGGATCAATGACATGATTAAGGTCATTAAAATTTTGTCAAACAAACTAGTAAATATGGAATTAGACAACAAGAAACCTTTCGCACAACAAAAAAAAAGGGGTTTTCAATCCCCAATTCGTAAAACATCCCCCTCGCATTCTACAGAGAGAAGGACAAGATCAAGACCAAGTCCAAGCACCTTTATATATAGAGGAAACACCATCACATTCTCGTTGATGATGATCGTAAAGAAGATGAAGATCAAATTTTTGCCGTGTATATGGAGGATGGTGAAATAGAAGAAGAAACTCGAGAAAGAATATGCAAAGAAATGTAAAGAAGCCGATGTTTCATTTGATCTGGGAAGAAATGGATGATTATTGCAAACAATTTATCGATTTTATGCAAGCGCGAGTTGCATAAAAAAATATGATTTGAGGTCAAAAAAAGAGGTTGAGAACTCAAGTATGATGAAGAAAAGGAATAAGAATCGCACCTACTCCAATGGCGACTCCACTACAGAAGAATCCAATTAAAAACGACGATAAGGGGAAGCAAAACTCCCCATGAATCAAGAAAAAGAAAAAGAGAAGCAAAGCAAGGTAAGGTTTCCCAAATAAAGCCTAATGACCCTAATATGTTGGAGAATATTGTTACTATTCCCCTGATCAACATGCAAATTCAAACAAAAAACCAAGAAGAACTCGAAAAGTTGTAAAAACAAAATCAAACTTTCAGCTTTTCGAAAGAGTTAGAAAAAAGTAAAGATTCAAGTACCACTTCTTGAGTTGGTTAAAACACTCGGTTATAAGAAATAAATTGCGAATTTATTAATTTATCTCATTTCCGATGAGGTGGGTGATATAGTGAATCAGCAAGAAGAGAAACCAATGGTTACTTTTGGACCTCATGTTGAAGAGGTAGATTCTTCGCTCGCCCCTTTTTATATATCAGCTTTGTTGCATGATTTCATTTATATAATTGTATGCTATGATTCGGTGCATCACATAATCTAATGCCATTGTCCGTAATGAATGAGTTAAATTTGGTAAATCACCAATCCATATAGAGACCTTTATTCCTTTGATTCAAAAAGGGTGAAGTGTGTAGGTATTATCAAAGATATGGTTGTTTCCTTGGCTCAAATTCCACTTAAGAGTATTATGATGGATGTGGTAGTAGCGTATATTCCAACCAGCATTTGGTATGTTGTTGTCTAGATCTTGGGGGAAAATCTCGAGGAGTTTTGAAATTGGATTTCACATATGCCATTATTCCCGTTTTTAATGGGGAGGAAAGGAGGTTATACAGAGAAACCATATTTTTTGAAAACTACTACCAAGAAAGATGTAGGTAATTCCCCCATTTATGGTCAAGAGAAGGAGGATCTCTCTGTTTCATGCCGCATGAAGATGTAGAATTCGCCGAAGATTCACAAGAGCATCTCTCTTTAGCCGATGTACATAAAGAGTCGTGTTCAAATAAAATTTGGAAGTGTTATTTTGATGGTGCATTCTCTAAGGAGGGCATTGAGCCGGATTCATATTTATATCTCATGAAGGTAACTTTTTACCTTTTTCCTTCAAATTGGAATTTGAATCTACTAATAATGTAGCCGAATATGAAGCATTGATTCTAAGTCCGCAAACATCTAAACATATGGGAATTCGAAACCTATCTCTATTTTTGGTGATTCTCGAAATAATAATAAGGGAAAAATTAAGAATTGGTGTCGAATAAACATCCCGCATTGAGATCTTATAGAAATGAGGTGTGGTATCTAGTTGAAAATTATTTTGAAGATTTTAATTGATAGTTTATTCCAAGAGAAGAGAATAGAATGGCGTATCTCATTGCGCTCATGTACCAAGTACATTTATGCCACCAATTAATGCAAGGTTGAGATATGAAATTGAATTGAGGCACATGCCTTCAATCCTCGATAATGTAAAGCATTGGTAGATTTTTGAGGATGATTAGTCCAGATTAATCAATTTTTAACGATGATTGGAAATTTTGAAGATAGTCAAATTGATTTAGAAGTTGATGAAAGTGGTTAGAGTGATATGTCTAAAATGTAATATGAAACATTCAATTGGTGATCGAAGATAATTCAATTGAAGGATAATATTTTTCCTAGAGGTTTGGTACCTCTTAAGAGATTGTTTGATGCTAATGATGTGGCAAAGAACCGTAAAAATGTATCCCAAGATGGAGAAATGGAGGACTATAATTTAGGAACTCAACATGAGCCTAAAATAGTAAAATTGTTTAAAGGAGTTCCTAAGGAGTACAAAAAATGGTATGTGGATATTTTTAAACAATTCATGGATGTATTTGCATGGTCATATGAAGATTTAAAAATTTATGATCTAGATATTATTCAAGATAAAAATACCACCTAAAGATGGGGTTAAGTCACACAAGAAGAAGCTCAAACAAATTAACCCACTATTACCGGCTCTAATTGAAAAAGGGGTAAATAAACTTTTTGCAAGAAAAAATCATAGTTCCACGAAGATATTTAGATTGGGTTTCCAATGTGGTACTAGTCGTGAAGAAAAATGGAGAGGTAATATTATGTGTGGATTTCAAAAATTTGAATAGAGCTTCCCTAAAGGATAATTATCCTTTACCAAAGATGGATTTTGCTTCAGTAGAAAGTAATTGGATCATTCAAGTTATTCCATGGTTGATGGTTTCTATGGGTACAACCAAGTACCTATTGAAAAGGAAGATCAAAAGAAAAAAAACCTTTACCACGCCTTGGGGAATGTTCATGTATGCCAGGATGCCATTCGGTCTCATGAACGCAGGGGCTACTTTCCAGAGAGAAATGGATATAACATTTGTGGGTGAAAACTTTGTAGTCATATGTTTGGATGATGTGACTATGTTTTCAGGTTCTAATGATGAGTTCTTAGAGCATCTGCAGAAGGCTTTCCTGAAATGCAGGATGTTTGGGTTATCATTGAATCCTAAGAAATATTTGTTTTTTTTGGAGGAAGGTAAGTCGCTGGGACATATAGTTTCAAATCAGGGGGTGAAATTTGATCCAACAAGAGTTGAGGCTATACAAACAATCCCATTTCCTAGAAGTAAGAGAGATATCCAAATATTTCTAGGGAAAATTAATTTTCTCAGGAGATTTGTCCCAAATTATGCTGAGATTGTCAGAAGCATAACAGATATGCTGAAGAAAATGTTGAAGTGAAATGGGACAACGATGCAAGAGAATCCTTTGCTAGGATTAAAGAGGCACTTAAAGAAACTCCAATTTTGATCAGCCTAGATTATCAAAGTCCTTTCCAAAGTTTCTCATTTGCATCACCTTCTACCATTGCTGCGATGTTGCTGCAAAAGAATGAAGAAGCAAAAGAGAAAATTGTAGCATTTTTCAGTAAATTTCTTAGAGATGCAGAACTAAAATACATTATTTTGGAGAAACAGGTATATGATTTATTTAAATCATTGAAATATTTCAGGATTTATGTACTTCATTCTCAAACAGTAGCATATGTACCCAAATCATCTATAAAATATGTGCTAGTTCAAAGGGATGTGGAGGGAAAAAGAGGAAAATGGATTGCTAAATCCAAGAATATGATTTGGATATAAAGCCTACTAAGCTGGTAAAAGGACAGGGTCTGGCAAAATTTCTCACAGAGTCTAATTTTCAAGCTCTGGGAATTAAATTGCTTGCGCCCTTGGATGAAGTTGTTGATGAAACAAGTCAAAGTAGCACAAAATCAGCAATCAAGTACAAATTTCTCTACTTTGATTGGTATAAGGATATTGTTCACTATTTGTGCTTCTTCTCTTGTCCTCCCTCAATAAACAGAACAAAGTACAGAGCTCTTATACTCAAAGCTCAACCTTATGTTATAATTGATGCTAAATTATATTGGAAGGATCCTTCTAGTGTTTTTTTTTTGTGTTTGACAGAAGGAGAGTCAATGGAGGTTAGAAAAGAGTACCATGAATGTCTGTGTGGGGGCCATTATAGCTAGAAATTTACTGCTCATAAAATCCTCAAATCAGGTTTTTACTAGCCTTCCTTATTTGCTGATGTAGACAAAGTGGTTAGAAGTTTCCAGAAATGTCAATTGTTTGCAGAAAAAAGAAGTTAGCTCCTCTAGCTCTTCTCCCTGTATTTTTTGAAGAACCTTTTAGAAAATGGGGACTGGATTTCATTGGAAAAATCAAATTACCATTAAGTGGGTATTTTAAGTGGATTCTAACTGCCACTAATTATTTTACAAAGTGGGTGGAGTCAATACCTACCAGAAAAGCAAATGATCTGATAGTAATGAAGTTTCTGGAAGAGAACATCTTCAGCAGGTTTGGACGTCCAGTGAAGATTGTAACAGACAATGCTCAGGTATTCAATTCAGTCAGATTCATAAATTTTTGTCAAACATATAATGTCATTGTGTCTCATTCTACATCATATCATCCTCAAGGGAATGAGCTAGCTGAATCTTCTAAAAAGACATTGGTTAAGATTTTGAACAAAACAATTTATGAGAATCAGAAGAACTGGGATTCAAAGTTGACATTCACTCTTTGGGTACTACTAGAAGATCTACTGGTAAGTCCCCTTATGAATTAGTATATGGTACTCAAGCTTTGTTTCCAACTCAACTAGCTAGACCAGTAATTTCTTTTCTTCAAGAAGCACAAGAAGAACCTAATGCATTGATAAGAAGACTGAATAAGGTGATAGAATTGAGTGAGAGCAGGAATAAATTTAGATAAAACTTGGTCACCTATCAAGAAAAGATGAAGTCCATTTTTGATAGGAAGGCAAAGGAGATTATTTTCCAAACTGGAGATTTGGTATTAAGATGGGATACTAGAAGAGAAGAAAAAGGAAAGCATGGTAAGTTTGATCGTCTCTGGTATGGCCCATACAGGATTATTGAAGCTAGATCAAATAATAATTTTATGCTGGAAAATCTTGATGGAGAAACAGTAGAGCTGCCTGTGAATGGGCAGTATCTAAAACATTATTTCCAGCATTGAAATTTGATGGTTCACCATTGTACATATTCGGTTTCCTTCATTGTACATTTTTCATCAAACAGTATTTGAATCCATGCCCGAGGTGAAGGCACTAATATGTGGTTCTTAGTGTTTCATGATGCGGTTCTCAGTGTTTCATGTCAAAAAAACTATCCCCAGGTGGAGCCAGATGTTGTGGCTCCTTTGCAATATCCTTATTTTTTATTTTCAAAAAAAAAAAAAAAATAGAAAATTATTGAAAGATATGTTGCAGTATCAAAATTCATGTACTTTAGCATAAAAATATATCTTCTCGTTATATTAAAGTTTAAATTTTAAATACTTTAAGTCTTTATGGAAGCGGGTTCCAGTTCAAAGATTAAATATCGAGCATTTTACGGAGCAGGATTCGATGATTTACCAAGAGGTGAGAAAAAAGCTCAACTCGCAGGCACTTTCAGCATGTGGGTTAACACGGAGGGTGCCTCTGCAGTTGACCCTGTTGACTGCAAGGGTAATCCAAATGAACAGTCGAGATTCACTGCGGGGGCATAAGCCAAATGAGTTCTATGTATCTCAAGGCCTCCCACAGTGACGTATGCAGCCAAGTGGGTGATAGTTGTAATCCAAGTTAGGTTTTCTTAATGGTCTCTGGCACGTCTTGTCAGCATTTAATTTTAAAGCCCATGCCACCTATTTAAGGAGGTTTTTTATTTTTCTTAAGTTATTATTGTTAGTTCAAGTTTGAAGTTCCCGTGCTCTTTGTCTTTTTCCATTATCTATCACCCTTTCAATTATTTTTCATCTTGTTGATTCTCTGCTATCCTAAAGTTGAATTATGGCTAAATGCTCATCCCTGTCAGGTTCTTCCAGTCACATCCCACTCATGGACATCAAGAGGGATATCCAGGATACAAATTGTTCCCTTCACTACCTTTCTTTTTATCAGCAGGTCCTCCTAAATGATAAAATTTCTCCAATTTACACTGCCATGGCAAAAACTAGTGTGTTGTCTGCATGTATCCCAAGAACTCACCTTTTTCCCAAATTTGTGTATTGGATAGTGTCTGTTATGTACCCTAGGAAATGTTTCTTCATGAATTTTCAAGTGGAAAATGTTTTTCAAGTCTCAGCTCAATTAATTCATCAAGATCTGTGTTATCTTGATTCAGAGTCATATGTCTAATTCATCGTTTATTCCTTGATAGTGCATTATGGCAGTCTTGCAGGTCAAGAGTTTAATCAGTTCATTCATTTCTTGAAGTCAAATACACAACAGTTTTTACATGACAGTAAAGAATTCCCCATGGAGGTTTTTGATATAGAAGTCAAACTAGTGCTGAGCTGCATTGCAAATATTTTGGGAAAGGATGATGACAGTACGGTGGACAAGTCAGTTCTTGGAATGTTCACCATGATGATGAAGCCACGAGTGGTGCTAGATATTCCATATTATTGGTAAGAAACTGTTAATTCACAGCTCATGAGCATATCATTGAAAGGCTCATTCAGGTTTCCCTCTCTTATTGTTTACCTATTTTTATATAAAAATGTAGAGGAATTCATCCATCTGGGGTTAAACATTATGGATGTGAATAAGAAAATACAATCAGTAGCATTTTAGACAGACATAGTGAGTAAAGAACATAATGAGGTTGGCTTGTTTGATTTTTCTGGTCATTTTATGTCTTCTGCATATAAAGTTTTGAATGGAGTTTCTCCTCCCTAATTTCTTCCCAAAGTTCAAGAGTTTTTGCATCTGGGGACAAATTTTAAGTTTGGTGATTGGTTTATATTAAAGATTATTCTAAAATTAGACTTAATGGAGCTAGTGTACAACCTTATAGGCTTCCTGTATTTTTTCCTATGAGATTATTCACTCTGGAGTTCATTAGGAAAAGTTTAAACGTTAACCAAATACACTTTGTGCCTATGAAGAAAGGTCATATGTTCAAATTCCCAATGACTGTGGGTCCCTTTATAGTTAATATGAGACAAGAAATTGATGAAGCCGCTAAGATGTCAGATGAAATGCACCTACTATTAGGAGAGAAGTGGGCTTATGACCCTCACAGTGTCATTTCTAATAGGAGAATTGAAAATGGATATTCAGCATTCATTCATGAGAGCAGACCGGATCTACAAAAAGTGGCAAGTAAAGGTGTTGTAGGTTCAGTGAGCTCAAATGTTCAGACTCCTGTCATATCAGAAAAATCAAATAAGAGAGGTAAAGAGGCAGTGATTGATTGAGAGGATGAAGAACAGAGGAATGAGAAGAGAACAAAGTTCAATGAAGATTCTGTAGATTCTCAACCTGGTTTCTCATTACAATTGGGAGATAAAAAAAATGTCCCTACTTCACCCAAGAGACATGAAAGCACTCATGAACAAGTGCCCCTTATTAAACAAATGTTTTCCCAGATTGCAAAGAGAAACCAGAAGATGAAGGCAAGCATGGAGGCTCAAGCTAAGTACCAGATAGCCCCAGATCAAACAAGACTTCTAACTGCAATGGATTTTGAAAATGATCAATTAAATATTGCTCTTTCACATCCCTCTAATATGTCTACTGGTTCATCTAATTATTTTAACACTATGAATTTGACTGTAGATGTGAAGAAAATTCCATTGCTGGACAAAGTGAATCTACACATGCAAACAGGTCAACTAATTGTGAATGACCTAACCAAAATAAATGTTGTGGCACTAAAGGCCTGAAATTTGCTTGGAAAAGTAAACAAGTAGTTGAACTTAGAGAAAGCCAATTCCAGAACTTTGACAATCCAGAATGAGGAACTCAAAAAGATTATAGTGAAAATTGGAGTAGATCCTAATGACAGGTCTGCTGTATAGAAGCTTCTACAAAGTGCTAAATCAGAAATCTCTGTATTGAAGAAAAAATTGAAATTGCCTATAGGAGAACACTCCATGGTAGCAGAGGTTGTAGAGATAGAAAATTAGAAAGAAAAACTTCTTCAACAACTCTTACAAAAGGAAGAAGAAATTACTAAGTTAAAGCAAACTGCATTGTCTTTACAGAATCATATTGAATCTCATACTTGCACTTTTGTTTTTCCATCAGGTAGTGAAGATCCTCAGCACAAATATCTCAATTAACCATTGAATTACAAATGGCAGAGAGAGATCAAAAAAGAGCACAAGATGATTTAGAAACAGCAACAAATATTATAAAAGCCACTGAGGGAGAAGTCAGTAAATACAAAATGGACTACCAAACTGTTGATGCTAAGATTAAAAATCTAAAAGAAAAATTGAAGGGAAATATATCGTTAACAAAAGCTAAGGATATCATCTGGAATGATATTATTGCAGAAATTAAGACAATCTAGGATTTTCTGACTGTGGTTGCAGAAGAAAAAAGTATTATCAAGGAATTTGAAGAACAAGTCATGGCAGACTAGAAGAAGACAATTAATAGGGCCATTCAGGCAAGAAATTTTATTAATTTCATTGATTCCAAAACAGATCAGGAATTGGAAGAAAATGAAATTAAGGATAGGATTTTATATGCTATGGGAATTAATAAAATTATTGTCAAAAATGATTGTAGGAAGTCTACACAAAAGAAGTTGATAGAGCTTAAGGAAGCAGTGAACTAGTTTGATAAATTATTTCATAAAATAGTAAGAGCAGGTTTATGATCATGCTGGGGTATTAGAGGTGGTATGTTATCATGGAATTCTTATGAACCCTTACTAGTGTTGGAAAAAATTAAGGTAGAAAATACTCATGAAAAGACTCAGATTCTTAAAGGAGCAACAGTGATCAATTTCCTTCAAAGACATCTTCAGCTGCTGTGGTTAGTGAAAACTTTATTTGCAGAGCAGCCATATTTCAACAAAATTACTGCTTTCATATTGGAGTATCACAAGTTGGTTCATTCACCCAAGACAAACATTAAGATATGGAAGAAATGCAGAGCCTGGAAGATACATTTACCAAAGGACCCCTTGACTTCAAAGAAGGATAAACCAGCCAATCAACGAAATGAAACGGCATCGTCATCAATTCACATTCAACATATAGATTAGGAATATAATTTCATGTTATTTTCCTCTTTAAAAGAGAATGTAATTGTAATAAGACATTTTGAGGACATGTAATAGATAGTTGATGAAGTCCTAAGTAGTTGAAGTAGTTAGGATCAGTTACATCAATTACAAACTGCTTTCTATTGTATTTAATGAGATGGACAAGAAACAAAAAGGTTTTGAGTTTTGGACCTTTAGACTGTAATTTTTGTACTCAGATTTCAAATGATTAATGAATGAAAAGCAAGTTTCTGGAATTTGTTGATATTGATGTGTCTTCTAGTTTACATTGTGTACTTTCCATCTTTGAATAAAATGAAGTAATGAAGCTGCAAGTCTCTTTTTACTTGTGTGAATAAGAGTTAAAATACTTAATAGGCGCTCCTTCATTTTAACTGTTTCTTTTCTTATAATTCTTCTAGAGTTTCAGGTGACATATTCTATTCAACAACATATCAGTCTGGGCTTTTTTCTTTCATGTTCCTTTCATCATTCCATGCTATATCAGAAGATAATAGCATTGTGGGCATTCATTGTATTTGAGCTTTGAGGGTTTAATGATAAATATTTGAAGGTGATTAAACAAAGACCAATATTTCTATGACATAACTATATAAATGTTTTAAGCACGATTTCCTTATCACAGCTAAGGGATTGTCTCTTAAGGTACAACATTTTTTGGCACCGTTGTCGAGGACAAAGAAGCGAAGTTCTTTCCCTGGTTTTTTTTCATATTTCCTATGGTTTTTCAGAGAGGAGGAAATATCAAGCTGTGTTTTTATTTCATAAATGCTGGCGTATAAAATTCCATAGACGAGTTCAGATACCTCTCAATAGAAAGCTCTCATTCTTTCAGATCCTGAAAAGATGGTTTCTAAAAGAGGCCAAAAATAAAGAACACTTTCTACACTTGATGCTACACTGCCTGCACTAGGAAGCAGTTCCCATACCCTTTCATCCAAGGATATTTCCCAGAAACTAATTTTCTCGGAACAAGAATCCTTGTCCCCACATATTCATTTCCAAGAACCAAAGTTAGAAGAACAATATTTTGAGTCTATTTAATTTACATTTACAGAAACTCAACCTAATGAATTTTCCAGTTCTTCTGCTATTGTTCATCGACCTCTTCCCATATCAGTGGTTTCACCTCATCCATCCACATCTACAACTTGTATACAAACCCCAACTACTCAAGGAGCAGTTAATCAAGGCATAAACATGGCAGTCTTTGTTCCTGCTTTCTTGATGAATAGATATGCACCACTAAATCTCCCACAACCAATGAATGCAATACCTCAGGAATATCTTAAATTGCTTCCTAGATTTACTGGTGAAGATGAAATAACTGCAGAACAACACTTGCCTTTGTTTTTCACCTTTGCCAAAAATTTAAATGTTGAACATCTTGATGTAGTAATGAGACTTTTTGTACAGTCACTGAATGGACAGGCAAGAAAATGGTTTAAAGGATTACCAAATAGCTCAATTAATGATTGGGATGAAGTAGAAAGAAAATTCATCCAAAGATGGGTTGAAAAGAGAGATCATGGTTATTCATTGATAGAGTTTAATGCTATTAAGAAAAATTCTAATGAAAGCATGAATTATTTCATTAAAATATTTAACAAATTGTATAATAGTTTGCCTACAGAAATGAAAACCCCTCCTATTGGAGCAAGAGTTGTTTTTGCTGGAGCATTTGTTTCAGATTTTAGTTTCACTTTGAGAGAGAGAAGGTCTGCTACTCTGTTGTAGCCTCTACAACACCCTCCAAAGAACCCCCACTTTAAAAAAAAATTGGAGCCCCTTGAGCACAAAGAAAAGTTAAGTAAAAAGTCAGGAGAACTAAGTCACTGAGTCACAAATCTTAAAATTTGTGGAAAACCGCGACCCCGCGACCTTGCGACCCCGCGACCCTGAGGTCGCAAGGTCGCGAGGTCGCATTCCCCTCACACCACCACGCCATGCGACCTTGCGACCTCATTAATGGCCCGGACGTGTGACCTTTTTATATATGGGAGGTCGCTAGGTCGCATTTTGCATATGCATCGAATAAAAAAAACGCCTCTGACAGGTCGAATAGAGCGCGATTTTCCCGAGTAAGTTTTTGTTTTCCTCCTGTTGTTTCCTTTTTTATTATTCTTTCCTAACCCCTGCATTCCTCAGCCTTTAAATTGCCCTTTACCACAGCCATTGTTTTCATTTATTGCTTAGGGTTTTTCTTCTGATTCCAGTTTTCACCCCACTTGCCCAACTCATCACAGTTTCTCATCCAGCCTCTCATGGCCTGTACCCTGCTCCAAAAGCTATCCCTTGGCTCCGTTTGGACCCATTTAGCCTTGTTTTTTTCCATTTAAATGGAAAACAACTTCATGCCGTGCGCGCCAAAACCCCAGCAAGCCCTAGCGCGACTTGCGACCCCGCGACCTAGTCGCAAGGTTGCATTCCCTCTGTTTTCTCGCAGTTCGCGACCCCGCGACCCCACAACCTAGTTGCAAGGTCACAAGGTCGCATTCCTTCCATTTTCTTGCAACCTGCGACCTTGCGACCCCGCGACCCAGTCGCAAGGTCGCAAGGTCGCATTTTCGCTATTTTTCCGCAATTTGCGACTCCGCGACCCTGCGACCCAGTCGCAAGGTTGAAAGGTCGCATCTTCATCATTTTCTCACAACCAGAGACCCCATGACCCTACGACCTAGTCGCAAGGTCGCAAGGTCGCACCTTGTCCATTTTCTTACAACCTGCGACCCCGCGACCTAGTAGGCCACTTATTCAGCTCTGCCTGTGTCCTAGTTGAAATAATTGATAAACTGTAATTGGTCTTGTATCATCATGGCGTCTTTCTTATCTTGGGATTCTTTCATGAATATGACAGGTGAATTTGAAGCAGACTTGGAGTGTATACCTGTCCTCTCAGATTCCAGCGACATGGGACCTCCAGTGTCCCGGAAGAAAGACAAGCACTTGGCAGTGGAAGATGTAGAGATGGATTTGCCAATGTCCCCACCCCCGATATACAGAGATACCCTTTGCACATTTTCCAAAGGGGACAGCATGCGTTGGTACCAAGTGTACCAAGAGTTTGCTAAAACGGAATTTCCAAAAGACCTCCCGGATTAGGAGATATACTTACAGGTCAAAAGATCCAAACTGCATCTCGCAGGTGCTCATCCGGCTATATTCCCATGCCCAAAGATGATAGATTGGATTATACAGAAAACGGATCCCAAGAAGTTCGTGATCAGAGATAGTGAAGGCAAGGCTTTCGCAACGCTCAAAGGCTCAAATGCCCATGTTTATTACTCTTTGCCTGAGCGAGAAGAAGACTTCACAGAAGAATGGGCCATCGCTCATGCAGTTCCTATAGTTGACACTATAAGGCAATGGTGGGAGGAGCCTGAGAAGTTTAAGGTCAAGAAAGACCAGGAATATCCAGTGGCGAGCCTCAGGAAAGTATATAAATTAGTGGCTGCCATGCTTTGCAGACTGTATGGGCGCCCAGATGCCACTACCTTTAACGGCCCATGGGTGACTCTCATGGAGTATGTCACAGCGCACGACACCCATTTCAACTGGGCTAGCATATTGATGACCTCCATTCATACAAATTTATCCTCGGCATTGGTACCAGATGAAGGAATGCCTTCTGAATTCTATATGGCCTCTTATTTATTGGACGCCATCTGTTTGAGGTTGCACTTTGAGGGATGGGTACATAAATGGGATCCTAAACAGACCCGTGCAATTCATCTACAAACCAAGGTGTTTTGGGAATCCAGGTATAAACAAGACATAGAGCCGATCTCCCAAGTGTTCATCCCCGCTCTATAAAGAAAATTATTCGGCCAAGACGCTCCTTGCATGTCTTGGCGAGCCATGGAGACACTAAGAAAAGTGGCGCATTGGTTCCCTTTCGCCGAATATACATTCATCCGATTCTTTGGCTCATTCAGGGCCCCACATGCTATGCCTCGTTTTGTCACAGACAGAATGCTCATGCAAGAGGTCTGTTTCCAAATGTCTTCGGGTTTCTCCAGGGTCCTGTCCAAGGGTAAGAAGAAGTCGTGGCCCGCGCTACCCCTCACTATCGCCGCATACATAGTTAAAGACTTCAGAGAGGTAGAGGCAGAGGGAGAAGAGATGAAAAGTTATCGCTTTGGGGCTTTAGAATACCGAACATACGACCCAGAGAGGATAGTTCCTGCACATATCAAGAGGGCTAAGTTCAAATGGAACTATCAGCACACTGAACGCCTGGAAGAAGATGAAAGAAGGAACTGGTACAATGCAGATCAATAACTTGCTCCGGGGGTGGACTCTGGCCAAGAAGACCCGGATGACCAAACCTTGGAAGAAAGGAGTCGTGAATTAGGAGGTGCTTCTTCCTCTCTAGCTAAAAAGCCTCGAACCAGTACAGGGTATGGTACCTCTACCCAACAAAAAGAAATAGAGGCCAAAGCCCAGCAAGAGAGAGAGAAGAAAATGAAAGAGGATGAGGATAAGCGCAAGAAGAGCCTAAGGGCATAACAGAAGAAGAAGCAGGCCGAGAAGGCCAAGAAGGAAAAGGAGGAAAAAGAGGCGGAGGCTGCAGCAGAACAGGAACTCAAGAAAGAGTTAGATAAAGTGGAAGCTGACCACTAGAAGAAAGCAGAGCAAGCTGCAATAGCTGAGCGTAGAAGGAAAGCCGAATTGGAAGCAGCGACAGAAGTAGAGCTCAGGCAGAAGAAATAACATGAGAAGGCGGAATTCGAACGCCTACGAAGGGAAGAGGAGGAAAAGAAGAAGAAAGAAGAAGAGGATGAAATGTTGGAGAACATCAAGGTATCTCCCCTTGAGGTACCTCTAGGTAGTACACGAGCCACGCTCTCCGATGTCAGTTCCTCCCAGGGGCAAGAGGAGGAGGTATTCGACCTCACCAGGCTCTCATTCGATCAATTCTCCTTCAAAATCCGGCAGGAGAAGAGAAGATGCCTGGCGCAAAATCTTTCCGCTGCATCCACAGTCGCAACCGGAAAAGACATAGTCCTTGATACTAAGACTAATCCCGTGATGATAGCATCGGCTGGCATAGCTTTCGCTGCGTCCACGGAAGAAAATGTGACCAAAATGAGTAGAGAGATCGTTTCTCTACAAAATAGACTACAAGAAGTAGAGCAGCGGGAAAAAAGGGCAGAACAGGAAAGGACGGCATTGAGAGAGGAGGTTCAACAACTCCGAAACAAAACTCCCCCTGTCAATGAAGTTCCGCTTGCCATTCGAATGGAGTTAGATATTTTAGAGGCGACCATGAGGCAAGTTTATGGTGAAATGTTCACCATAAAACAAACAGTCGCCACATTGGTAAGAGCCCAAATGGAGACTACGCAGAAGCATGAGCAGCTGAAGGAGGCCTCAGCTGCCTTGGACAGAATGATGGACTGGACAGTGCGGTACCCTCAGGCTCTTGAACATTTTCCAAAGAAGGATTGGATTCATATGCAAGATTCCAAAGTCCAAATCCGTATGAAAATGCAATCCAAGGATTTAGACAAAGTAACGGCTGCATATGAACACCTGATCAGCGGCATCGATTCGATGCACATCCTTCACCACATTCCTTCGCTGGGGGCATTGGACGAGGTGAAAACCTGGGAACAGTTAGATCAAGAGATCCAGTCATTTCTGCAGCCCATTAAGCAAGCTGCTGCCACTCCCGATCTTGTAGCGTCATAAGAAAACCTGGGCCAGTTTCTTGTCACGCCAGTATGGATTTACACCAAGCTCGCCTCTCTTTCCAACCTGGTCTCACAGAAGAAGGAAACTCTAGTCCCAAATGCTTTGGAGTGCATGCATCGGTTGAAAGAAGAGGTCCCTCTGGTTTCTCCCATAGCAACAGAGTATCATACCTGGCAAGACTTCCTCAAAGGACAGCAGATTGATGCCCCTGACCTCACAATTGTGCGCACATCTTCATAACCCAGTGGCAGTAGGTCACTGGTAGCATTTGGAGGCAGGTCGCAGGTCGCACCACCCCAGCCAGGTCGTAGATCGCACTCACCAACCAGGTCGCAGATCGCAGTTTCCCTCCAGGTCACAAGGCAACTCAACAGTCAGGCAGACGAAGAGTCAGGAAGCCCAAAGGGAAAGTTTTTATCTATAAAACTCCCTCCGTGAAAAATGTAAAGGATATTTTTTTTGGGACTCAAGGGCTATACAGCATTGCATTGAAAGATAACACTCTTTTTGCATATGAATACAGATACCTGTTGAAACTCCTTTTGGATTTGATGTGTTTTTTTGTGCGAACACTATGAGTATTTCTATACAGTTTCAAACATCTTTTGATTAATGAAACTGCACTCTTAATGGCATCATTTATGCATTATGGTTTCCTGTACTTGTGTTAATGATGTTCAGTTTAATTTCTTTCTTAATGGATGTTAATGACTTTGTTTATTAGCATTTCGTTTTATCTTTCAGGAAGTAAAGGGGCATCTCGCCATAAAGAATTGTTTCTTTTGTGGTCAGAATAGCCTACAAGCATAACCCCAAAGATGTGTTGTTAACAACACCTCCTTCGACGTGTATGATTTATTATTTGTCTCGCTACGCATAGTTTTATATACATGTTTAATGCATCAACCATGTATCTTGTATCATGTGAATAAGTGTGTGTCCGCGGGTTCGATCGAGTTCTTTTGAGACCGAAGGGAAGGTGACTTAAGCAGTAGCCAGACCCACACCCCGGACGGGATCCCTATTCCAAACGGTTCAAGGTATAATTGGGACTTTCTACTTGGGAGATCCCCTACTGTTGGCCGAACAGATTTTCCTGTCTACATACTCTTAAACATATCCAAAAAAATGCTTTAGAGATTGAAGCAAACATGATTGTTGTTGGAAAAGCACAGGAAAAGAAGACAGTTCAAGATAAAGCTAAGGCTAAAGAATATTCATCTCGGGATCATAGGATTGATGACATGACTACGGTCATCAAGAACTTGTAAAATAAATTATTGAAGATGGAATAGGATAATAAGAAACTTGCACAGCAAAACAGAGGTGTTTTTAATCCACAGTTTAGAAAGCAACCCTTACAGATTTTGCAGAGGGAAAGAAGAGACCAGGATCAAGTTCAAGCACCCTTATATATAGAAGTAGCACCTTCACATTTTGCTGAGGATGATCATAAAGAGGTTGAAGATCAAATATCTGCTATTTATATGGAAGATGATGATGAGGAAGAAGAGAAATGTGAAGAACAGAAATGTAAAGAAGAATCCACAGAAGCTAGTGTATCATTTGATCAGGAAGAGATGGATGACTATTGTAAACAATTCATTGATTTTATGCAAGCAGAGTTGCATAAGAAGTATAACTTAAGATCAAAAAAGAGATTGAGAACTCAGGATGTTGAGGAAAAATAACTAGAGTCAGTTCCTTCTCCAATGGCGACTCCACAATCGAAGAACTCAGTAAAACAATTAGACAAGGGGAAATAGCCTATGAATTAAGTGACTACAAATGAAAAACAAGCTGAGGCTCCCCGTAATAAGTCAATTGATTCAAATATTTTGGAGAATATTGTTACTGTACCTGAGAAAAATACTAATTCTAACAAGAATCAGGAAGAACCTGAAAAGATTATTAAACATAATCAAACTTTCAGTCTTTCCAAAGAATTAGAAAATATCAAAATTCAAGTACCTTTGCTTGAATTAGCTAAGACACCTGGCTACAAGAAGGAAATTGTAGAATTTATTAACCTTTCTCAGTCTGATGATATTGGCGATGCTGTGAATTTGCAAGAAGAAAAGCTAGTGGTCACTTTTGGTCCACATGTTGAAGAGGTAGATTCTTCTATTCCTCCATTTTATATATCATTGTTGCTTCATGATTTCATTCTGCATAATTGTATGTTATATTCTGGTGCATCACATAATATTATGCCATTATTTGTGATGAAAGAAATAAATTTACAAATCAATAAGCCCTATAAAGAACTTTATTCATTTTATACAAAAAGGGTAAAGTGTGTTGGTCTTATCAAAGACATGGTGGTATCCTTGGCTCAAATTCCAGCCAAGAGTATCATGATGGATGTAGTAGTTGCAGATATTCCAGCTAGATTTGGTATGTTGTTGTTCAGATCTTGGGGGGAAAAGCTTGGAGGTGTCTAAAAACTAGACTTTACATATGCAATCATTCCTGTCTTCAATGGGGAAGAAATAAGGTTATACAGAGAAACCAGATTTGTTAAGGCTACCACAAAGAAAGATGCAGGAAATTCCCCTATCTATGGTCAAGAGAAGGAGGATCTCTCTTGTTTTATGTTGTATGAAGATGCAGAATTTGTTGAAGACTCATAGAAGCAGCTCTCTTCAACAATTGTACATAAGGAGCTGGATTCAAATAAAATCTGGAAGTGTTATTTTGATGGTGCCTACTAAAAGGATGGCACAGGAGCTGGGTTTTATTTCATATCTCTAGAAGTTAATCTTTTAACTTTTCTTTTGAGCTTGAATTTGAATCAACCAATAATGTAGCTGAATATGAAGCATTGATTTTGAGTCTACAAACTGCAAAACAAATGGGAATTCAATGTATTTCCATTTTTGGTGATTCTAAATTAATTATAAGACATATCAAGAATTTGTGTCAAACTAAACATCCCAGATTGAGGTCTTATAGAAATGAAGTGTGGGACCTAATTGAAAATTATTTTGAAGCCTTGAATCTTCAATTTATTCTAAGAAAAGAAAACAGAATGGAAAATTCCCTGGTAGTTACAGCCAATACATTTAAGCCGCCTATTAATACAAGATTGAGACATGAGATTGAATCAATGCATATATCTTCAATTCATGATAATGTAAATCATTGGCAGGTTTTTGAGGATGATGAGCAGATCAATCATTTCCTAAAAATGATTCGAAATTTTGAAGACAGTAAAAAATATTAGGAAAGTGAACAAACTGATCAGAATGATGTCTTGAAAAACCTGAGGCAGCCAATTGGTGATCAGAAGATAATTCAGTTGAAAGGTAATACATTGCTGAGAGGTTTAGTTCCTCTTGAAAGATTGTTTGATGCAAATGATGTAGCAATAAACCAAAAAAAAGTATCTCAGGATGGTGAAATGGAAGACTGTAATTTAGGAACTCAACAGGAGCCCAAGATGGTTAAGTTGTTCAAAGGAGTTCCTAAGGATTATAAAGAAAGGTATGTTGATCTTTTCAAGAAATATATGGATGTGTTTGCATGGTCCTATGAAGATTTAAAGACATATGATTTAGACATTATTCAGCATAAAATACCATTCAAATATGGGGTTAAGCCACACAGGCAGAATCGCAGGCAAATTAATCCACTGGCACCTATTAAGCCACCTCGCCCGACCAGAAGCCCACGGCTCACAGACTAGGCGGGTTCTCAATCTGCTACAACTTGATTCATAGTCACTGTTGTGGCTCATTCTCAATATCCTTTATTTTTTATTTTCAAAAATAAAAAATAAAAATAGAAAACTATCAAAAGATATGTTAGAGTATCAAAAATCATGTACTTTAGCATAAAAATATATCTTCTTGTTATATTAAAGTTTAAATTTTAAATACTTTAAGTCTTTATGGAAGCGGGTCCCAGTTAAAAGATTAAATATTGAGCCTTTTACGGAGCAGGATTCGATGATTTATCAAGCGGTGAGCAAAAATCTCAACCCACGGGCACTTTTAGCTTATGGGTTAACACGGAGGGTGCCTCAGCAGTTGACCCTGTTGACTGCGGGGGTAATCCAAATGAACGGTCGAGATTCGCAATGGGGGCACAAGCCAAATGAGTTCTCCGTACCTCGAGGCCTCCCGCAGTGACATATGCAGCCAAGTGGGTGACAGTTGTAATCCATGTCAGGTTTTCTTAAAGGTCTCTTGGCGCATCTTGTTAACATTTAATTTTAAAGCCTATGCCACCTATTTAAGGAGTTTTTTCACTTTTCTTAAGTTATTATTGTTAGTTCAAGTTTGAAGTTTTCATGCACAGTGTCTTTTTCCGTTATCTGTCACCTTGTCAATTATTTGTCATCATGTTGATTGTCTGTTATCCTAAAGTTGAATTATGGCTAAACGTTCATCCCTGTTAGGTTCTTCCAATCACATCCCTCTCATGGACATTGAGAGGGATATCCAGGACACAGATTGTTCTCTTGACTACCTTTCTTTTTATCAGCAGTTCCTCCTAAACGATAAAACTTCTCCAATTTACACCGCCATGGAAAAAACTGGTGTGTTGTCTACATGTATCCCAAGAACTCACCTTTTTCCCAAATTTTTGTATTGGTTAGTGTCTGTTATGTACCCTGGGAAATGTTTCATTATGAATTGTCAAGGGGAAAATGGTTTGCAAGTCTCAGCTCAATTAATTCATCAAGCTCTATGTTATCCTAAGTCAGAGTTGTATGTCCAATTCACCTATGATTCCTTGATAGCGCATTATGACAGTCTTGCAGGTAAGGAGTTTAATCAGTTCATTCATTTCCTGAAGCCAAATACACAACAGTTTGTACCTGATAGTAAAGAATTCCCCATCGAGGTTTTTAATATAGAAGTCAAACTAGTGCTAAGCTTCATTGTAAAGATTTTGGGAAAGGATGATGACAGTTCAGTGGACAAGCCAGTTCTTGGAATGTTCGCCATGATGATGAAGCCAAGAGTGGTGCTAGATATTCCATCTTATTGGCAAGAAACTATTAATTCATAGCTCATGAGCTTATCATTGACGGGCTCATTCAAGTTTCCCTCTCTTATTGTTTACCTATTTTTATATGAAAATGTAGAAGAATTCATGCATCTGGGGTTAAACATTATGTATGTGAATAAGAAAAGACAATCAGTAGTATTTTGAACAGACATAGTGAGGAAAGAATAGAATGAGGCTGGTTTTTTTTATTTTTTTGGTCATTTTATGTCTTTTACATATAAATTTTTGAATGGGGTTTCTCCCCCCTGCTTTCTTCTCAAAGCTCAAGAGTTTTTTCATTTGGGAAAAAATTGTAAGTTTGGTGATTGGTTTATCTTTGAAGATTATTCTGAAATTAGGTTTTATGGAGCTAGTGTAGAACCTTATAGGGTTCTTGTATTTGAGCGTATGACATTATTCACTCTGGAGTTCATTAGGAAAAGCTTAAACGTTGACCAAATACACTTTGTGCCTATGAAGAAAGGTCATATGTTCAAATTTCCAATGATTATGGGTCCCTTTATAGTTAATATGAGAGAAGCAATTGATGAAGCCACTAAGATGTTAGATGAAGTGAACCTACTATTAGGAGAGATGTGGGCTTATGACCCTCACAGTGTCATTTCTAATAGGAGAATTGAAAATGGATATTCAACATTCATTTATGAGAGCAGACCAGATCTAGGAAAAGTGGCAAGTAAAGGTGTTGTAGGTTCAGTGAACTCATATGTTCAGACTCCTGTCATATCAGAAAAATCAAATAAGAGAGGTAAAGAGGCAGTGATTGATTCAGAGGATGAAGAACAGAGGACTGAGAAGAGAACAATGTTTAATGAAGATTTTGTAGATGTTCAACCTGGTTTCTCATTACAATTGGGAGATGAAAAAAATGTCCCTGCTTCACCCAAGAGACATGAAAGCACTCATGAAAAAGTGCCCCTTATTAAACAAATGTTTGCCCAGATTTCAGAGAGAAACTAGAAGATGAAGGCAAGCATGGAGGCTCAAGCTGAGTACCAAATAGCCCCAGATCAAACAAGACTTATAAATGCAATGGATCTTGAAAATGATCAATTCAAGATTGCTCTTTCACATCCCTCTAATATGTCTATTGGTTCATCTAATAATTTTAACACCGTGAATTTGATTGTAGATGCGAAGAAAATTCCATTGCTGTGCAAAGTGAATCTACACATGCAAACAAGTCAACTGATTGTGAATGACCTAACCAAAACAAATGTTGTGGCACTGAAGGCTAAAAATATGCTTGGAAAACTAATCAAGCAGTTGAAGTTAGAAAAAGCCAATTCTAGGGCTTTGACAATCCAGAATGAGGAACTCAAAAATATTATAGTGAAGGCTGGAATAGATCCTAATGACAAGTCTATTGTATAGAAGCTTCTACAAAGTGTTGAATTAGAAATCTCTGTATTGAAGAAAAAATTGAAATTGCCTAGAGGAGCACTCCATGGCAGTAGAGGTTGCAAAGATAGAAAATGAAAAAGAAAAACTTCTTCAACAGCTCTTACAAAAGGAAGAATAAATTACTAAGTTAAATCAAACTGCATTGTCCTTACAGAATCATATTGAATCTCATACTTGCACTTTTGTTTTTCCATCAAGTAGTGAAGATCCATCATCACAAATATCTTAATTAGCCACTGAATTGCAGATGGAAGAGAGAGATCGAAAAAGAGCACAAGCTAATTTAGAAACAAAAATAAAGATTATAAAAGCCACTGAGGGAGAAGTCAGTAAATACAAAATGAACTACCAAACTGTTGATGTTGATATTAAAAATCTCAAAGAAAAATTGAAGGGAAATATATCCTAATACAGGCTAAGGATATCATATGGAATGATATTATTGCAGAAATTAAGACAATATGAGATTTTTTTACTGTGGTTGCAAAAGAAAAAAGTATTATCAAGGAATTATAAGAACAAGTCATGACAGACAAGCATAAGACACTTAATAGGGCCATTCGGGCAAGAAAGTTTATTAATTTCGTTGATTCCAAAACAGATCAGGAATTGGAAGAAAATGAAATTAAAGACAGGGTTTTATATGTTGTGGAAATTAATAAAATGATTGTCAAAAATGATTGCAGGAAGTCTACAGAAAAGAAGTTGATTGAGGTTAAGGAAGCAGTGAACCAGTTTGATAAATTATTTGATAAAACAGCAAGAGCAGGTTTACCATCATGCTGGGGTCTTGGAGGTGGTCTGTTATCATGGAATTCTTATGAACCCTTACTAGTGTTGGCAAAAAGTAAGGTAGACAGTACTCACGAAAAGACTCAGATTCTTAAAAAGGAGCAACAGTGATCAATTTCCTTCAAAGAGCAGGTTTACCATCATGCAAGAGCAATAGCAAGAGTAGGCTTACCATCACGCTGGGGTCTTGGAGGTGGTTTGTTATCATGGAATTCTTATGAACCCTTACTAGTGTTGGCAAAAAGTAAGGTAGACAGTACTCGTGAAAAGACTCAGATTGTTAAAGGAGCAACAGTGATCAATTTCCTTCAAAGGCATTTTCAGCTGTTGTGGTTAGTGAAAACTTTATTTGCAGAGAAGCCATCTTTCAATAGAATTACTGCTTCCATATTGGAGTATCACAAGTTGGTTCATTCACCCAAGACAAACATTGAGATATGGAAGAAATGCAGAGCCTGGATGACAGATTTACCAAAGGACCCCTTGACTTCAAAGAAGGATAAACCAGCTAGTCAAGGAAATGCAACATCATCGTCATAAATTCACATTCAACATATAGATTAGGATTTTAATTTCATGTTTTTTTCCTCTTTAAAATAAAATGCAATTGTAATAAGACATTTTGAGGACATGTAATAGATAGTTGATGAAGTCCTAAGTAGTTGAATTAGTTAGGATAAGTTACAACAGTTACAAATTTCTTTCTACTGTATTTAATGAGATGGACAAAAAAGAAAAAGGTTCCAAGTTTTGGACCTTCAGAATGCAACTTTTGTACTCAGATTTCAAATGATTAATGAATGAAAAGCAAGTTTCTAGCATTTGTTGATATTCATGTGTCTTCTAGTTTACATTGTGTACTTTCCATCTTTGAATAAAATGAAGTAATGAAGCTACTGGTATCTTTTTACTTGTGTGAATAAGAGTTAAAATCCTTAATAGGCGCTCCATCATTTTAACTGTTTCTTTTCTTATAATTCTTCTGCAGTTTGAGGTGATATATTATGTACAACAACACATTAGTTTAGGATTCTTTCTTTCATGTTCTTCTGATCATTCCATTCTATATCAGAAGATAATAACATTGTGGGCATTCATTGTATTTGATATTTGAGTGTTTAATGATAAATATTTGAAGGTGATTAAACAAAGACCAATATTTCGGTGACATAACTATATAAATGTTTGAATCACGGTTTCCTTATCACAGCTAAGGGGATTGTCTCTTAAGGTACAACAGTCACAAAGTCAAACAATATAGCATGTAGAATTATGCTCAAGCATAAGTAAAACACAGAACATCCCAATGTCCTGAGGCCAGCTTTTTTCTCTTGTCGTCATATGAATGTCAAACTCAATTCTCGCACTGTAGCAAGACTGCCCATAATGGGTGTGTTTCCATCCATGGGAAGGGTTTCTTGCCTACTCCTCAGGCCCCCTAGCTAAGTTGAAAATACCAACTGACGATGATCAATCTCCAACAGACCCTATAGCAGAGCCATTCATCCTAATAAAATGCCATTCATGTCGTGCATGGCGGATAGTCTTCCCCTGGAACCAGTAAATCCATCTTTTATTCAACATACCATTTGAAGCAGTAATATACCATATATAATTGAAATTGATATAGAAACAACTGAAGTTGTGAAGTTTCCATCGACTAGGTGATTAACCTCAATTCTCACAACCCTCTATTTATATGTGATAACAATAATCCTGTAAGAATCATTCATTATTTCAACACAATCCTAGCTCTGGTTAGGGGAAGAAGACCACACATACCCTCTTACCGATGCCTGGAAGCTTGCTCCCTAACTCGCCCACCTCCAAAGGTTGTCGTCCACCATCATTGCAGGAAAAGAATTCGAACCCTAAACCTCGTTGCTCATTACCCTGAAATGAGATATTTAAATTGAAAAAATAAAAGAAAAAATATGGAAAAATATTGAAATTATAAATTAATTTAAAAATATACAATGACCATACATATATAATATTTGTTAAATAAATTAAAATATACATATAAACAAAGTATGGTAAATATAAATACACATAAACAAAGTACAAAGTACGGTACATATAAATAAATATGTATTCCTATAAAGTAAATGGATGTTACTTTTAAAACATATCAATATCTATATTTTTCTTAAAACCATTTTTTTAAAATATTTAAAATTATTTATATAATCTTTATTTCAATGTGTACCAATATTAACATTTAAATAAAATTGGCTTTGAGGCACTAAAATATCTTCATGGTCCATTATTATAAAAAAGCAAAGTTCCATTTTTATGAGATGATTATTATCCTCGGGTTACTTGTTTTAAGTAGTTTTTCAAAATGAAAATTTTAAATATATATCATTATTTCATCTAAGTAGAGAGATAAAGATAAGTGAAAGGAGAGTGTAAGGCGTTTCATCTAATGGGTGTATGTGAAAGTTTTTTTGCATTTTGTACAATAAAAATTTTCATAGTGTGGAGGTGGATAGGAAGTTTTATTATGAGTAATGCTCAGGTCTTGTTTGCAAAATGATTGGGAAATATAGTGTAATGTAAACCCCACACAAAAACTATATTGCTGTATAGGTATCACCATTAATGTTTTGTTGTTTTTATTATTGTAACCAAAATATAAATAAATAGAAATTAAACAAATATTTTGAAAAATATATTCATAACATTACAATTTTAAAAAATTTCAAAACAAAAATATTTAAATAAACTTTTAATTTCAATAATAATATACAATATAGTGCCTTGCCTCCCCTACAAAACTTAAATATTTATTTCAAAATTAAAATTTTCTAGCCGGCCGTATATGGTTAAGTGACACCAAAAGGATAGAAATCATCGATGATACATGGTCCACTTTTCTAAACTTCATCATTGTTTTTTCTTAAATAGAAGATAACTATTGGGCACTTGTCCTTTGTTCTTATTTATTATATTCGCAAAGTTTCCTTGTTTTGGACATCGGTATTTGCATTTATAGATTTGGTTTGCAATAAAAATCTCATAAATTTCATTTATGATTTAAGAAAAGATTGAAAAATGTTATTAGGTTGTTATTTTGATTTTTTATGATTTAAGAAAAGATTGAAAAATGTTATTAGGTTGTTATTTTGATTTTAATGATTAGAAATATGTTTAGAGTAATACTTTTCATTTAGATTGAAATTGACTCTGAACAAACAATTATTTCAAATTTAGGTGAATTTGATGAGGGTTAATTGTTTTTCATGTTTAATGTTTATTATAGTCAATTTTTTCTTTTTAAATTATTGTATGCAAATTTTTCATAACAATTGAAAAATAAACTTTAAGATAATTATAATTAATGAAAATAATAACATACTACTCTTAACTTTATAACACTATAAAATAATTTCAATATCCAACTAAAAGATGCCATAACTTCAAAATATATATATATATATATATATATATATAATTTAAATACCTCATTTCCATTTAATAAAAAAAATATAATCACTCTAACTAATCCTATTATTAATTTAACTTCTCTCAAAATTACTCATTAAAACAATTTTTAATAACCCACTTAAAATTCCAAACCTGCATCCAAACTTTGAAGTTAGCTCCTCGATTGTTACACGTTAGCTTAACCATAGTAATATGTATATGGTATCATGGTATACCATTTTGGAAATAGAAACACTTACCATTTACTTTGATTTTTATTAATTATCATATATATAGGTACTTTTGGGTTACTTTTGGGTTCGAGATCTTGTCGTTTTCAAAAAAATAATTTTTTTTTAAGTGTGATTTTGTTTGGATTTATTGAAATTACAATTTGGATAAGAAAACTCTTCACAATCGAAGTGATTTAGTGAGAATTAAGGAATTTTTTTCAAATCAAATCTAATTGAGGGAGTGTTTGAATAGTTTTTTTTTCTACTAAAGATATATTCAGCATCATCAAAAACCATTGAGCACCAAAAAAATCAAAACATCCAACTTAATAACTATAAATTGGATTTCTAAAAATTTCTACTAATATTTTACAAAATTATGCAAAATTTCCTCGCTAGACTAACGCTTTATGATTCCTTATTCCTTAACTCGTACTATCCCGATATAAGTGTTAGACAAAGACTTTATGATTCCTTATTCCTTAACTCGTACTATCTCTACTATCTCGATATGCGTTAATGTGATACAATTCGTAGTAGTTGATGTGTTATTAACTCAAATACTAGATATACGGCAAATACGTGCGACAGGCCATCAAATCTCAGATAATCAAATTTCAGACATGTATCCACATACTCATCTCTCTCTCCAATCACGAATATAAACATTTTTCCGTTCAACTCAACAATTATGCCGCACAAGTTAAAAAGAGAGTGATCTCATTCTATGTCATCCTGTTAACATTGCTCGAAGTTGTGTGGACTGATTGCTCTTCCAGGTTGGCGCTGGTAACATGCCTTCCTGTTGTCAACGTCCACATTTTAAAATTACGGATCACATTATATCCAGGTAAATGCAATTTTTTTTGAAAGCAGGGATTGATTAACGGACTTATTTGACATTATTAAGAGAATTGGGATAGTTGCAGGCTGCAGTGGTCTAACTGTATAATGGTTTGGAATTATTTGGCTAAAGCTTCATATGTTTTCTTGATTTAAGGTTGGACGTTGCTTTGTGTTAGAAGTTTGTCAATTGCAATGGCTAGGGACATATTAAGTACCTTGGATAATAGCTTACTCTCTTCTCATGTCCTCTCCAAACTTTCCTTGAGAGATGCAATTCGCTGCTCTCTGCTCTCTATTTACCCGAAAAGTAATTGATAATATTCTCTTCTTTCATTCTACCGAGCTTGAAAGTTTGGAGATTTTCGGGTTTTATTCTGACATAATGTTGTTGAAATGGATCAATTCTACGTCCCTTAAAAGAGTGAAACAAATCAGTCTTAAAGTTGAAAATATTCCTACCTCTCTATTTTACTGCGACTGTATTACGGTTTTGAAGCTTTCCTGTTGGAAATACACACAGAAATTCACACAGCTACCTCTTCATTTTCGCGGTTTCAGATACCTTATGACCTGTTCTCTAAAAGGCGTCTGGACAGATGATGCTATCCTTGAGCAGCTTGTCGCAAAATACCCTCTTCTTGAAAATTTGAGAATCGAACATTGTAAAGGTCTGAGGGATTTGAAAATGTCTGCTGTCAATCTCAAATATTTAGGGTTTCAAAGAAATTACACTGCAAAGTCTTTGACAGTGAACTGCCCGAAGTTGGTGGAAGTCAGAGTTCTGCATGCAACTATACATTGGATATGAAGATTCAGTCATGTGAGGCTCTGCATTTTTGCACAGTGAATGACGTGGCACTCCGATGCCTTTCGACTACGGACTCGTTGAGAAAAATTAAGCGTTTTGGGTCACGAATGCATGTGATTTCTCTATCTGTTCAAAGTCGTTTTCACTACCTGGTGTTGGAATTATTTGGGGATGGGATCGTTGTCCACCGCACTATCTTCAACTTAAAAAAAGTGATTTTAAAATCATACTCTCCATTGGCATGCCATAGACGTAATTTGGAGGATCTCACTTACGTAAAGATATTTCAAAGGTGCGTGGATCGCAGTGGTTTTTATTTTATTCTGTTTGAGCAGCCTTCTCGTGTTAAGCTTGCTGCTTAAGGTTGTTTGGGCTGCATAAGGTTGTTTGAGACTCAACGATGGAAGTAGTAGTAGAGTGGGGGAGATCCGAGTGCCTGAGGTGATTAATTGACTTGCTACGTTCTTTCAAAAATATGTGTTATTAGAAATTGTTAATCACATGCATCAGAATTGGATGTCGATATCGTTTCTGGTTTGTTGAGAAGTCATTTGTTGCTCGTTGCAAGAGTTGAGGGCACTAAGCCCTGCGTGGCATAGAAGCCATAGTCTACAAGGTTCTACTGTTGAAGAGCTACGAAAGGGAGGATTCCCGCCTACGTGGAAACGGGGTTGTTGGAGCTCGTAAGAGGATCGAGTGGAGTCGAAATCTGGAAGTAAGACAAAACCAAATAAGCTGGACCCTTTTTTTTAACATGTCTATTTTTTTAGATGTTTTTTCTGATGATGATGATGATGATGATATTCTCATGTTGGCATTTGGAGGCTTTAGCATGAGAAGTATTTTTAAGTCTGGAATTTTTTCAGAAAAACAATGTGGTTCTGTTGATGACCACGAGAAACAAGAGGCACAATCCGTTGTGCAAGATCCTGATATTGAAGAGTCACAAGTTGATCTTCAGGAGGGATGTAAAGATGAACAAAGTGTTGAAGATCAATTCGACGAGCCACACGAAGCTGATGGCGAGGACGTGGCAGAAGAAAAAAGAGCTGGAGAGAATTTAAAATGTGATAATCTCATCAATATTTATGTGTGTGCAGATGACAACATTGCTGACACCAGAAATGGTGAGAGAACACTGTTTTCTATTAAGCCTGTCATAATTTTCAAAAGGGCGAGGATAAGCGTTCAAGCTTTCCATCACTGGGGAAGAAATGAGGCAAAGATACATCACTATCTCAAGGCAAAGAAAGTGAAGATGAAGCCTCATCCACAAATGAACAAGCATGGAAGACTAAGATGAAAACTCTGTTACCAAGTTTTTTATGTTTTATTGTAAGCCTAGCTGAGACTAGACCAACAAGCGTAGACCAGCAAGCATATGTTATTGTTCAGTACCCTTTCTCCATTAAGGGGGAGTGTTGGAATTAATGGAGAAATCCATAGTTAGGTTGTTGTTATCATAGAGATAGGATTGAGTTTCTAATCATAGATATCATATCCTGATATTGAGGGAGTGGTTGAAACCATCCCGTTAGTGTGAGAGCCTATATAATTAAGGTTCATCTCATTCAATGTAATAGAGTGTGTGTATGTATGTACACTCTCAAGGTTCTCACCTGGAGAGCTATTTGATCAATAGCTAATTTTATCACCTGGAACAACTCATCATAGAATGTACGCTCTTAGATTTCAGGTTCAATTTTGAGCATCATGGTTTCATTATAGAGATTTACAACGGCAAAATTTTCATGGCAGAAAAGGTAGCAAGGTCAGCGGCAGTGAACTTGATTCTTCGCCTGGAAAACCTAAAGAAGGTGCACTTGAGGGTTTCAAGCTATAATGGGGATGAAATTGCTCTCATCAGTTGCCTTCTAAGAAGTTCTCCTTCTCTCCAAACAATGACACTTACATCGCCCATTTTCCCTCAATATATCCATGAGCAGATATTCTTAAAGCAACTTTTGGGTTTGGAAAGATCTTCTGGAAAAGCTTCGATACTTGTTACACAAAATCACAGTGAATACTACGAGGGGTGCCAGCGTGCTTCAGACAACGAAGATCAGGATGTGTCTTCACCATCAGCTTGGTGAAGATGATGAATTGCCCTCAATTTAGAGAACGAAATATTTTCTAAAAAACATAGAAACAATTTTCAAAAGAGGCGTGAGGATTGAATTGGTATTTTGATAATTTCGAGTGATTATTAAGTTCAGTTTTTGCCTCTATATTTCCATGGTCATTGTCTTATGAAGTTTTACATGTAATTTTGCCTTTTCAAAGTCATTACAAAAACCTTTTAAAGTGACCCAGTGGCAATGGTCTCCACATCGTTCTAGGTGGTCTCCCTAATTGAAGTCAAGGTCTCCCTAATTGAAGTCAAGCACGAGCTAATATCGAGGTGTGAAATAATTGGTTTCTCGATGGCATAATTTGTTCTTATGTGTCTAGTCTCAGGCACTTATAAGAGATATAGCTATGAGTTCTTCTAGTTCTTCTAAATGAGAAATGTTTAGTGTTCTAGTTCGCAACAGAGGTGAACATAAGTCGCTTCCATTACCGTTTCATAGGTAGTCCGAGCTAGGTATTATAACTAGCTGTAATGAAATGAAAGCAGCTCAAAATGTGTGTTCCAATGACGGGAAGGCTCCAACAACTAAGAATCTTCCATAAATCAAGTAAGGCTCTGAAGACTCTACATGAGGCCTAGAATTGGGATATCTTCCATAGGCTACGATACAATCAGGGCGAGGTTGAGGTTCCTCCTATCCCCTAGAAGATTACGAGGTTCACCCTGTGAGCTTAGGACTATTTATCCATCTTCACTCTTATTATGGGAAGGGAGACCAATGCAGACATAGATGAAGGGATGATAGTCATGGTAGATGCCTACAATGCTCCTTACATCCCTAATTTTATGTATGCAGAGGCCATAACTGCGAGCATGCGACAATAGGTAGTAGATTTCTAAACCATCAGGGTGTTCAAATATCCTTCCTACCTAGTGTTTTTTTTTATCTACCATTAGGGACATTATCTTGAGTCCCTAAACTCAAGGGAGGCATATCCACCTAAGGCATTGATTGGATCCCTCGGTGAAAAAAAGAGAACCTAGAGCCTCATTTCTCTTATATGTATATGAATTCAAGTATATTTCTTTCTCTATTATCCTTATAAAGGAACTTGATAGAATTCCTGCAAAGATCAGACCATATATGCAATTGGGGGAAGTCAGCAAGAGAGGCATCCTAGCAATATTGTTTTTTCATATCCTATCAATGTTTGTTTTCTTCATTCATAAATATTTCCTAGTTGGTACACTAATATTTGTCACCATGATGTTTAGCTATCTATATGGGTTCATCATTACCTATTTATTTCTCCCTTAGAGGTTTAAAAGCATAAAGTTCCTAAATTAAGTCTTGGAACTGGAGAAAAGCTCTTAAAACCCCTAAAAAGCCTAACTCCGCACTTTTCCTAGTCATTTCCTGCGGTACCGCAGTTTATTGCTATAAAACTTGCGGCACATCCCGCACGTTCTGCTCATTAAAACTGCAGACCCCCATAAAAGGTAAGATAAAATGAAAATTAAGTTCTAGAAGCCCAGCTGGTCGAATATTCTCCCAGCTGGGGCCTTCTAGAAGCGTTATCTGGTCGAGCTTCGCCCCTTCCATTCATGAACCTTTATCCCTTCATAAATGGAGCTATTCCTTCGTTTTTGGAGCTGAAATCTCATGATGAGAGGGCTTTATCCCTTCCTCATTAGAGTTGAAACTACCTCACTTCTGCTATAAATTGAGACCATGTTTCAGTCTCAAGGGTACTTAGAACTTGGTAGTTTTGAGGGGAATCGCTGAAGAAATTATACTCTCCACATTTGGCATCATTGGCATGAGAGAGATTACATACTCATGGCCATAGTCTTATGTTGATTCAGAGAGTTAGAGTCTTGTCAAACTGAGGAAAACAACTGCTCGAGACCCCGGAAGAACCTGTACAAACATCAAGGCGTCAAGGTTGTAAGGTTTCTTCTTTTATTCAAAGTTAATACAAATGGATTCTATTTTCTCATTGAGTTATTCATCTATCTTTTGAATAATTTAATTCTTGGATTCCTTGATCACTAAGAGAGATTATTGCTTTTGAATTATCATATCTTGCAGATTCTTTTGATCTTGTTTGTCTTTGATTACAGATTTACACTCTGGATCAATATCTTCTGGAGCAACTGGATTGAAGACCGAGTAAAGCGTTGGATTTCAGGTAGGAGCATCTCTCCATAGTTAATTAATAATTCTTAAGCATAATGGTCTAGAGAAAATGGTCTACATTTTTCTGTTTGTTTCTAGATATCCTTAGGATACTAGGGAGATCGCTCTTGTCTGCAAGAAGGATTTGTCCGTCTAACAAAATGGCGACTCCACTGAGGAATATATGAACTTAGTTTTCGTTTTTATTTTTCAGTTCGACTTTTGATATTTCTGTGAGATTTCTTTGACTTAGATTAGCTCAAAAATGGATTGGGTAAAACACTCAATAGGATCCCTGATTGTGAATTTGTATTTTTATTTTTTCTTTATTTTTCCTACTTTCCGCACTTTTTGCTTAAAAACAGAGCGGTAGACTTCGCAACTTTTAGTAGAATACAGTGCGGTACCGCACCTTATTCCATTAAAAACTGTGGACCTCTGGAAAATTTTAGAAAAAATAGAAATTCTGTTTTCTAGAATCCCATTACTTGATTTTTTGTTCTTTACCCAATTTTTCTTAACTGTCAAAGACTTCTGTGAAAAGTTTCTTTCAACAATTCAATGTTTAAAGTGATCTTTTCAGTTAGTTTTCTTTTATGAGTAAATGTTGCCTTTTCCTTCCGTTGCTCTGAATCAAAAACTTATGTATACCTCAGCTACTTGGTATGTCATTGTTCTGTTGAGCCATTGAACTTGATGCAATTATTACTCTCATGAAAATTTGATTTTGTTTTCAATAGAAAAGTTAGAAAACCTTTTGGATAGATAAAGTCTAAATTTCATTTTAAAACTGTTAGTGGATGCTTTATTTTCTTGCTGAAATAAGCAAGAAGATCTTGGTTAGATTACAAACTGAGTTAAGACATCCTTCAACTTTTAGATAGAGTTCAAGATTAGAGATTTCTTTTAGTTTTGAATTTTGTAGTTTTAAGAATTTTTTATTTTCTTTTGGAAGAAGTTTGTTTTTGTTTCCGATCTTAATGATATAAGGAATTTCATTTTGAGCAAAGATATTTTTGAAATTGAGTTCTCTGAATTGTCTTCTTTTCAAACTTTCTCATGTAGGAAAGAAAGAATTAATATTTTGAAAGTTATTGAAATCTCTCAACTCTTTTTTCTAGTTAGGTTTCTTTGAAAAGAAATGAGTTGTTTATCATATAGATGCATTGTAGCGTATTTTGAGTCGGGTCATTAAAACATCATCAAAGTTTCATTTTCGTACCCATTGTCCTAAGAAACTACCAATTAAAAGTAACGCTTAATTAAAATCAATCTAGAAATTTTATATTTTCTAGGGCTCTTTTCCACCAATATAGCTTAGGCTAGTGTCTTGGAATAGGTTGTAGTTAACTCTCCAAGACAGTAAAAACAAACAAGTAGTTGATCTTGCGGTAGGAAAATCCAATTGTAGCATGTATGCTCTGGGAAGCTCCTCCTAAAGGAGTCAAGCACGAGATCATATCTGACCCAGTGAGGTAATCATACCTATCTCATTGGAAACGATAGAATATGTGCACGTATTAAAAATGGTAAACCTCGGATAAACCATTTTCGAGGAGCCTGGTGTCACTTGTCGGTAAACCTTGGATTATGTCAAGAAGCCTTCAAGGGGATTGAGTTTTTTACTCTGCCCTTGTGTGTATATCGAATCCTAGACTATTCCCCCAGGTATATGTGCTCCTGTTGGTGACCTTAGTAGCCATAAACTTTAGGATTCTTTCCTAAGGTGACGGTGGAGGGGAGGTCCCACTGTCCCTGGAGCAGACGTCTGCTAGACTCACTTGGACTCTCCGGAGGGTTATCTTCACTCGAGATGGTTTAAGTAGAGAAAATTGTACTTGTATGTTTCATTAAGCAGTTTTTCAGGGTAACTGTTCCAACCGCCATTTCTGCATTAAAATTCTACGATGTTGGATTTCATCACCAACTAGTGTTTTTAGTGTGAGAATTCACTGTTTGTGTGTGGATTGATCTATTAGATTTTTATAGGCGTGTGATTCATTTGATTTTTTCCTTAGTGACTTTAGGGAATTTATTGAAATTTTCTTTGATTACATGTGTTAAAAGTTTTAATCGTGGCAGAATTACCAAGACAGTCGCGTAGAACTCAAGGGAAACCCCCTGAGTATACACCAAGCCAATTAGAAAAACTGAAATCTTTGATAACAAATGTTATTAGTAGATCTGGATTAACAGAACATGGAGAATCATCCATAATTATTCATCATGATTCTGGCGTAGATCAACCGCAAATAGCGAAACATACTCCACAGACAATTTCAATATCCGAATTAACTAAAGTTGTTTCTGCAACAAGTGAGTTATCAGCTGAAAAACCTGAAATTTCTGAACTGAAAACTGAATTTGCCATGTCTGAACCTACTTTAGAGTTCGCTACTCCAACTTCTGGTCATCCTAATTCACCCAGAGTAATAAATTATATTACAGAAGATCTTCCTCCTGGTCTTATTAGTATTGAAAAAATTACTGACACTGAAAAAGAAGTAATTCTTCCTTAAGCTCAGGAATCTTTCAATCTTAGAGAATGTGAATCAATTTTTTACAGTTCTTTTAGACAAGACACTTGGTATTCTTCACTAACATATTTTATACAAAACATAGGTCTTGAGTATTCACTACCTCGAATTCCCTTTTTCTCTACACCGATAGGTTATAGACCTCCGTTAAACATGTAGGGTGAGTCATCTATGTTTATTGAATCGCCAGAAATATTTTTATATGGTGGTTTGTCTGTTCCTGTAGGCTATCAATTGCTCTCTGGTACATTCTTAGGAGCATCTCCTCTTCCCAAAAAATCAATGTCATCATCTAGCCCGAATGAATCAAATACTGGAACTTTGAACAATGAGAAAATTTGTATGATGTCTGGAAATATTCCAAACCCTAAACCTCAAGCTAGTAATTTATTGTCTGGGGGCAACCTCAAAGTAATCAAATATAGCGTGGGGGGAAACCTCAAGGACAATACATACCTTAGGGTCAATATCAACCTCAGGGATAGTACATACCTTAAGGTCAATATGAACCCCAAGGTCAGTACATGTCTCAAGGTCAATATCAACCTCAAGGGCAGTACCCAGGTCAAAGATTGCAACCTCCTTTAGGACAACAACTCTATTCAGAACAAAAAATGTTACAAGGAGGTGGAAATTATCCAGTCAATTATCAACCATATGTTCATCCTAGTTATGGTCCGTCTTATGCACAACCTTCGTTGGGACCCTCATATCCCAAAATGGTGTGGGATCCATCCCAATTCCCACAAAATTTACAACCAAATGTGCAAGTACCTTATTATCAAGCTAGAAAACAAGTTGGTTATAATCAACCTCAACAACCAGTCCAACCTACCATACAAATACCTGCTTCTGGTCCTGTTCAGTAACTTGGTCCAAGTACACCTAAGACTCCACCACAAACTGTTGCTCAGACTTCTATTCAACCTAACACACCTATTCCTAGAGTGTCTATAGCTCCTATTACTTCTGCCCCTAAAACATCGGTACAGATTCCTCAAGTCTCTATTCTGCAGTCTGGACCTACAATTCAGACCAATATTCAGATGTCTACATGAAAACCTCATACAAGTACGGTCATAACAAGTCAGCCTCAGTTTACCTATCAATCGTATCAGGGGCCGTACCAATATGGACCTGTTCCAAAAAATCTAGCTTACTCGCAACAACCGTATCTTGGGTATACATATCAGACACCTGTTTAACCCCAGTATGGTCCGGTTATTCCTGGTTACCCAGGAGGAATTCCAATTCCCAATGCACATGCTATTCCCGGATATCCTGGTTATCCTCCTCCTGGGACTGGTTTAGTCTCACAAGGTTATCAACAAGACCCTACCCGTCGATTGCCATTCATAGCAACTTTATATCTACTTGATTTATCCTGCCTTACAAATGATCCTATCTATGATCATTTGTATTGGGCGCCATGCTGCATAAGTTTCCCAGTGATATCCCTAAGTTTGAAGGAAAATCAGGAGAGGATCCTTCTAGCCATATCATGATTTCCCACCTTTGGTATGCATCCAACTCATTAATCGACGATTCCATTTGACTTAGATTTTTTCAAAGAATGTTAATAGGATTAGCTTCCAAGCGGTAAATTGAACTACCACGAGGCTCATTTACCAATTTCAACGCTCTAGCAACTGCTTTCTTAATTCATTTTCAGTTTCCAGTCAGATACGATAACGGCACGAAATTATTAACTTCACTAAAACAATCTATGTCTACGTACATATCAGATCATATACATGAGTGGAGACGTAGAAGACGTTTAGTAAAATTTTTTATCCCAGATCAAATATTGGCAGAATGGTTTATCAAATTATTGCTACCAAAAATCACTGTAGATGTAGTTAAAGGAGGAGTTGTTACATAATAACAAGTAATTGCTCAATCTCAATATCTTGACTTAATATATACCCAGTCAGGTACTTTGTACGAGAAAATTCTTGATTTACCGTGTCCTCGTCAGATAACAACAACTCCTTCAGGGTCTCATGCTGCTGACGGTGTAATAGATTCAGTTAGTACGACTAAGAGTAAGAAAAAATATTCCAAGATTTCTTCTCCCATAATAATTTTACCTGATTCACCAAAAGGAGAATATTCCTTGGAAACTTTTGTCGATATTCAGATTGTAGATTCATCTACTACAGAGTCAAAATCCGGTAGCAAAATGAAAGGGAAGAATAAAAGTAAACAGACTTCATCTCCCAAGGAAAAAATTGATAAAAATGAATCAACTGATGAAAAACGGAAACCTCGTTATCCTTGTCTTATCTGTGACGAGGATCATTTCACCAATGAATGTCCGCATAGGGATGAGGTATCTAAGTTCATCAAAGGTTCATCCACTCCTGTTGTTTTGAAGGATATTTTTCCTGTTCAAGATAGCAAAATGATTTGATCTTCTTCTAATACATCAGCAGATATTTTGATGGTTGCGACTCGATCGCAAGATTATGGTAGTAAAAATCCCATTGCTGGTAAAGAAGTAGAAAATTCTAATTCTGCACCAGCTACATCTCCTTCAGTTTCTGATCCACTACATATTGAGAAACCTAATCCTGATTTAGTAATTAAACTGCCTGCTAAATGTGTACTTCATAAATAAGCTTTAAATCCACGTGCGAGCGCTGCTCAGAATTACAACATTGTAGAGGATTTAGCAATATATCATTAAGCAATGTCGGCCTTGGAGGTGTTTCAATCATGCCCAACACAAAGGAAATTACTCTTATCAGCCATTGGAGCCGCAGATATTTAAGATTCGGACCTCATGGTATTCCATTTATAAAATTTTACACCTCGTCTCCCTCATCAAATGGCTTTTCAGATCCCAGTACTAGTCAAAAACAGACGTTGCTTTCATACTGTTATTGATAAAGGAGCATCAACGTGTATCATGTCGTTAAACTATTGGAAATCACTTGGTTCTCCAACTCTTAACCAATCATTGACAATCCTCAAAGCTTTTGATGGAAGAGGATTCCATTCATTCATAATTTTACAGGATCTACCTATAGAAGTCGAAGGAAAAACCGTTAATTTAGACGTGGAAGTAGTTGATGCTAGATTACAACCTTCTTCTGGGTCGAAATTGGTCTTATGCTATGACTGTTGTCATGTCATCCGTCTTTCGATTAATTATGTTTCCTCATCAAGACAATATTGGGAAAGTAGATTAGCTCTCATATTATTCGTCTGATCCAGCTTCTACGGATAGTATTCAGCACGTTGGAAAAATGACTATCCCTTATGAGGATGTAAGAGTAGGTTTAATCAAAGATTTCACTTTAATGGGAACTTTTTCTATGCCTCCACCTAACATACCACGTAATATTGCTAATATCAATATGATTACATCAAGCACTATTCCATTTGATGATCCCTGGATAGAATCAGAACTGGATTCACGTGATGCATTTCAGTCCTTTTGAGATAGCATATCAAGCAGTACAGTCATTCTCTAACCCTTTATCAACTGATGATGATCCAATGAATGTGATCAACGAAGAATCATTTTCACCATCAAGCTCAAATATAACATCAATTCTTGATCCTTTTCAACAAGTGTTTCATATTGATGAAAGCGTTCGTGAATTCTTGTCCGTGGATGAATTACCATGAGATGATCTCCATCATAAGTCATCATTTTTATCTGAGCTTGATAAATTCGAAAATAATTTTTCCTATATCTTTACAGCTAACTATGTCAAGGAACCTCAGAGTCCAATATCGATCACAAATTTGGATTCTGAAGTAAATTTGGGGAATATTTCTATTATGCTTCCCATTGACATATCCATTAAACCAGGAATTATTGAAAACATTCATATAGGTGCGTCGTGTACATCAGATGAAATTTCTACATATAAAGCCCTATTTCAAGAATTCCACGACATATTTGCCTAGTCTTATGAAGAAATGCCAGGGATCGATCCCAACATTGTCATTCATGAAATAAGGACTTACCCAGATGCTAAACCCATTAGACAGCGATTACATCTGATACATCCATGAAAAGCTACTGCTATTAAAGCTAAAGTTGAGAAATTACTAAGAGAAGGTTTTATTTATCTGATACCGTTAACGGATTGGGTATCTAATATCGTTCATGTTACAAAAAAACAAGGAACAATAAGAGTATGTGTCGACTATAGGGATATTAACAAAGCTTGTCATAAAGAAAATTATCCAACCCCATTATCGACGAGTGTGCCAGAAATGAAATGTATTCATTTATGGATGGATTTTCCAGATACAATCAAATCAACATACTCCCTGTCGATCAACCAAAAATAGCATTCATTTGTCCTTGGGGAACATTTTCTTACTGTAAATTACCTTTCGGATTGAAGAATGTTGGGGCAACTTTTCAAATGGAAGTTTCCTATGCTTTTTATGACATTAAACACATTGTGCAACCTTCTCTCGATGATTTAACTACTCATTCATTACACAAGGAAGATCATCCTACTCACTTACGAGCAATTTTTATGAGATGTAAGTATTATAAAATTCACTTGAATCCACACAAGTGTGTTTTCTGTGTATAATCTGGTAGATTACTGGGATTTGTCGTTTCGAAAGAAGGCATTCGTGTCAACCCTTCAAAGGTTGAGGCCATTATCAATTTACCTCCTCCTTCCACACTCTGCCAACTCCAAAGTTTGCAGGGGAAAGAAAACTTGCTGCGTAGATTTATCCAGAACTATGCTGAGTTAACCAAATGTTTTACCAGGCTATTGAAACAAAATATTCCTTTCATTTGGGATGAGATCACTGATCAATATTTTTATGCTTTAAAACACGTGTTGACCCATGCACCGTTATTGCATCCACCAAATTACAGTCAGTATTACTTTTTATACTTAGCAGCATCTGATTCCACCATTGGAATGTTATTAGTTCAAGAGGATGAATTCCACAATGAGAATGTGATTTACTATCTCAGTTGAAATCTCAATCTAATAGAGATTAAATACTTGCATGTGGAGAAATCGGTCTTGGCAGCAGTTCAAGTTGTCCAACGTTTTCGTCATTACATTTTATTATGCAAAACAACTGTGATTTCTAATTGTAACCCGATGATGTACTTTATAACTAAAAAATTGCTCGGGGGAAAATACTCTAAATGGATAATTATCCTTCAGGAGTTTGATTTAGAATTTTAAAAATGAAAATCAAAGAAATCACTAGTGTTCGCCAAACTTATGTGTGATTTCCCGAATACTGAAACGAAAACTGTGATACAGCATCCGATCGGTGATGAATCTTTGTTTCATATCAGTACGTTAGATCCTTGATATGGAGATATCATCATTTATCTCCAAACCCAAACTTTTCGGCCTTAACTTTCACGTTCACATAGATGAACGATCCGTTACCAATCCCAGCAATACAATATTGTTGGGGACACACTTTGTCGTCGTGGTGCAGATTCTGTATTTCGACGATGTTTGACTCATGAAGAGGCTGAACAAGTTTTGAATGACTGCCATTCTGGAGTGTGTAGCAATCATATGTCTAGGTATGCCATAGCCCAAAAGATATTGCGCGCTGGTTATTTTTTGCATTTTTTATTCAAAGATTGCATTCTTGCGGTCCGAAAATGCCACAACTATCAGATTTTTTATCGAAATATGCGTGCACCACCAACTCCTCTTCACCCCATAATTGCTTTCGGTCCTTTTGCAAAATGGGGCATTGATTTCATTACATGTAACCCTCACTCGGTCGGGGGGCATGCGTATATTATTCTCGCAGTAGATTATTTTACCAAATGGGCCGAGGCGATGCCTACATTTGCAGTGGATGGAAAAACTGCAGCTACATTTGTATTCAATCACGTGATTTCCCGATTCGATGTACCCAAAGCTATCATTACTGATCATGGGAGTCATTTTTGAAACGTCATGATGATCGACCTTTCTGACCAACTAGGCCTGCGCCATGATAGCTCTACTCCATATTACCGCAGGCTAATGGTCAGGTTGAAGCTGTCAATCAAGTTTTAACAACTATGATTAAACAGATAATCGAAATTCATAAATTGAATTGGCATACTATGCTTTTCTCAGCACTTTGGTCATACCAAACCTCAGCAAAAACTGCAACAGGGTTCACTCATTTTCAACTAGTCTACGGTTTAGAAGCTGTGTTACTAATTGAATGTGAAATATCATCACTCCAATTAGCCATAGAGTTACTACCAGCCACTTCTGAATAGGAAAAATGCTTTTTGTACTTAGCACAATTAGATGAGACTCGACGCACTGTTGCATTAACAGCCGAAGCTCATAAAAAACACGTTAAAGCTTAGTACGACAGAAATGTTACACCCCGTGTTTTTTCAGAATGTGACCTAGTATTGGTATATGACCAAGCTAACGATAAACTAGGCACTGAGAAATTAAAACTCATGTGGCATGGTCCTTATATTATCAAACGAGTGCTTGCAAAAGGGCTTACGAATTGATTTATTATGACAGAGTCTCTTTAGATAAACCCATAAATGGACTTTATCTTAAGAGATATTATGCTTTATTTTTTTTGTGAAGATCATATCTGTACATTAGTTATTTTTCGAAGATTAGTTGATTTATATTAGATGAGTGTGTATAGTTTAAGTTTGCGTTAACTACTATTCCTACTTATCTTGATTACTCTTGATATTGCAGATGTCGACGTCCCTTCAAGCATATATTGGTTTTGTTAATGGTACCTGTCATAGTACACAGAATATGTCTTCTGGAGCTTGGGTTATCTATTCACCTACCAATGAGTTAGTTTCTATGCATGGGGTAAGCCTTTGTCAAACAACGAATAATGTTGCAAATTATAGTGTAGTGATTGAGTTATTATATGATGCTATTTAATTTGGTATTCGGCATTTGATCGTTAGGTTAGATTCAGAACTCATTGTATTACATTTAAACAGAGTATACGCAATTAAAAATTCAGTGTTACTGAGATTACTTTTTAAGGTTCGTCTATTGGAAAGGCAGTTTGATTACATTGAATATCAACACATTCTAAGAATATTAAATACATTGGCTGATGCATTAGCTAATAATGTTATAAATAGACATTTGCAAAATTAAAAAAGTAAATTAAAACAACATTCAATATGTGCTGAACAAGATAGCCGACAAAAGTAGTCATATCATAGATAATGTTGTGTTTCAAAAAATATTACATTGTCTAGGACTGTAGGTTTAAACCACCGTATGATCTGAAAGATAGTGATTCAAAAAACAAAAATACAATAGTCTACAATGATCATCCACTATCCGTGGTGATGATCATGATAATATACTATAGCCCATGCCACTCTACGCAGGTATCTCTGAAACTGGCCAGGAACGCCAGCGACATGCCTCTGGAGACGAAGAGTAATATCATCCATCGTAGTCTCTGGGATGTCTCTAGTCAACCTCTCCAAATTCTGTTCTAAATCAATGAGAATCTCTGCTGCCTGGTTCTCTGGCAGTGCAATAGGATCTATTCGCTTCCTCTCGAAGCGACGGAGATTGGCTGGTCTTCGTAGACCAACATCTGCATTTGAATTTTTGTTATCAATATTGGAAGATTAAAAAACAAATAAAAATTAGAACTAAAACACATCAAAATAATTCAATGACCTGACTCATCCCATTGTGCCCCTGGAGGTAAGGACATCTCGGGGTCTCCTCGAAAGTCTATGCCGGCATATGGAAAATCCTCGATAGCAAAGATTTGGTTCTCTAACCAACGTAAGTATGATGAAGTGAACCAGAATACTGTACAACCGTCGCCACCATGGCGAGCCATCAGTGCCACTCATCGTACCATGCAAGGCTCTTTGAGTTCACCAAGATCAACAAAGATCAGCTGAGGGGCAAGAGACGGAATTCTCTCCAAAGAAAAAGATACTAAGATTGCTCCATACCCAAAGTTTTTCAACTTTGAGTTCTTCGCTCTGGTCAGTTGACCCTTCATGTTGGTCAACACCCATTCACACCAATTGAAGATAGTGCCTCTGAAGCATTCAACAACTTTCTGCATCTGTGACATGGTAGCCACGTGTAGAGTTCCACTCCCACATAATCTGGTAACAGTAAATGTAATGACTTTCAGATCAAGACATATGATAGTTTTTATGTATATCTGGTTGTCTTTGGGATCAGCTGCCTCGTTACAAAACTCTTGTTTGTAGCTAGCGATAAGCTAGCCACCTTGCCTAGCCCCGAACAGAGAGATTGGTTCACCTCTTTTAGGTAAATCGATGAGGAATTAGATATCTTCAAGCTCAATTTCTGTTGTGTAACCAGCTCCAAAAAGAGAAGAAAAGAGATATCAATGCCTTAGAAATGAGCCACTTCGAGGGGGCAACCTCCAATACATTACATAAATGAACAATTATTGGATGATACAAATGAACAAAACCTCCTTCTATATATAGGAGTCCATGGGGCCACAATATAATCCTAGGCCACAATGTAATCCCACCGACTCAATAATAACAAGGGGCACAATAATAAAAATAAGGGGTTAATAGCAATAATAACAAGGGGGAACACTAACATGGCTGTACAAGTACTATTAACATAGGGACTTAACATGCCCCTCTCCTTCAAACAAGTGTTGTCCTCAACGCTTGATTATTTCTTGATGCTTCTGTATAAAATTCTCATCCTCCCATGTGAAATATTCTACAAGAAAGTTCTTCCACTTGCTGAGATACTCTGAAATTGATCGTACTTGTCGAGTTCTTGTTTCTATGACTGCTTCATAACTTTTTTCGATGTGATGTTGATCTTCCTGTTGTTTCATTAGATTCTGCACCAAAGTTGGGTTATCCTTTGAGAGTTGGAGAACTTGTTGTTGATGCTCGATGTGATCTTCCACTAATTTATCATCCATATTTGCTATTATTTGATCCTTCAAACCATTCAACGTAGCCTCCATTTCTGCTTTTAAACCATCTATTTCATCTTCAATTGCTCTTCGTAAGATTGAAACTTGTTGCACTTCGTACCGTAATTTTGATATCTCATACTATAACTCTTCCTCTTCATGCGTCATAGTATAGATTTTTGAGGGATTAATGGGTATGGAATTATTTTTTGGAGGCATTATAGAACCCAATACTGATAAAAAATCTAAAATATTCACTTGGAATCACTTCAATTGTTTTTTCAAACAAACGTTATGCAATTTTAAAAACCAGATACACACCTTTCTCTTACTTTTGAGGAGCTAGATATTGAAATTAAATTATCTCTATAATTTCAGATCCTCAAAATCTGAAATTTAGCCTTATAGTAGGCCTCTGAAGCTTCTTTAAAATTCCACAGGTCTGATCTGATTTGGATTCTTCAAGACAGAGTTATGTCTAATCTTCCACAATGACCTAATTATGGACTAGTTCAGTAGAGCGAACTTGTACGACTTGCCACGTGTCACTGTTTCATCCTTTGTCTTTGAAATTGATAGCCAAGAAACTACAGTCCGTGTACTTGCAACCACTTTTTACAGAACTCCAATTCGATGCCTAGAGAGAGAGTTATTGAACTTTTCCCACGATCACCACTTTGAGATGAAATTGAGGAGCTTGAAAAAGCACTACCTTCCACAGATCATATCTCCAAAAATATTGCAAACCAACCTCTGAAATTTTTTGACGAATTTCTTCAGGATTTCAACTTCGCACCATAGGAATTTCATATTTTGAACCTTCGTAGAAAAACAGTTATAGCTCAAATTCCACAATGACTATTTTAGGAGCCTGAAAAAATACCTAACTTCCACAGATCATATCTCCGCAAATATTGCGAACCAAGCTCTAAAATTTTTAGAAAATATTCCTCAGGATTTCGGCTTCACACTCTAAAAATTTCAGCTTCTGAAACGTCGTAGGAAAAAAGTTATAAAGAAAATGCCACGATGACCTATTTGGAGCAGTGAAACCTTAGAATCCAAACCTCTGATACCAAATGTTGTGTAACCAGCTCCAAAAAGAGAAGAAAAGAGATATCAACGCCTTAGAAATGAGCCACTTCGAGGGGGCAACCTCCAATACATTACATAAATGAACAATTATTGGATGATACAATTTACAAAACCTCCTTTCTATATAGGAGTCCATGGGGCCACAATATAATCCTAGTGGGGCCACAATGTAATCCTAGCCGACCTAACAATAATAATATAAGGGCACAATAATAAAAATATGGGGGTTACAAGGGTACAATAATAACAATAAGGGGGAATACACTAACATGATAAGGGGCTACACTATTAATATAGGGACTTAACAATTTCTAGTTTGTGATCTCCAATGATAAAGCATTGTTCCTGAACATCCCATTTATTTACTAGCTAGGTCATTAGCTCTACCTGTGCTCTCATACCCTGAATGGCAGAGAATTTTTATAAACCGCAATCTCTCAAAGTACACATTATGGCCGGATTATTCATGGCCATATCATCTACCTCTTCATGTTCGCATTCTCGCCACTCCAACATTGTGCAATGACCTGCAAATGGACGCATTTAATGGTTAGAAGCTATTAGAGTAAAAAAAATTATCAATTTTTGAGCGAATTATTCAATTTCATTTTCTTACGGTGCCCACGCAATTTTTATATAAAGACAATGCGGACCCCCGTAAGCATCCTTCATAAAAAATGCGGTAGCCCAATAATTTTCCTTTAGGATTATCGAGGTCCGCAGGTAACCAATGGTTGGCCTACGGACCCCTGTGAGCGAAATTTTGAACAATATTTCCCTCTAAAAATGAAGTTAAAAACTAAAAAATGAATGTAAATGGATGAAAATGAAGAGAAAAGTGTTGTGGATTACCTGGATTCGACGGATTTTGATTTAACTAGCTAGTTCTCCTATTATCACCTCCAGAATGTTTTTTACCCAAAGCTCTCAACTTTCAACTCTGAATACAAAAGGTAAAAATAACTTTGTTGAGATACTTTTTATAATATTTTTTGAAAAAATAAAATATTATTTTATTTATTTTCCACTTTAAAAAGTTATTTTTCAAAAGTCTTTACTTATTGGAAACAAATTTGTTTAATTTTTTCGAGTTTATGTGTAGAAAACAAGATTTTCAAGTGAAAAGGATTATTTTGATGATGTGTATACTTTTATCATTTTTTCGGGCTCTTGAAAATTATGAAAAAGCGAAACCCTAGAGTTCTCCTTTAAGCCCTTTTTAGACTCTCTAAATATGAAAATATTATTGAGTACTTGACTATTCGAACTCGTTAAAGGAAATGAACAATCGTCCCTTCAGTATAAGTTTACCCATTTTCCAGACTGAAATGAATTATTTACGAAAAAGGTATATGTTGGCTAATTATGGTCAATAGAGTTCTCTCCTGCATTATTTTATCCTTTTTCGGGCTTGAGAGACTAAATTAATGAAAAAGTCCACCCACAGAGTTTTCATAAGCTTTTCTTCTGACTCCCTAAAAATGAAAAACACCAAGTTTCACCTATACTGTACTCGTTAAAACTTAATAGTAAAGGACCTATAAATTATAAACAAGAACGAACCACTCCTTCTTAGGGTTCAATTTTAATACTAAGTTGGACTCATCTGACGGATGAGCTTATGTAACAAGCAAATTTTATCATCCTCAATCTTGTCAAAAAATAAAGAGGTACTTGCCAGAAATGGTGGGGGAAAAGAAAGAAAATGAATCCAGTTGTCACACTTCATTTCAGAAAGTTGTATACCACTCTTGAACACGACACTTTTATCGAACCAAACAGTTAATTGAACCAAATTGAAAGTCTTCAACTGTTTTTTGGGTATTAGTTTTAGGTCAATCATCACCATCTGCAGTGTCTTTATGTGTTCAAGAGATCAGTTAAATAAACCATTCATTGCAAACATTTGTCTCTACTCGCATTGACCATCCCTGAGTCAGTCCTTGCTAAAAATTTCTTCAAAACTTGATCTAATGGTTTCGTGTCGTGGGCTTTCCTACGACAAGTCACTTTCTATAGATGACATCTCATCATCTAGAAAGTTGATCTAGAATCCTAACAGTACCTTGGGATCTGCATGCCCTAATTGCAGGTTTCTCACCTTCGATGATAGGTAGCATCATTGACCTTTGATCGAATGATTCAGTGAAGTATTCGACTTCAAATCATTCATTCACACTTCATGGATTGTAATGATTACTTTAAGAACCATTTTCATTATTGGTGGTTTCTCTCACACTTGTTAACAGTTCACATGATTGACTGGTAATCAAGTGGTTTCTACCATGTTCGACTTCGACATAATCAATCGCATGGATAGAATCGTACTAGTTCGAGAAACATGAATCAAGACCTTGGATCTTGTTTCCACCATCCAAGCTGCGAGGAGTTTTATTATTCATCATACAGTAGACTACTTCTAACAGATGGCTGCGTCCATACTGTGTTTGCTACTTTATGTAATTCTAAAATCATTTCTGTATCAGAACATGTAGTTAGTTTTGATATGAGCATGGGAATGTCTACTTCAGGGATGATATACATACATATATATATATATATATATATATATATATATATATATATATATTCTTGCATTGAATTTTTTTTCAAGATTTCAACCAGTGTGCTTGCAGCCCGATCCTTGGAATGGTAAAGCACTTCACACTTCAGAACTCTTCAGAATTCTTCAGACTTCGCACTTTAGGGGGCAATCTGTTACACTAAAATTTGTCACTGTGATGTTTAGCTATCTATATGGTTTCATCATTACCTATTTATTGCTCCCTTAGAGGTCTAAAAACATAAAGTTCCTAAATCAAGTCTTAGAACTGGAGAAAAGCTCTTAAAAACCCTAAAAAGCCTAAATTCGCACTTTTCCTTGTCATTTCCTGTGGTACCATAGTTTATTGCTATAAAACCTGCGGCACATCCCACATGTTCTGCTCATTAAAACTGTGAACCCTCGTAAAAGGTAAAATAAAAGAAAAGTAAGTTCTAGAAGCCCAGCTGGTCGAATATTCTCCCAGCTGGGGCCTTCTAGAAGCACTATCTGTTCGAGCTTCGCCCCTTCCATTTATGAACCTTTATCCCTTCATAAATGGAGCTATCCCTTGGTTTTTGGTGCTAAAATCCCATGATGAGAGGGCTTTATCCCTTCCTTATTGGAGCCGAAACTACCTCCCTTTGGCTATAAATTGAGACCACGTTTCAGTCTCAAGGGTACATAGAACTTGATAGTTTTGAGGGAAATTGTTGAAGAAATTATACTCTCCACATTTGGCATCATTGGCATGAGAGAGATTACATACTCATGGCCATAGTCTTATGCTGATTCAGAGAGTTGGAGTCATGTCAAACTGAGGAAAATGGTTGTTCGTGACCCCGGAAGAACCTGTACAAACATCAAGGCGTCAAGGTTGTAAGGTTTCTTCTTTTATTCAAAGTTAATAAAAATGGATTCTATTTTCTCATTGAGTTGTTCATCTATCTTTTGAATAATTTAATTCTTGGATTCCTTGATCACTAAGATAGATTATTGCTTTTGAATTATCATATCTTACAGATGCTTTTGATCTTGTTTGCTTGTCTTTGATTGCATATTTACACGTTGGATCAATATCTTCTGGAGCGATTGGATTGAAGACCGAGTAAAGCGTTGGACTTCAGGTAGGAGCATCTCTCCATAGTTAATTAATAATTCTTAAGCATAATGGTCTAGAGAAAATGGTCTACATTTGTCTGTTTGTTTCTAGATATCCTTAGGATACTAGGGAGATCGCTCTTGTCCGCAAGAGGGATTTGTCCGTCTAACATTGGTGCAGAGGTTTGGATGGTTTCCCTTGTAACAGGGACTTGGAATGGAACCCAAGATATGTGATTGATGATCTGAACAACATCACAACTCTGGACGAGGGGCTTTGGTATTGCTGCAATAAATTACCCTCGCATTCATCTGGAGGAATTAGCTGAGTAGAGTCCCTCCATTGGTTTGGCTGGTTAATAAAGAAATAAATAAGCATAATAGCTCCACCGCTCACTCTCCTGCTTTATCGATAAGAAATCCATTTCTTAGAGGCTATGGTTTCTAGAGATGAAGAATTTATGATCAAAGTCACCGCCTCACTTATCGCTCCCTGACATGGCTTAAGTTATGGGGGCATTTCGGAATTGTTCAGAAAAAATATTCCAATAGGTTTGACTCTCTTCTGTGGTCTCCCTCAGACTAGTTCAGGAATAAATTCTAGATTGCATAGAGGAGGTATGCTTGTCTTCCTTGCTTAGATCTACTTGTGTACTAGATTTATGAACAACTAATGTAAAGTGTTGTGTTGTGGTTGATCGATCGTAGGAACAAAAGCATCTTCTACCTCCAGATGACCAGGTGATTTATTAGTCATAAAGGTCTTGAACACTGGGCTCAACAGATAATTTCAAAGAATTTCTAGGTGTGAAAAGTAGAGGATCCAAATATTGAGTTCACTTAAACCATCCCTAATCACTATGTTGGAAATTGGAAATAAATTAAACAACAGTGGGGTGTGTTTCCCCCACAACACATATAATGCAATAATGTGTAAATAACAATTACACATAGACAGACAGCGCGAAAAACACAGGAGAGGAATTATTTCTGTCATTCAACTCTTCTCTCCAAACGTATGAAAATTAATTTTCTTTAATACAAAATGGCCAGAGCCTTAAACTTAAAGCTAAATCAATGTTGGAACGGACGTATAACAACCAAATGTCCTTCTGCCGTGAAAGGCCATATCTTCATTAAACAGTGCACAGAGCCTTTGTACGTCGGACTTGAAATTATTTTGGTTTCAGCTTTGAAACCATATCATATCCGCACCCATATTGCATATCATACTACGGCAACATAAAAACTTAACTAGGCATTATTCTCTTGAGCTTGCGATTTGCGATGTGCATTGTCCTATCGCATCATGACATAAAATAAATAACCCGCGACAACTTAATTGGAAACTTAAACATTTGTGATTGCAATGTGCGATGACGATATCACATCGCACCATCGAAAGGTTCAATGATGAGCATAAAAGGTAAGGGCTAAGATGTGTAGTGTGTGAAATGCAACGCGTTAAATAGCGTGAAGTGAGAAATGCATAAAGGTAAGGAAAGACGGAAATACAAATTAGGTTTTCATGTGCTTTGGTAATGTGTAAAAGTATGATGGGTCTCACCGATATCGCATCGACAAAAACTTATGTTACGGACTAGTCTTAACAGGCAAGGCTTAAATCTTGCGCGTTGTGAAATGCGGGCAAGGTAAAAAACTTGTGATTGCGGAGTGCGGGCACAAGGTTGGTGAATACGGTGGGTAAGGAATTAAACATGTCGTAATGGTTGGGTACTCTGTCTTTCTGATCATTTACAAAAAATTGCGTGAAGTAGATTAAATGCCATCGGATTTAAATCCTAGGCTTTGTCCTTCCTTGCAACACAATTCAATTGAAGTGTGGGTTGTTGCAACTTTATTCATGGCGGTGGTTGGGAGTATTTCCAACACTCCCCCTTAATCACAACTACCGCCATCAATCATTCCCCGACACTTTCTGAGATAGAAAAAACTTTTTTGTCCCAATGGCTTCATGAGGATATCTGCAAATTTATCCTCTGACCTGCAACGCTGCAACATAATTTCACCATTATTAACTAATTCCCTTATGAAATTATATTTGGAAACAATATGATTTATTCTCTTATGGAAAAAATAATTATTTGACAATGCAATTGTTGAGTTGTTATCACAGAAAATTGTGGTTCCTTTGTCTTATTCATGGCATAAATCCCTCAGCATCCTTCTCATCCAAACTGTTTGGCATGTTTTTGTTGTCGCTGCTACATATTTATCTTCTGCTATTGATAATGAAACTATTGGATTCTTCTTTGAATCCAAAGAAATGGTTCCCGATCCCAAATGAAAAAACATACCCTGATGTGCTCTTTATTTCATACACACTTCAAACTCAATCACTGTTAGTGTAACCAATCAACTTAAAATCATCAGATGCGGAGTATAGAACACCATACTCCTTTGTTCCATTTACATACCTCAATACTCTCTTGGATTTTTGCCAATGTGTCTCCTTGGGTGTCTTCATGAATCTGGATATCAAACTTACTCCATACATTATATCAGGCCTAGTTGCAGTCAAATACATTAGAGTTCCAACCATGCTTTTGTACAATGTCGGATTGACATTCTTGCTACAATCTTCCTTGCTCAACTTCAACCACATGACAGTTCGAGTTGATGATGGCTTGTTTTTCTGCATATTGAACCTTTTTAAAACTTATACAACATACTTTGCTTGGGAGATAAAAATCCCCTTTTCTATTTGTTTTACTTCTATGCCCAAAAAGTATCTTAACAAAACCAAGTCAGTCATTTCAAACTCACTTTTCATGACTACTTTGAAATCAACAATGAGAGAAACATCATTGCCTGTAAAAATAAAATCATCTACATACAAAACAACAATAAGAATCTTACCGTCATTTTCTTTGATGTAGAGTGTGGGTTCACCATCACACTTGTCGAACCCATTGTCTATTAGGTAAGCATCAATTCTGTTGTACCATGGTCGTGGTGCTTGCTTCAGCCCAGAAAGATATTTCTTCAACTTACACACCTCGTGTTCTTGGCCTTCTATCGCATATCCAAGAGTTTGTTCAACATACACCTCCTCTTTCAACACTCCATTCAAGAATGTTGACTTCACATCCATTTGATAAACTTTCCACTTTTGTTGTACTTCTATAGACAAAACTGTCTGCACTGTCTCCATCCTTGCAATTGGTGTAAATGTTTCCTCATAGTCTCTTCTTGCTACTGCTTGTAGCCTTTGACAACTATCCTTGCTTTATGCCTTCCTATTTTTCCTTCAATGTTGCTCTTAGTCTTATAGACCAATTTCACTCCAATAACTTCTTTTCCTTGTGGGAGGTCCACTAACTCCCATTTTTCATTCCTTTCTATTGCTATTATTTATTCATTAATTGCTTCAACCCATTTCTCTTCTTTGACTGCATCTTCAAAATATATTGGGTCATCAACATGACAAAATAATGCAAATAAAGAATACAGATTAGCATTATTATCAGCTTCTTCTTGCTCATAAATTTCACTTAAATTTCTGAATCTTGGTCTTCTTGTATTCACTGAAGATGTGCTTGGAGTTGCATTTGAACTCGAGGGAGTTGTTGATCCCTGTGTTGTGCTTGGAGAAGCACTTTATTGGTTTCTTAATGTTGTTCTATTGCTTTCTTGTGGTTTGCTCTGTTGAGCTTGTGTAGGTGGAGGAGGAGCCACCGTTGAGGAATTACTTTCTGCAATCAATTCTCTTTGTCTTCATGTGAAATACATGTCTTCACATTGACTGTTTTCTCTAAAATTCCATCCCAAGCTTCTTATTCTATGAACTGAACATCTCTACTGATTATTAATTTCTTGGTTGATGGATTATAGAGCATTTGAGCCTTGGATTCATCACTGTATCCAAGAATTATGCATTTCTCCCTCTTGTTGTCCAACTTCTTCCTTAACTGATCCAGGACATGTGCATATGCCACACATCTAAACACTCTCATGTGAGTGACAAATTGCTTTGTTCAACTCCATGCTTCTTCTAAAAATCTATTCATAACACTTTTGGTTGGACATCTATTTAAGATATATGCTGCACAATTGGCAGCTTCTGCCCAATACTCATTTGGAAAATGCTTTGCCTTCAACATACTCCTTACCATGTCCATGATTGTCCTATTCTTTCTTTCTGCTACACCATTTTGCTGAGGTGTATACCTTGTGGTAAATTTCTTGTGAATCCCATGCTCCCTGCATAAACATAGGAAGTCTTTGGAGATATATTATCCACCTCTATCAATTTTCAACACTTTTATGTAGTGACCACATTGCTTCTCAACAAGAGCTTTGTAGTGGTAGAATTGTTAAAACATTTCACTTTTCTATTTTAGGAAATAGAACCATTCCTTCCTTGTGTAATCATCATAAATGTGAAAATATAATGACTGCTAGCAAATGATGGCATTTGCATTGGTCCACATAAATCTGAGTGGACAATCTCTAAAGGTGCCTTTGCCCTTATATTCTGTCCTGCTGGAAATGATTCTTTGTGTTGTTTTCCCAAGATGCAGCCTTCACATAGGTTTTCTGGTTTCTCTATGAGTGGTAATCCCTTTACAATGCCTTTTCTATGCAACAAGTTCAAACCTCCGAAATTGAGATGTCCAAATCTCAAACGCCATAACTAGTTCTCATATTTCACTTCTTCTTGAAAGATTTCTTGTGTGACAACTCCTACAACACCTCCTTCCTTCAAGTCTGATCTGATATTGAGAGGAAAAATTCTATTGCTTGTCATATGAACTTTTGCAATGAGTTGTCTACTTGGAGGTATATCGATGATTATGCATACATCATTTTAAAAAAACACATTGTAGCCCTTTTGCACAAGCTTTCCAATGCTTAGAAGGTTATATTTCAGGCCAGGGACATAATAGACATCTGGCACAAACTTCTTCTCTCCCTTCTTTGTTAGTATGCTTACTCTTCCTTTCCCCATGACAGAGACCTTGTTATCAATCCCTATTGTCACTTCATATTTTACATTTTCATCTAGATAGGAAAACATTGCCATGTTTCCAGTCATATGGTTACTACACCCTGATCTAAGAACCATACATCTTGTTGTTTTTCTTGTGCTACATTACAAGCTAAAAGCATGTTTCCTTGGCTCTGATTTTCTTTTGTAAAATTTACACTTGGTTTACTACCCATGTCATTTTTCCTATTTCTACATTCATTTGCATAATGACCATATTTTTTGAAATAATGACATTGGACTTGAGATTTATCATACCTTTTTCCTTGTGCTTGATTCTGACTTGAGCCTTGGCTTGGATTCTGATTGCTGCCCCTTCCACTTGTGCTTGCAGGGCTGCTTCTTCCACCTCTATGCGGGCTTCTTCCTCTTCCTCGGTAGTTTGATCTTCATTGACCTCTACCTTGACCAAAAGACATTTGTGTCTTAAATTCATGCTCCAATGAGGAGTATGTTTCTATGTTTAGTCTGTGCTCATGAGATATCAGTGATGCATAAAGCTCATCCACTGAAAATTGTGAGAGATCCTTTGTCTCTTCTATGGCCACAACTATGGCATCAAACCTTGATGGTAGACTTCTTAAGAATTTCTCCACTATTATCCTTTCTTCAAGTGTCTCTCCATGAGACCTGATTTGGGTAACCAACCCAATCACATGTATAAATAATGAGTCTTTATTATCAGACTCTTTCATACAAAGAGTTTCGAAATCTCTTCTCATCATTTGAAATTTTGTTGTCTTCACCGTTGCCATGCCTCCTTACACTTCATTGCTGCTGCAATTCTTGGGAAAATACTCTCATGTACTAGTTGGAAAATATAGAAGAAGGATTTGGAGTCATTCTTCTTATTATCTCGCAACAAATCTCTTCCTGCTTGTGTCAAAACATTATCTGTTGTTGCATCTGCTGGTTCTTGGAAACCATTTTCCACCAGCTTCCAAATATCTTGTGAGGAGAATAGGGCTTTCATTGTAATGGCCCAATAATCATAAATGTTCCCATTGAACTGTGGTATTTGGGGATTAGTCAGGGTTGTGCCTGTTTCTACCATCTTGACTGTGTAAACAAACATTCTCACTGCTGGAGAATTTTCTACACAAACAACCTAAAAAACCTTTCAGCTTCTTCACTAAAGAACTCATTCTTTCACTGAGAGCCTACACCTGCTCTAATAAAATGTTGGAAATTGAAAATAAATGAAACAACAGAGGGATGTGTTTCCCCCACAACACAGAGAATGTAATAATGCGGAAATAACAATTACACATAGGCAGACAGAGCGAAAAAACATAGGAGGAATTCTTTTTCTCATTCAAATCTTCTCTCTGAACATATGAAAATTATATTGCTTTAATGCAAAATGGTTGGAGTGTGAAACTTAATGCTAAATCAATGCTGGAACGGATGTATAACAAACAAACGTCCTTCTGTTATGAAAGGCCATATCTTCATTAAACAACGCACAGAGCCTTTGTACGTTGGACTTGAAATTCTTTTGCTTTCTTGTTTGAAACCATATCGCATCTGCGCCCACATCGAATATCATACTTTGGCGATGTCAAAACTTAACTGGACGCTATTCTCCCTAGTTTGTGATTTACGATGTGCACTGGCACTATCGCATCGTGACATAAAACAAATAACCTGCGGAAACATAGTTGGAAACTTAAACATTTGTGATTGCGATGTGCGATGATGATATTGCATCGCACCATTGCAAGGTTTGGAAATGAGCATAAAAGTTAATGGCTAAGATTTGTGGTGTGAGAAATGTGACACGCTAAACAGCGGGAAGTGCAAAATGTGTAAAGGTAAGGAAATGTGGAAATACAAAGGTTTGCATGTGGTTTGGTAATGTGTCAAGGTATGATGGGTCCCACTGATATCGTATCGGTGGAAACTTATGTTATAGTGAAGTCTTAAGAGGTAAGGCTTAAATTTTGCAGGCTACGATATGCGGGCAAGGTTAAGAACTTGCGATTGTAGAGTGCGGACACAAGATAGGTGAATATAGTGGGTAAAGAATTAAACACGGAGTAATGGTCAGGTACTCTGTCTCTTTCATCATTTACGGAAAATTGCATGAAGTAGATTAAACACCTATGGATTTAAATCCTGGGCTTTGTCCTTCCTTGCAACAAAATTCAATTGAAGTGTGGTCTGCTGCCATTTTATTCATGGCAGTGGTTGGGAGCATTTCCAATAGAGTGCTTAAAGTCTACTTTCACGTAACTTGTTTTTGCAGGAGTATATAACCCTACTGGAAGAAAGTGAAAAATATGAGCATTACATTATTTCAACCCTTTACTGTGTATTTTTTTTTTATCCCTATAGATATCTTGTGGTTGAAGTTCCATCTATGTTATACTTATTATGACTGGGATATTTTGAAGCATGCTAATTTTCAGTTGCATTGACTATTTGACAAGTTCCATCTATGTTATACTTACTATGAATGGATGTTATGCTTATTATATCTGGGATATTTTGAAGCATTCTAAATTTTAGTTGTAACGTTCGAATGCTTATTGCATTTCCCATTGACTATTTGACAAAGCCTGTCAATACAATGGCTTTTCTGTCGCCACAATTGTGTGGGAACAACCTTTTCTCTTCCAATCATGCTCTTGGGCAAGGACTAGTTGCTCCAAAACCCATCTTGTTTATTAGATTGGAAATTTTCCTTGTTTTTGAGAGATAGTATTTGCATTTATATATTTGGTTTGCAACAAAAATCTCATAAATCTTATTTTACGAATTAAGAAAAGATTGAAAATTACTATTAGGTTGTTATTTTGATTTCAACTATTAGAAGTTTGTTTAAAGTGAAAAAGACACTTTCAATTTAAATTGGAATTGATTTTGAACAAACAAAAACTTCAAATTTATTATTTTTGTAAAGTGAATTTGATGAGAGTTAATTGTTTTTCATGTCTATTTTTTTTATTTTTAAATTATTATATGTAAAATTTTCATAACAATGAAAAAGTAAGTTTCAAGATAGTTATAATTAAAAAATAATAACTTACTAATCTAACTATATAACACAAAATTTTATTTATAAAATACATGAAAAACAATATGCAACTAAAAAAAATCCATAACTTCAATCTTTCTCCATATATATATATATATATATATTTTAATAAATATCTCATTTCCATTTAATCAACCAAAAAAATATAATCAGTCCAACTAATCCTATTATTATGCAACTTAACTTCTCAATAAATTACTCATTAAAGCCATTTATAATAACCCACTTAAAAGTCAATTTTCAAAATGCATCCAAAATTTGAAGCTAGTTCCTCGAACCATTTATAATAACCGACTTAAAAGTCAAATTCCAAACTGCATCCAAACTTTGAAGTTAGCTCCTCGATTGTTAAATGTTAGCTTAACCCCACTAATATGTGTATTACCGTATCATGGTATACCATTTTGGAAATCGAAACACTTACCATTTAGTTTGATTTTTATTAATTACCATATATAGGTACCATCCGGGCTTGGGATTTTGTTTGTCGAGTAGTTTTTCAGTGTGATTTTATATTAACTAATTTTTTCACAATTTAAGTGTTATATATATATATATATATATATATATATATATATATTTCAGAAAGAAAAAAACGTTGTTTTCATTAACAGTTCATATATCAAACCATTACATTCTCATCTTGTTAAGATAAGAAAATCACGATCCAGACACCATTTTTAATTGAGACAACTTCTAAGGAAGAAAGGAGTCAAAAACTAAAAACATGTTCGGATCAAACATTTCTGGGGGCAGAAACCACCCAATCCATATTTCGAGTCCAAATAAAAGAAATCATCCAAATCGAACCCATTATATGAGAAGTTTGAACAATTCAAATACTTGACTCATCAATGAAAAAAAGGAAAAAATGAGACAGCAGAGTGAAAAAGTGTCAGTTGGCTTGCTTGCAAAAACATGTGTAGGCTCGCTTGATGTGTTAGCGTCCATGAAACTGGAAAAAAACTGCAGTTAGGGAGATCATCATGTATGTATCCATTTAAATGAGAGCGTTGATATATATTGTAAATGTGCATGTGGAAAATATTTGATAATCGGCTCGCTTGAAATTGATGTAAACAGGCTCACTTGTTATGATTCTTCCATATCTGGCTCGCTTGAAAGATCAGAAAAGCAGCAAGTATTTGTAACTGGCTTGCTTGACAACTCCTTATAGGATCCCGTATGTCGGATCCTTTAAGTATCTAATGCAAATTTATATGGAAGGTTTTAAAATAATCCCAAGCAGTGAACAAAATTTAGTAACAGGCTCGCTTGTATGTGGAACTTAGTATATCAAAGGAGTATGAAACAACCAAAAACAATATCAAGAGTTAGCAAAACAAATATATCGGACCGTGGAAACATAAAAATTATCGGATGATAGCTTCACTTGCATAGTCTGAGTGTTAAGGCATAGGGATTGTAGTTTCCCATATTTGAGCCCCATCCCTGTGGTGAACCACCTGTATAAAACCAAAATCTGAATTTAACCCCTTTTTGGACAGTCCGTCAGCTCGCATATTCAGATCTCTGTATATGTGAGAGATAGGTGGGGAGCCCAATCTAAGCCATAGCCGTTGTACTCTGCTGATCCAGCCCTGTAGATCTGTGATATGCATATGGAGCCGACCCATGACACATCCAATAATCAATTCAGAGTCTCCATAAATATGAATCTCTGATAATTCCATGTTGACAGCAACTAATAGCCCACCCCAAAGGGCCATTATTTCAGCCTTGTTATTGGCCCCCTGACCACCATTCCAGTGCATATGAATCCTTTCTCGGCTCTATAATTTTATCCAAGCGCCACATCCCGTATTACTATCTTTGCAAGCTCCATAAAAAAAAAACAGCAGGGAGGGCAATCTCATGTGGCTGAATCCTGCGAAGTCCATCAATTATACTGATAACAATGATGGGGCGATCATCGATCCATCTCATAATAGCACTATATATGTTGGGAAGGTTGAATGGAGTTCCATCGAAAATGAGTCGGTTCCTGGCGAGCCAAACTTCCCAAATAAAAAAGAAGGGCATCGATCTAAATTTTCTTTTCATTGAATCCCATTCACCAGCGACAGAGATAAAATCAATCGGAATCCAGGCTGGATCGATGAAATGCGCAGAGAACAATTTCCAAAGTTGAATGACCACAGCGAATTGAAAGAAAAGATGTACGGTTGAATCCTTTGATCGTCCACAAATGGAGCATCTACTAGGTCCCAAAATGCCTCTTTTCAGCAGGTTACTCCAAGTGAGTATTTTATTCTTCCAGGTGAGCCACCCAAAGAGGATAATTTTTGTAGGCAGAATCTGCTTCCAATATGGGGCAAAATTCCGGGTGATCTAAGCAGAGTATAACTGAATGTTGATCCTGTACTATATATCTTTCACAATTGGATGGTTCTCCATTATCGATCCGTCCCATATGACACAATCACCCCCAACAGAATGACAAACTCTAGCCGCCCTCAATGAAACTAACACCTGTTCCATTCAGAAGCCTCCTCGCCTTGTAGATCCAATTGTGCAGCGTTTTTAAATACTGGGGTTCCAAAGGACCACGAAAATATAGTTTGAGATAGATATCATATACCCCTGTGAGCCAATCTATGTATGAGGCGGATAGATGGCTTTGACTGCCAGTTAAAACCTTGCATGTTCATGTCTCCCAATGGATTACAACTCCCATCTCTAAAGAGCCATGTTAATCTGTCAGCTACGTGTCCCAGGACCTTCTTGAAACTGCTCCAAATAACCGAGTAGGTCGCTAGAATATGGAATTCATGACAAAGAAGTTTATGGAGAGTATCACTGATAAGGTATTTACTTTTAACAATATCAGACCAAATACCAGGGCCTTTGATGGTGCGCCAGAATGATTTAATAATAAGGGCGATGTTGAATATCCTCATATTCAAAATGCCCCATCCATCATGTGTTTTGGGTCTACATAAGGTATCAAGCTTGACCAAATGGAATTTGAGTGTATTTCCAGAGCCTTTCCATAGAAATCAAGTTATTATCCTGTTGATATCCTCTACAATACTTGCTGGTAAATAGAATAAGTGTCTCCAATATACCAATAGTTGAAATAAAACCGCTTGAATCATAATGTATCTACCACCCATGGAAAGCCATCTGTGAGTCCACTTATTGATTTTCCCCCTGAAATTCTCAACCAGCTAAAGCCAATCCATATTCTTGTAACCACAGGGCTTGATTTTATATCCAAGATACTGCAATCCCTCCGAAAGCACCTGGAGACCAATCCCAAGGAACTCTGCAATGAATTGGATTTCATTCACATCACCATACTCATATAATATGAAGGACTTGGCCTTATTAATGCATAAACCTATGGCTGCAGCAAATCTGTTGAGAAGGAAGTGGACATAAAACCAGTGATTCCTTATAAGAATTCCAAATAGTAACATATCATCCACGAATAAAGAGTGGGAGGCAGATGTAGATTCAGAGAAATAGAATCCGGCAATGTAACCTTTTGTGTCACCATGTGCATCAATTTACTGAATCTGTCCATGATTAAAATGAAAATAAGAGGGGACAAAGCACATCCTTGTCTAAGCCCCCGACCCGCCTCAAAAAAAGTTGTAGGCAATCCATTTATAATGACAGCATATATGACCAAGGTTATGCAAGACATAACCCATCGGATAATCCTGAGCGGCAGACCAATCTTCAATAATACCAGATGGATATAAGACCAATCCAGTGTATCGTAGGCCTTATATAAATCAACTTTCTTTATCAGGGCCTCTCGTTTCTAATAATGCATGGAATGTAGAATCTCTTACGCAATAACGATGGCATCATGTATTGACCTGCCTTTAACAAAACCATATTGTTCTAGAGAAATATGGACTGATAATGCCTGTTTTAACCTGTTAGCAATGATCTTGGATGTAATCTTATACAAAAGATTACATAGAGCTATCGGTCGATATTCCCCAAAGGATGAAGGGTTATCATTTTTCGGTATAAGAGCTATGAATGTGGAATTTAAATTCGACAGAATATGACTAGTGGATCTGAATAATTCCGTCATTTCTGTCAGCTCAGCCCCCATAATGTCAAAGAAAAATAAATAGAATTCAGATGTCCATCCGTCGGGACCCGGACACTTGTCTTGTGGAAGAGATTTGAGCACCCCCTCGACCTCGGCTGTCGTAATCTGTTCATCCAGAATTTTTATGTCATCCTCCTCATATATTATGTGGATATGGTGTAATACCCATTGCTGGCAAGTGAAATCAATCACTTGGTCCTGTTGGTAGAAAGCCGTGAAATGATGAAGGGCTTCATCCTGAATGTCGGGAGTAGTGGTAGCATAGCTATCGTTTGACCTTTTGATACGCCATATTGCATTACGACATCTACGGTCATTAGCACATTTATGGAAATATTTTGTGTTACGGTCTCCTTCTTTTAACCATCTATTCCTGCTCTTCAATTTCCAAGAAATCTCTTCAATTGTAAGTATTTCTTTTTCCCTATCAGCGAGGGATTTCAGAAGGTCATAGGTCTGTGTGTCCGGAGCGAGGTCCTTGAAGCCCAAATAAATACACCTCATTTTTTCCTTTATCGCTGTCAGTTTAGCTTTGAGTTCCTTCTTCTTGTTGATCTCCCAGTTTTTGGTCGCTTGTTTCAAGGCCTGCATCTTGTGGTGGAATAGGTTCCACCCGACCAGATCAACCATATTTGCTCCATACAGTCACGTCCTCTATATAAGTGCAATAAAATCTTGGTCCTCCAACCATGCCCTGTTGAACTTGAAATGCAGACCCACCAGTCTATCACCAAAACGCCAAGAAAGTAGGATCAGCATATGATCCGAAATATTAGAGACCAACACCTCTGATCTGGGCAATCCCAAAGAGATTATGAGATTGTCTTTAACCAAGGATTGATCCAATCTTTTACCAATGTATTCAGCACCAATTCTTTTATTCGTCCATGTCGGGATAATTGGAGAAGGACAAATGTCCACCATATGATAGTCCGACATCAATTCATGCAAATAACCAGCCATGCAGTCAATATTAGCCCTGTCACCCTAGATTTCATTCAGATTCGAAGTGATATATATATATATATATATATATATATATATATATATATATATATATATATATATATAGTTTAATTTTTTTTTCATAAATCAATTGCAAATTTTTAAAAGAATCTCACTTAAAAACTATTTTGTTTGCTAAATCTAAAAGGATAAGGTGAACATTTCAAGTTATTGGTCTTGTCTATTGAGAAAATAATTTTATCAATTTTTTTTTTTTTTTAATTTTTATATTTGTGAGAGTGTTTGAATAATTTTTTGATGCTGGAAATTATCTCTAATTTTTAGAAACCCAAAATAATGAAATTTCACACCTATAACTTAGATTTCCAAAAATTTCTACCATTTATTTTACAAAATCATACCAAAATTTCCATTATCATGACTTCGTTAATCTAATGATTCCTTACTTCTGAACTTGTACCATATAAATATATAGATGTTAATGGATAGGATTTGTAATAATTGGTCTTATTAGATCAAATACTGATTATAAGACCCATACACTTTTTTACAAAATGATACCAAATTTCCATTATTATGAACTCGTTAACCGACGACTTTAGATTCCTTACCCCTTAACTCGTACCATATAGATATAAGTGTTAATATGATAGGTTTCGTAGTAGTAGTCGATGTGTTAATATTATATAAGCCATACACTTATTTACACAATCATACAAAAATTTCCATTATTATGAACTCGTTAACCTACGGCTTTAGATTCCTTACTCCTTAAGTCGTGCCATATGGATATAAGTGTTAATATGATAGGATTCGTAGTAGTTGATGTCTTATTAGATCAAATACTGGTTATACGGCAGATACGTGCGACAGCCCCTCCAATTTCAGACTTGTATACTTTTCCTTCAATTCAACAATTATGCCGCACGCGTTAAAAAGAGAGTGATCTCATTGTACGTCATGATATTGTACCAGGTTGGCGCTGGTAGCATGCTGTCCTGTTGTCAACGTCCACATTTTTAAATCACAGATGACATAAGTGCAATTTATTTTTCGAAAGCACGGATTGATTAATGGCCTTATTGGACGTTGTTAAGAGAATTGGGATGGGTGTAGGCTGCAGTTGTTTACTGTATGATGGTTTGGAATTTCACGATCTTGGTTAAAGCTTCATACAGTTTCTTGATTTAATGCTGGACGTTGCTTTCTGTTAGAAGCTTGTCAATTGCAATGACTAGTGATAGATTGAGTACTTTCAATAATAACTTACTCTCTTCTCATATCCTCTCCAAACTTTCCTTGAGAGATGCAATTCGCTGCTCTCTGCTCTCACGTAGGTGGCGATGGCTTTGGACCTCATTAACACGTCTGAAATTTTCAGATGACTGTTTTACCGAAAAGTAATTGATAATATTCTCTTCTTTCATTCTACTGAGCTTGAAAGTTTGGAGATTTTCGGGTTCTATTCTGACAAAATGTTGTGGAAATGGGTCAAATCTGCATCCCTTAAAAGAGTGAAACAAATCAGTATTAAAGTTAAAAATCTTCCCAGCTCTCTATTTTACTGCGACTGTATCACTGTTTTGAAGCTTTCATGTTGGAAATACACACAGAAATTCACACAGCGACCGCTTCATTTTCGCGGTTTCAGATCCCTTATAACCGGTTCCCTAAAAGGCCTCTGGACCAATGATGGTATCCTTGAGCAGCTTGTAGCAAAACGCACTCTTCTTGAAAATTTGAGAATCGAACATTGTAAAGGTATGAGGGATTTAAAAATGTATGTTGTATTTAGTGTTTCAAGGAAATTTATTAGAAATTGGAGAGAGCATCCATTGCACAGAATTCACATACAATAATTAATTTCTATATCTCATAATCAAATGAATATATTACAATTTTTATAATGCTGCTGAAATCTAACTAATTCCACTCTTGCAGGGAGAAGTTGACAGAATCTCTCAACATCCTCCAACAAACCAAACCAATCTCTAATTTTTAGCACGCATCATAAATGAGGCATTATCTCAAACACCCCCCCTTAATGTCTACATTACAGAAATGGAGAACACACTAATTTAACACAAACATTTGTCTACTCTGGTCTTCATTAACATTTGTACCCACTCTGAAATCTTATAGACAACACTCTTTTCTCCACCATTTTCGAGCTACCATTCAACCCATTTAAAATACATTTGTTTCTGACCAGCAATGCTAAATTTGTAAGATCAAAGATTTTTGACACCCTCAAAGAAGAGCCTTGACACTGAACTACCCTATTGAAATATTTCCATCTGTGAAATAACCCCAAAGAATAAATTTCAACTGTCTATAGGAAAATATTCTAGGTACGGAATATGATTAGCGATCAATCCTACAAAGTGACCTTTACACAAATGGATCTCATACTGTAACCTGTAGTTGACGCTCTTGAAGCCCGAAGCACAACAAAACCCATCAATGTATAACAAATTCACACAATCAAATTAGCCAATTGTTCTCTCGGCACCGAAGAACGTCGAGAACGACTAATTTAAATTATGCTAAATTGTTCAATAATTGGTTCTGCACTACACAAATCTCACAACAAATGAAGAAAATAGTGCTGGAGTAGGACGTGTAGAACACTAGTAGCAGATCTTACTGCTCCAGAGATTCAACACTTACACACTCGGCCAAAAAACCATACGCAACCAGGTGCACATCAGGTCGATACAGGGCAGCTTGATCCACTCCTATCTGATCCGCCTTGTCCATCTTGGTGATGAAGGGGACGATCGAACGCAAAGTATAAAGTCCCTAATTTAATTTTTCGCGTTTCTTCCTTTCCAATATTATATTTTTTTTTGCAGCCGAAAGCGTGGATTTGCAACATTTGATTCTTACATCGCTCTTCTAATCATTACTGCCGTGAGAAAAGATATTGCTTCGTTGACTATGGTTATGAAAATTGAAATTTTTTTCAGAACTTTTTTATTCCATCAAAAGATCAAGTGATGCCATACTTTCCATCGGCATGTTGTTAGAGGTATGGGAAGCCTCAATATATGTGGAGAAAATGGAGTATTCCTCTTCATCCTTCCACCAATGATCTTGGAATTCATCAACCATGGGCGCAGCAGAAGCATTATATCTCTCTACAACAGCCTGATTTTTTGCATTAACGCCATTAGGAATAACAACCCCTCCAAAGTATTTTGAATCAATATTTTTCCTTTTTAATCCAGCGAACGAATCTAGTCATAAACTCTGGTCGAAGGCACAAATTGGGTAAACAGAACTCATAACGTAGACTCTGATTATCTTCTTTGGGCAGATCGTGGAACATTCCATAGTTGTCGAGAGCCGAATCAACATTCCACATACGCCAATTCAGATCGAGGGCTGAATTAACATTTCACCCTCGTTGTTCAAGAATTTAAGATCGTAAGTTTATTTTCGGCGGCCTGACACAAATTAATAATCAATATTAAGAAGACTTGGCATCATAATAACGAAGCGCTCGATTCAAAACCCAATGATTAACCCAACATAGCAGCGCTCAAGTTGCTGGTGTACTAACCATTGACACACAAACAATAAAATAACCAACACACAAAAACTGAACCATCTACTCTCCTACAGCAGCGGTTTGACAATCGTTGCTCTCACATCTTCCTGGCCATCCCGTGAGGGATTTAAGCCAGTAGAGGCTCTGATACCATATTAGAAATTGGAGAGAGCATCCATTGAATGGGATTCACACACAATAATTAATTTCTATATCTCATAATCAAATGAATATATTACAATTTTTATAGTGCTGCTAAGATCCAACTAATACCACTCTTGGAGGGAGAAGTTGAGAGAATCTCTCAACATCCTCCAAAAAACCAAACCAATCCCTAATCTTTAGCATGCATCATAAATGAAGCATTATCTCAAACAAAATTACAGTGCAAAGTCTTTGACAGTGAACTACCCGAAGCTGGTGGATGTCAGATTACTGCATTGTAGCTATACATTGGATATGAAGCTTCAGTCATGTGAGGCTCTGCATTTTCACACAGTGAATGATGTGGCACTTCGATGCCTTTCGACTACGGACTCGTTGAAAAACATTACGCGTTCTGGGTCGCGCATGCATGTGATTTCTCTAGCAGTTCTTAGTCGTTTTCACTACCTGGAAGAACTCATCATAGAAAGTACGGGGAAGGTAAATACTTGAACAACTCTTAGCATTCAGGTTCAGTTTTGAGCATTTTGGTTTCATTATAGAGATTTACGTTGGCAAAATTTTCATGGCAGAACAGGTAGCAGGGTCAGAGGCAGCAAATTTGATTCTTCGCCTGGACAACCTAAAGAAGGTGCACGTAAGGGTTTCAAACTATAATGGGAACGAAATTGCTCTAATCGGTTGCCTTTTAACAAGTGCTCCTTCTCTCCAAACAATGACACTTGCATTACCCTGTTGCCCTCAATATATCCATGAGCAGAGATTCTTAAAGCAGCTTTTGGGTTTGAAAAGATCTTCTGGAAAAGCTTCGCTACTTGTAACAGAAAATCATAGTCAATACTGTGAGGGGTGTCAGTGTTCTTCAGACGACGAAGATGATGTGTGTTCATCATCAGCTGGGGAAAATGATGAATGACCCTCTATCTAGAGAACTAAAAATTTTCCAAAAAACATAGAAACAATTTTCAAAAGAGGCATGAGGATTGAATTGGTATTTTGATACTTTTGAGTGGTTATTAAGCTCAGTTTTTGCTTCTATATTTTCATGGTCAGTATCTTATGACGTTTTACATAATTCTGGCTTTTCAAAGTCACTGCAAAAACCTTTTAAAGTCAGTCATTGAAACATCAAAGTTATGCTAATTGCAACATCAAAGTTAAGCATTTAGGATATATCAAGTTCGATAACATTACAAATTTCCTGCCATGTTAAGTGTCCTTTCCATTTATCATTTGATATCTAGTTAATGCATTTATCATTTATTTATTAACATAATTACTCTCTGCAAGAGTGAGTTTCTTTTGGCATTATGCATTAATAAATGTTGAGAGGTTTTATAGCATTTTCTATTCATAAATTTTGTAGTTACAGTGTTTTGATCAAAAAATTTCGATCTACCAGGAAAAATGGTAATTAAATGTTTTCTGTCGTTTCTGCCTTCAAACTGTAAGCATTGTTTCTTTGACAATTGGTTTCCTTGCTTCTTATAAGATCCTCAAAATATTTGGGAAATTTAACATGAAAATAAAAATAGCGAATTAAAAGCTAAATATTTCATAGTCATTCTTACAAAAAGCAATTGTTGGCTTTGCTTCACATTAGATTGCAAAATATTTAGAAAATTTACAATAAAAATAAAAATATTCAACTAACTAAAAGGTAAATACTTCATAATTATTCTCATAAAAAGCTTTCCTTGAAGGCATTGAATTGTTTTGGAGGTGGTTAGGGCATTTCTCAGTTTTGGAGATTTTGATTGGGCAGTAGGCTCGTTTCATGAGTCCAGATCACACAAAATTTATGATTGAAGAGACAAATTTTGTAGTATTCCTTGATGTTTGTTTTGACCCATTACACCATTTTCTTACATGATGGTAACGGTCATACATTTTTTTTATATTTTGTTTCATTCAACTTTAGGATTTCACTGAATAAGACCTGGCCACTGCGAGTGATTCTCTATGAATATTGGGACATGCAGCATACGATAGGCTGTTTTTAAACCCAGTGTTGGAGTAATCACAACATTTTTATGGAATCCGTAATTTTCATTTTGGTGATCCTAGTTACAGATTTGAAAGTTTACCAACATCTACTGATTTTAGTATTTTAGTGTAACTAATACTCTACATGGTATCTTGATTTGATTTTGGTGTAACTCTTATTCGATTCCCCGAGCTGTGTATCTTGATTATGTCGTGTGTTGAATGGCTGTTGAATGGCATTTACAGTTAGGCTGTCCATTATTACGTAGTATTTTGAAATTTGAACTGTGCATACCATGATTATGTTATCTTGAATTGCGTCTGAATATACAGAGGGGGCAGTCCATTATTATTACGCCGATAGACGTACCCCCATTCGAAAGTAGGCTCTTTTGTGATTAGGCTAATTAATATTTTTGATCTAATGGTCTAGATTGAAAGATGCCAGTATATTTTGGTCGTCGCCACTAAATCAATGGATGAAATTCAAAAAAGTAACTTCCTTGCATGTCTAAATCACATGTTTAAACCATACTTAAATTAATTTTTTACAAAACATGATTAAAGATTTACTATGCCATTGGTTGACCGCCACCTATCAAGATTAACAAGTGATGGCTCAAACTAAAATGCCACCTAATTGATGGTTTAAATTCTCAAATAAACGGGCGCGCCACCTATCAAATACGCTTTCTCCCTGTTCGTGCGGATTCGAGAATACTATGGCGTGGTTTTGCCACTTGGAGGCTGATCTGATTCGCCATGGTATGGTATGGTAGTGGGCGAGTGGGATTTTGCCACTTTATTATTGTACGTTTTAAATCCTTGCATGGATGTACATTACACTCTGGGTGACAAGCGGAAGCTGCGCATCGAGAGCACGCGTTTTGCTGTTCTGTTCATTATTGACCTGCGGAAAGCGAAATTGCCTCGCAGGATCAATTTTTCCTTTTCTTTTGAAGACTTCAAAAGGGCCACCAGTCTGTCTGTCACTATACCTGATATTTAGGTGTTTGTTTCGTGAGTTTGAAGAGATCGTCTTTTCTATTGTAAAGTAAGGGTTTCTTTTGTCAAATCGGAGGTTCGATTCCTCAAAGCGTTGTTTTCAGAAAAATTGAAGAATGAGGCAGCCCCTAGCACTCATGTGTGCAGCTGCAGCGGCTGCGTCTGCAGCGTTCAGTGCTTTCAGCGACCACGAGTTCCGAGTCACGGCATCCTCTCCTGTGGTCAGTCAATACATCCTTCTAACGCGAGATTTTTAGATCTGTTTTATTCTTTTCTTTGCTTCTTTCCAACGCTGTCTGAAACACTAAACTTTAAATTTCAGATGGAAATTTTTGGATTTTGTCTTGAATTTAACGGTCTTTTGGTTGTGTTTACAGGCCAAATCGACAAATGATGACATCGGAGTTTCTCAGAAGTCGAATTCAGAGATCGTCGAGGAGGCCTTCGCGCCAAGGTTCAACGGGCTGCGATTTTTTGAAACTCTGGTGACTGCTCACAGATAGGGAGAGGGATCGAACACAAGTTCTCCCCATTCTTTTGAGCAATTTATTGCTATTATTATTATTATCATTTTACCTGTTAAATTTAAAAATTCCTCTTCAAAGCCGTGCCAATTTTGCGGACTGGCGCTTGGAGATGTTTCTAAATTTGGATACTAGGTTATGTCCGACGTGGATCGGTAAATTTAACCGATACAACTAAATGTAGTGTCATGAGTAGAGTCACGAGAATGCGTTATATTTGTGCCATATTTACTATGCAAATCAAATTGGTATTTCGGAATCTTTGATCAATATCCCCAATGTTCCGCTGGATTTTGTCGGAATTTGAAACTTCACGGTAAACGGAAATCGTTGGTGTACTTTCTGTGTGTCCCGTTTCATGCCATATTAGTTGTCATTGGGCATGGGAGTTTTTTTTTTCACTTTTTTTTATAGGCCATTTAATTTTTCTCGAGCATTTTTGTCAGTGTTCTCGATTACATAGTCAAATCCGTCCACTCCTGGTGCAGCCATATTATTTCCCAAATTATATTTTATTTGGAGTATGCTTTCGTTACAAGCATATAAGATAAAATAACCAAAGATTATTTTGATATGACTAAAAGCATAATCTTAAGCCATTAGAGAATCCACAGGTCCTACCTTCATGACAAAGCCAGCGCAGGAAAATACGGTTCAAAAGCAATTACAAAATTGTGTACCTTTTGACCACTGCTCAACCCTAAGTCAATTGTGTTAATCAATATTTAGAGGCTGGATCTTAAATAGCTCTGTTTTTTTATGATTGATATTCGATGTTTTGTTATTATTATGAGTGTTGATATTCGATGTTTTGTTATTATTTATGAGTGATATTTGAAAGTGTCCATTTTATAATTTGTATTTATTAAACAGTTGTAGCATCATTTTAATGCTAAGTAATAATGTTTTTACTATTAATCACATTATAGATATTTTATTTTAATTATTTATAGTTGATATTTGAGTAATTTAATTCTAAATAAAAAATTGCAAACTATAATAAAACAAAAAATAAATTTATATTTTGAGTAATTTTAATTGGAAACATTTGTGGATTTAGGATATAATAGAGATGTTATAATGTAATGTGTTTTTTAACATTTTAATTAGGTAAAAATATAATAAAAAAACATAAAATTAATTGTAATAGAATCAAAAAATTCATTCTAGAGTATGAAATGATGTGTAATTCCAATATAGATTTGACACATGTTTTGTAATTCCAATGTGAATTAAATATAACTTATATTTACAATTTTAAAGTTTAAGATTTTAAATATAACTTATATTTAGAATTTTAAAGTTAACTTAAATCTATTTTTTAAGAGTCATAAAAAAAAATTGATCTCTTAATTATTAATTCAATTAAATGTACAAAATTTAACTGTGTTAACAAATTAAGAAAAATAAAATATAAAGTTAAAGTTAAAGTTAATGTTAATATTGATATTAATATTTTGATTTTGATAATAATATATTAACGATTATTATACTTTGTTATATATATATATATATATTTTTTCTAAGTAAGTCTAGATCTATTATAGAAACATATGGTACAGAGCGTTCATGGCCTTCATGAGGCATACTGTTAGCAAAATATCAAAAATAGAGCTGCCCGTTGAGGGAAACCAGCCCGAGAATTGTTTAGGTGCTGCCTCATCCGAGGAAACCAGCGTTGACACATCATTACTAAACAAAAAGATTGAGTCGGCCTCGAGGGGAAACTGACCCATTTTGAGTTTTTGCCTAAGATAGTAAACAACATCAGCAAAAAAATCATAGAGACCGAACAAGATTACTTGTGCGTGGAGCTCAGCTAGAGACCGTAGTCGCCTGAAGGCGATTCTTCTTCTACTCTGCACCATCCAGTGTCTTCATCATTGTGGCTCGGACCGCTTGGAGCTGCAGCAGCTTCAACATCTCGCGCTCCAACCTGGAAACCTTCAGCCTGAGGGATACTAGAGTTGCTCGCCTCTCCTTTTCGCAAGGCAGCGATACCTCCGGCCATGGTGGCATGCAGAACAGCAGAGGGCGCAGGCATATTGACTGAAGGAGCCACAGGCGAGGGGGCAGGAGTAATCTCAGCAATTTCTTTGAAAGAGATAGTAACGGTGGTAATGACCAAGGGTTTGTCGGAATGGCTTTGGAAGTGGAAGATAGCAGTGGAGGGGTTTTGGAGGGGCGCAGAGGGAGCGGGACGAGAATCAACAGGTGGCCTGGAGACCTCAGTGTGTTGCCTACACTCGAAGCCATGCTGGTATCGCGCACGAGGAGTCTGCTCCAAACTATCCTCGGAGGAGGAGGACGTTGAGGTGGCATAAGGAGAGCGCCGACGCCTGGCGGAGGGAGCACGCGAAATGCCTCGTCGGCACCTCAGCCTAGAACTCAAGCGAGGTAGCAGACCAGTGGGAGCAGTAAGGACTGTGGGTGAAGTGCAATCCAGGCAGAAAGTCGAAGCAACAGGTAATTGGGCAATGCCTTTTGTTATATATGTATTACTCTAATAATAATTTGTATTAGTATTTGATATTAAATAATTAATATGTAGGAATATACTAATATTAATAAACAAATAAGTTTTACTATTAATATTAATTTATTTGAATAAGAATACAAATGTTATTTTTAATATTATTAATATTAATATTAATAAATAATATTAGCAACATTTAGCATTAACAATAATGTTAACAAATTTTAATTTACAATATTATTTATTATTATTATTTTAATTTATTAATATTATTATTATTTATATGAAATAATAAATTTAAATATTAATATTTTTAACATTAAATTTTAATTTTAATTTTAATTTTAATATTAATATTAATTATTCATGTTAATATTTTTAATATGAATAATAATATTAATATTACTTTTAATATTATTAATATATATAAATATTAATTTTAATTTTAATAACATTAAAGAATATTATTATGGGAAATAATCATGGTCACATTGTCGAAATAATAAAAATGACATTAATAACATTAACATTCTAATATACACTAAAAATAATATTAATAATTAGTATTTAAATAATGATGATTATGATTTATACTAAAAACTAAATTAATAATGAAAATAAAATTTTAATTATTATTAAAAACATTATTATTAGTAACATTATTAATAATAATAACAATATTATTAAAAACTCATTAATACAATATTCATGATGTTTATTTAAAATTAATGTTCATAATTGTATTAATAACAATAAGCTTCAAACATGAATAATGTTTATTAAAATTATTAATAACATTTAAATTATAACAATAATATTAATAACATTTTATTAATAATATTAATATGATTAATTACATTAATTACATTAATGTTCATAATTGTATTAATAACTATAAGTTTCAAACATGATTAAGGTTTATTAAAATTATTAATAACATTTAAATTATAACAATAATATTAATAACATTTTATTAATAATATTAATGTGATTAATTACATTAATATTGTTAATATAAATCCTATTAACATTAATATTTATAAATAATATTAATATTAATATTAATATGATTAATTACATTAATGTTTATAATTGTATTAATAACAATAAGTTTCAAACATGATTAAGGTTTATTAAAATTATTAATAACATTTAAATTATAACAATAATGTTAATAACATTTTATTAATAATATTAATATGATTAATTACATTAATATTGTTAATATAAATCCTATTAATATTAATATTGATAAATAATATTAATAATGTTTATGATGATTAATATTATGAATGATATTACTATTGATACCAAAATTAATGCTATTAACATGAATAGTATTAACATCATTAGTGATAAATAGTATTTTTAAAATATTGATTTCTAAGATTTATTAGTCTATTTATTAATTATGTGAGTTTCTCATTCATTTGTATTTAAAATATTTATTCCTAGTCTTTACTAATTTATTTTGTTTTTTATAGGTATCCCTTGGCCTTGTTGATCTCTTATGTTCTTAATATTTTTCCTTTAGGTTCCCCAAATATTGGGGTTTAAATATTAGTCCTAGATTTTAATACTAATGCATGGTCCAATTTCACATTATAAAAAACACTGACTCAATATGAAAATCAACCATGGGAAACCATTCTTAATTAGCATTAGCCATAGTTGATCAATGTCATTCATGATCAAATGTTACATTCTGACAAATATTGTCTCAATATGAAAAGTACCCATGGCCAACCATGGTCATAGTTGGTTCAACGTCAGTTAATAATATTAACAATCAGTAAGGTTGATTGATCACTTGCGGTTTATAATTTATTGGGTAATGGTTTTCCCTTCGGTTCACCAATTCCTTTGGTTTATAATATGAATAATCGATCAATGTCATCCATGATAATATGTCACATTCTAACAAATATTGTCTCAATATGAAAATCACCCATGGCCAACCATGGTCATAGTTGGTCGAACATCGCATTCTGACAACAATTGTTTCAATGTTTAAATCAATTCCCTTGGGTTCACCAATTCCTTTGGTTTATAATATTAAACCCTTGGGTTTATTAGTTCTTTTGGTTTATAATATGAATAATTGATCAATGTCATCCATCATCAAATTGTCTGAATATGAAAATCATTCATGGCCAACCATGGTCATAGTTGGTCCAACGTCGCATTGTGACAACAATTGTCTCAATGTTTAAATCAATTCCCTTGGGTTCAGCAATTCCTTTGGTTTATAATTTGTTGGGTAATGGTTTTCCCTTGGGTTCACCAATTCCTTTGGTTTATAATATTAAACCCTTGGGTTTATTAGTTCTTTTGGTTTATAATATAAATAATCGATCAATGTCATCCATGATCAAATGTCACATTCTGACAAACATTGTCTCAATATGAAAATCACCCATGGCCAACCATGGTCATAGTTGGTCAAACGTCGCATTGTGACAATAATTGTCTCAACTTCTAAATCAATTCCTTTGGGTTTACCAATTCCTTTGGTTTATAATTTGTTGGGTAATGGTTTTCCCTTGGGTTCACCAATTCCTTTGGTTTATAATATTAAACCCTTGGGGTTATTAGTTATTTTGGTTTATAATATGAATAATCGATCAATGTCATCCATGATCAAATGTCGCATTGTGAAAACAATTGTCTCAATGTTTAAATCAATCCCCTTGGGTTCAACAATTCCTTTGGTTTATAATATTAAACCCTTGGGTTTATTAGTTCTTTTGGTTTATAATATGAATAATCGATCAATGTCATCCATGATCAAATGTCACATTCTGACAAATATTGTCTCAATTCACATTCTGACATTATGACAACAATTGTCTCAATGTTTAAATCAATTCCCTTGGGTTCACCAATTCCTTTGGTTTATAATATTAAACCCTTAGGTTTTATTAATCTCTATTGTTTTTAATATTTCCCTTAGCCTTATTGATCCCTTAGGTTTTTAATATTTGTTGGGTAATGGTTTTCCCTTGGGTTCACCAATTCCTTTGGTTTATAATATTAAACCCTTGGGTTTATCAGTTCTTTTGGTTTATAATATGAATAATCGATCAATGTCATCCATGATCAAATGTCACATTCCGACAAACATTGTCTCAATATGAATATCACCCATGGCCAACCATGGTCATAGTTGGTCGAACGTCGCATTGTGACAACAATTGTCTCAATGTTTAAATCAATTCCTCAAGTTAACCAATTCATTTGATTATAATATTAACACTCAAGCTATTAGTTCTTTTGGTTTATAATATGAATAATTGATCAATGTCATCCATGATCAAATGTCGCATTGTGAGAACAATTGTCTCAATGTTTAAATCAATCCCCTTGGGTTCACAAATTCCTTTGGTTTATAATATTAAATCCTTGGGTTTATTAGTTCTTTTGGTTTATAATATGAATAATCGATCAATGTCATCCATGATCAATTGTCACATTCTGACAAATATTGTCTCAATTCACATTCTGACATTGTGACAACAATTGTCTCAATGTTTAAATTAATTCCCTTGGGTTCACCAATTCCTTTGGTTTATAATTTGTTGTGTAATGGTTTTCCCTTGGGTTCACCAATTCCTTTGGTTTATAATATTAAACACTTAGGTTTTATTAATCTCTATTGTTTTTAATATTGCCCTTAGCCTTATTGATCTTAATATTTGTTGGGTAATGGTTTTCCCTTGGGTTGACCAATTCCTTTGGTTTATAATATTAAACCCTTGGGTTTATTAGTTATTTTGGTTTATAATATGAATAATCGATCAATGTCATCCATCATCAAATGTCACATTCTGACAAATATTGTCTCAATATGAAAATCACTCATGGCCAACCATGGTCATAAATTTCTGTCTAACGTCGCATTCCGACAACAATTGTCCGAATGTTTAAATCAATTCCCTTGGGTTCAACAATTCCTTTGGTTTATAATTGTTTGGGTAATGGTTTCCCCCTTTTGGGTTCACTAATTCCTTTGGTTTATAATATTAAACCTTGGGTATATTATTTTTGGTATATAATATGAATAATCGATCAATGTCATCCACGATCACATGTCACATTCTGACAAATATTTTCTCAATATGAAAATCACCCATGGCCAACCATGGTCATAGTTGGTTCAACATCGCATTGTGACAACAATTGTCTCAATGTTTAAATCAATTCCCTTGGGTTCACCAATTCCTTTGGTTTATAATTTGTTGGGTAATGGTTTTCCCTTAGGTTCACCAATTCATTTGGTTTATAATATTAAAACCTTGGGTTTATTAGTTCTTTTGGCTTATAATATGAATAATAGATCAATGTCATCCATGTTCAAATGTCACATTCTGACAAATATTGTCTCAATTTACATTCTGACATTGTGACAACAATTGTCTCAATGTTTAAATCAATTCCCTTGGGTTCACCAATTCCTTTGGTTTATAATCTTTTGGGTAATGGTTTTCCCTTGGGTTCACCAATTCCTTTGGTTTATAATATTAAACCCTTATGTTTTATTAATCTCTATTGTTTTTAATATTGCCCTTAGCCTTACTGATCCCTTAGGTTTTTAATATTTGTTGGGTAATGGTTTTCCCTTAGGTTCACCAATTCCTTTGGTTTATAATGTTAAACCCTTGGGTTTATTAGTTCTTTTGGTTTATAATATGAACAATCGATCAATGTCATCCATGATCAAATGTCACATTCTGACAAACATTGTCTCAATATGAAAATCACCTATGGCTAACCATGGTCATAGTTGGTCGAATGTCGCATTGTGACAACAATTGTCTCAATGTTTAAATCAATTCCCTTGGGTTCACCAATTCCTTTGGTTTATAATATTAAACCCTTGGGGTTATAAGTTCTTTTGGTTTATAATATGAATAATCGATCAATGTCATCCATAATCAAATGTCGAATTGTGAGAACAATTGTCTCAATGTTCAAATCAATCCCCTTGGGTTCACCAATTCCTTTGGTTTATAATATTAAACCCTTGGGTTTATTAGTTCTTTTGGTTTATAATATGAATAATCGATCAATGTCATCCATGATCAAATGTCACATTCTGACAGATATTGTCTCAATTCACATTCTGACATTGTGACAACAATTGTCTCAATGTTTAAATCAATTCCCTTGGGTTCACCAATTCCTTTGGTTTATAATGCTAAACCCTTAGATTTTATTAATCTATATTGTTTTTAATATTGCCCTTAGCCTTATTGATCCCTTAGGTTTTTAATATTTGTTGGGTAATGGTTTTCCCTTGCGTTCAACAATTCCTTTGGTTTATAATGTTAAACCCTTGGGTTTATTAGTTCTTTTGGTTTATAATATGAATAATCGATCAATGTCATCTATTATCAAATGTCACATTCTGACAAATATTGTCTCAATATGAAAATCACTCATGGCCAACCATGGTCATAGTTGGTTCAACGTCACATTCTGACAACAATTGTCTCAATGTTTAAATCAATTCCCTTAGGTTCAACAATTCCTTTGGTTTATAATTGTTTAGGTAATGGTTTCCCCTTGGGTTCACCAATTACTTTGGTTTATAATATTAAACCCTTGGGTATATTAGTTCTTTTGGTTTATATTATGAATAATCGATCAATGTCATCCATGATCAAATGTCACATTTTGACAAATATTGTCTCAATGTGAAAATCACCCATGGCCAACCATGGTCATAGTTGGTCCAACGTCACATTGTGACAACAATTGTCTCAATGTTTAAATCAATTCCCTTGGGTTCACCAATTCCTTTGGTTTATAATTTGTTGGGTAATGGTTTTCCCTTAGGTTCACCAATTCATTTGGTTTATAATATTAAACCCTTGGGTATATTAGTTCTTTTGGTTTATATTATGAATAATCGATCAATGTCATCCATGATCAAATGTCACATTCTGACAAATATTGTCTCAACATGAAAATCATCCATGGCTGACCATGGTCATAGTTGGTCCAACGTCGCATTGTGACAACAATTGTCTCAATGTTTAAATCAATACCCTTGGGTTCACCAATTCCTTTGGTTTATAATATGAATAATCGATCAATGTCATCCATGATCAAATGTCACATTCTGACAAATATTGTCTCAACATGAAAATCACCCATGGCCAACCATGGTCATAGTTGGTCCAATGTCTCATTGTGACAACAATTGTTTCAATGTTTAAATAAATTCCCTTGGGTTCACGAATTCCTTTGGTTTATAATTTGTTGGGTAATGGCTTTCCCTTGGGTTAACCAATTCCTTTGGTTTATAATATTAAACCCTTGGGTTTATTAGTTATTTTGGTTTATAATATGAATAATCGATCAATGTCATCCATGATCAAATGTCCCATTCTGACAAATATTTTCTCAATATGAAAGTCACCCATGGCCAACCATGGTCATAGTTGGTCCAACGTCACATTGTGAAAATAATTATCTCAATGTTTAAATCAATTCCCTTGGGTTCACCAATTCCTTTGGTTTATAATATTAAACCCTTGGGTTTATTAGTTCTTTAGCTTTATAATATGAATAATCGATCAATGTCATCCATGATCAAATGTCACATTCTGAAAAATATTGTCTCGATATGAAGATCACCCATGGCTAACCATGGTCATAGTTGGTCCAACATCGCATTGTGACAACAATTGTCTCAATGTTTAAATCAATTCCCTTGGGTTCACTAATTCCTTTGGTTTATAATTTGTTGGGTAATAATTTTCCCTTGGGTTCACCAATTCCTTAGGTTTATAATATTAAACCCTTGGGTGTATTAGTTTTTTTGGTTTATAATATGAATAATCGATCAATGTCATGCATGATCAAATGACACATTCTGACAAACATTGTCTCAATATGAAAATCACCCATGGCCAACCATGGTCATGGTTGGTCCAACGTCGCATTGTGATAACAATTGTCTCAATGTTTAAATCAATTCCCTTGGGTTCACCAATTCCTTTTGGTTTATAATTTTTTGGGAAATGGTTGTCCCTTGAGTTCACCAATTCCTTTGGTTTATAATATTAAACCCTTGGGTTTATTAGTTCTTTTGGTTTATAATATGAATAATTGATCAATGTCATCCATGATCAAATGTCACATTATGACAAATATTGTCTCAATATGAAAATCACCCATGCTCAACCCTGGTCATAGTTGGTCCAATGTCGCATTGTGACAACAATTGTCTCAATGTTTAAATCAATTCCCTTGGGTTCACTAATTCCTTTGGTTTATAATTTGTTGGGTAATGGTTTTCCCTTGGGTTAACTAATTGCTTTGGTTGATAGTATTAAACTGTTGGGTTTTATTAATCTCTATTGTTTTTAATATTGCCCTTAGCCTTATTAATCCCTTAGGTTTTTAATATTTATCCCTTGGGTTCACTGATTCCTTTGGTTTATAATATTAAACCCTTGGGTTTATTAGTTCTTTTGATTTATAATATGAATAATCGATCAATGTCATCCATGATCAAATGTCACATTATGACAAATATTGTCTCAATATGAAAATCACCCATGCCCAACCCTGGTCATAGTTGGTCTAATGTCGCATTGTGAAAACAATTGTCTCAATGTTTAAATCAATTCCCTTGGGTTCACCAATTCCTTTGGTTTATAATTTGTTGGGTAATGGTTTTCCCTTGGGTTCACTAATTTCTTTGGTTGATAGTATTAAACTGTTGGGTTTTATTAATCTCTATTGTTTTTAATATTGCCCTTAGCCTTATTAATCCCTTAGGTTTTTAATATTTATCCCTTGGGTTCACTGATTCCTTTGGTTTATAATATTAAACCCTTGGGTTTATTAGTTCTTTTGGTTTATAATGTTAATCACACATTCGGTTTATTACTCTCTTGAGTTTAAAATACTAATTCTTAGGGTTTGTTAATTTTTTAGATTTTTCAGTTTAAAATATTAATTCTTAGGGTTTATTAATCTCTATTGTTTATAATATTCATCCGTTAGGTTTATAATATTTATCCCTTGTGTTCGTTGATTCCTTTGCTTTATAATATTAAACCCTTGGGTCTATTAGTTCTTTTTGTTTATAATGTTAATAATCCCGTTGGTTTATTAATATGTTATGTTTAAGATACTGATTCTTATGGATTATTAATTTATTAGGTTTTTTAGTTTAAAATATCAACTCTTACGGTTTATTAATTTCTTGTGTTTTTAGTATTAATCCCTTTATGTTTATAATATTTATCCCTTAGGTTCACCAATTCCTTTGGTTTATAATATTTAAACCTTTGGTTTATGATGACATTGGGTTTGTATTATTAATTATCCCTTGGGTTTATTAATATCTTCACTTTAAAATATTAATTGTTAGGGTTTATTAATCTCTTAGGTTTTTTGTTTTTAAATATTGTTTCATATGCTTTATTACTCTCCTGAGTTTAATATATTAATTCTTAAAGTTTATTACTTTCTTATGTTTTTGGGTTTAATATTATTAATATATTAATATATATTATTAAAAAAATTCTAATATTTATTAATAATGTTTATTAATAATATTATAATATTATTAATATATATTATTAATAATATAACCAACTATGATATAATATATATTATTAATATATTATTAGTTATTCTGGTTTATTAATAATATAACCATCTATGATATTAATATATTAATAAATATTAAAATATTATTTATTATTAATCTTATTATTAAATTAATAAATATTTTTAATATATATTATATATATTTCAAGTTAATATATAGTATGTATATAGTTAATATTATTAATATATATTATTACTAAATATTATAATATTATTAATATATCAATCAATATTATTAATATATATAAAATATTTTTGTGATTTTAATCATAATTAATATATTAATAAATATTCTTATTAATATATAATATATATATATTTCAAGTAAATATAAGAAAATTATTAAATATAATATTTATTTATTGATATATAAATTAATGTGATGGGTAGTGGATATAGGCCTATCGACGTATATCAACCACATTGGTAAATGTGGTTGTAAATCTATTTTATATACGCCTATCGGCGTATATCAACCACATTAGTAAATATAATGTGGTTGTGCTAGTTATTTCTCTATTATTGTTATTCGTGCAATTGCATGGCAGTAAAGGTAGCAAGTGTTTTTTTCTATTTTAATTAATATTATTAATAACAGATAGCAGGAAATGTTAAAGCATTTATTTGGTGATAAAATATATACACTTCTAAATTTGATTGTTACATCAATTAATTTTTAGACACGAGAATTTATATTTTATATATTTTATTTCATGTTTCATAAAAAAAATCTTACTCTATTTAAAATTTTGTATAATTCCCAAAAGTAAAGCATTTATATGTTAATATTATTAATAATATTAAAGGATTTTGGTTATTATCGTAATTTTTATTGGAATTAGATGTTTTTTATTTTGCAAAATTTTGATTTAGAAGTGTTTTGTTATTCTTTGTTATTAAAAATTAGTGCAACAAATTATTAGGATGGCATTGGTAGTGTCACTAGATAATTAGTAGTTGATAAATCATAATATTAGTAATAGGTTCATTATATAACAATTTATTTACATGTTTCAATATGAGATTTACAAGTTGAGTAGTGATCTTTGTTTTTATTGTATTTCATTGTTTTTTATATGTGCTCGGGTCGTTCCATATTCTACAATTGGTATGAGAACAGGTAAAATTGTTTTGGGATACAATTTTATTGTTGGAATTTCGCCAAAGTTAAAAATGTTGAATTCTAACATGTTTGTTCCAGAATTTGATGGGAAGGATTATGATTATTGGTGCATTAAGATGCGGACATTTTTTATTGGCAAAGATTTGCGGGAGATTACTGAATCAGGTTATGATGATGTAGATGATATGAATGCCCTTACAGCCAAAGAAAGAACAACAAGAAAGGAACCAAGGAAGAAGAATGCTCAAGCTTTGTTTCATATTCAGATAGCTCTTGATAAGAGCTTATTTCCATGAATATCAGGAGCAACAACTGCCAAAGATAACTAGAAGACTCTACAAGAAGCTTACCAAGGTAGTGATCAAGTTAAGGTGGTCAAACTATAGACATTGAAGCGGGAGTTCAAGAATTTGAAGATGCAAGAAGCTCAAAGTATAAGTGACTACTGTGTGAGATTCAAATATGTGGTCAATAAAATGGCTACACTTGGGGAACGGTAAGGAACGGTAAGTAATGAAGTTTTAATAAAAAAGGAATTGATATCTTTAACACCTAGATGGAATCATGTTGCCATAATATTAGAAGAAAGCAAATATTTGACAAAATTAAAGTTTGATCAATTGGTTGGATATGTCATGTCTCGTGAAGAAAGATTGAAAGACACTTTTGAAGTTCTTGAAAAAGCTTTTTCCTTTAAATTGAAAATTACACAGAATGAAGATGCAATTAGAAGTAGTGCCAAAACCAATCAAGATCGAGGTAAATGGCAAAGCCAAAATTCTTATAGAGGTAGAGGCAAAGGTGGTTCAAGAGGAAGAGGTAGATTTGATAAGAGAAATGTTCAATGTTACTATTGTTATAGGTATGGCCACTTTGAAAGAGAATGCAAATTGAAAGAAGGCAAAAATGCTAACTCCACTCAAGAAAGTAGTGAGTATCCTCGGGATCACTTATTTTTATCTTATTCCAAAGGTGAAAACACTAGTAAAGGTGTTTGGTACATAGATTCTGGACGCTCTAACCATATGACATGGAATGAGAAATTGTTTTCAGCCAATGATGGAAGTTTTAAATCCAAGGTCCAGCTTGGTGATGATAAACCATTGGAGGTTGCAGCCAAAAGAGTTATGGACGTCCAAACAAAAGAAGGTATAAGGTGAGTTCATGATATTTATCATACTCCACAATTGAAGCACAATTTGTTAAGTGTTGGGACTATGTGAGAAAAATTATAAAGTAGTCATTTAAAATAAGACATGTAATATCTATGATAATAATAAGGGAAATAAGGTGATCAATGTTGTGCCTATGAAAAGAAGTAAGATGTTTTCCTTGAAGTTTGATGAACATAAAAACAACCTTGCAAATATAGCTTATGAGGATTCAAGTTGGCTATGGCATCTCAGGTATGGGCATTTAAATTTTCACAGTTTGAACTCTCTAACCTCAAATGCATTAGTTTTTGGTTTGCCCAAGGTAGAGGAGCATAAGGCGGTTTGTGAAGGATGTGATAAATGCAATCATGCAAGGGAAAATTTCCCAAAGGGAAATATCTTGAAGATTGCAACAAGAAATAGTGAAAGTGGCATCTTGAAACATCATTTCTTGATCCCAGTGAAAAATAATCACCTAAACTAGGTGGGGCCCACACATGATATTTTTAGGTGTATGTCTATTTTTAGAATGGTGAGCATATTCTAAAATTAGCAGGAGGCTTATTCTAGATGGTTGCGCAAATTCTATCTTTGGATGAGTTTCTATTTTTAGAAGATGGGTGAAGTCTATTTATAGATCGCAAATCTAAAAATAGAATGCATGTCGATTATTATTAGCCCTTAATAATAATCAGACAATAAATAGTAACTTATTCTATTGGAGCACTTTATTTAAGTGAACAGATGTGGCACATTAGTGGGTTGAAGGAATTATGCAATTCCTAGGGTGGTTGGTGACTCATGCATGGAGAACTTAGTTATCACTGATAGTGGCAAGTTGTAACAGAGTTGGAAGAGTAGTTATGTGAGCTATTATTTAGTTTAACTCAGTTAAGTGAGTTAAACTCAGCTGTGCTAGTTGTATCTAGTTCTAACTAAAGATAAACTAGTGAGAGTTTAGTGAATTAATCATTTAATTAATTCATAACTAGAGACTCACTTGCAACTGAACAAATACAACAATTAACTATTTGCATGTCAGTTCCAGTGGAGACCCAGTGGAGAGATAGGTGAAAGGGTGAGATAGACTATCAATTGTGCCTATAGTGATGCATTCAATGCATCTACACACACATTGGAGATGCTTATGAGGATTGCGCAATCAAGGCATGGCAAGGTCGAATTCATTCAGGGGTCTTTTTCAGCAGGGATTGCGCAGTGGAGGCAGGATGTCATGAGGCAAGAAATTGGTGCATAGATATGAAAATTTCTGCATGACAGTGTGTGACAATTGTATATTGTACTAAGAGCTCTATGAGCTAAGCTTTGTATGAGATTTTTACATGTTCCATTGATATACATAATATATTATAGTTGGGGTTTTTAGCTTTAAGCTTTCCCAGTAAACATCTTGTTATGTGTGATTTATTTGCTTCATATGTGTTTGCAATTGGAGATTTAATTTCCGCAAAGAATTAAGTGGAAGGATTATGTATTTAATACAAGATTAATTTTTTAGATCAGGGGAGTTCGGTAATATACATGCATCTTGTATAATTTCTACAAAATACATGGAGGGCTCATCACCCACTTCAACTTATTCACTCAGACATATGTGGTCCTATGAAGACTAATATTTTGGGTAAGTCATCATGTTTCATCACTTTTATTGATGATTACTCGAGAAACTGTTGGGTATATTATTTGAAGTCCAAAACTGAAGCCCTTGATACATTCAATAACTTCAAAGCACTTGTAGAAAATGAGAAAGGGTGCAACATCAAATGTTTGCAGACTAACCGTGGACGAGAATTATGCTCAAAATATTTCCAAAGTTATTGTGATATGAATGGCATCAGGAGGCAACATAATACACACCCCAACAAAATGGCGTAGCTGAAAGGAAGAATCGTACTTTGGTTGAAAAGGCAAGGTGCATGTTACAAACTAAGGGATTGAACAATTTTTATTGGGGAGATGTGATTGCTACGACAATGTACATCCTCAATCGTAGCCTCACCAGTGCACTAGAAAATATGAATCCTTATGAAGCTTGGTATGGAAAAAATCCTAATGTTAATCATTTCAAAATTTTGGGTATGGCTTATGTGAATGTACTCAATAAAAATAGAAAAAAGTTAGACGCAGAGAGTGAGTTATTCATTTTCATTGGGTATAGTTAGACAAGCAAGGCTTATAAATTGTATAATCCACTCACTAACAAGATTATTATCTCAAGAGATGTAATTTTTGATGAAGGGGGAGTTTATGGTCATAAAAAAGGCCATGATGAGAAGACAAAATCTGTTTTGAATGATGATATAATTGTTGATATTGAGCAGCGAACTAATTGTTTTGTATCTAGTGGTTTAACTCCACCAAGAAGCCCTTCATCAATTTGTGCAGTATCACGTTCAAGTCCAACTTCTTCTCCAAGTTCTACAAATCAAGCACAAGAAGAAAACCCAATAGGTGAGACAATGAATTTTGCTTTATCAACAAAGGCTGATTTTGAACCATCATGTTTTGAAGATGCATGTACTAATGAGGTTTGGGTGCAAGCTATGAAAGAAGACATGGATTCCATTCATACGAATGACACTTGAGAATTGACAGAGCTCCCACATGATAAGAAAAATATTGGCACCAAATGGGTCTACATAACCAAATTTAATAGTGATGGGAGTGTTGAAAGACACAAGGCAAGATTAGTTTCCAAAGGATTCACACAAAAGTATGGAATTGAATATGAAGATACATTTGCACCAGTTGCAAAATAAGAGACCATTAGAATGTTGATTTCATTAGCAACTCAAAAAAAGGTGGAGCATACATTATATGGACGTGAAAAGTGCCTTCTTGAATGGGTACTTAGAAGAGGAAGTATATGTGGAGCAACCATAAGGTTTTGAAGTGGAAGGAAAAAAGAATAGTGTCTACAAGTTGAATAAGGCTTTGTATGGTCTCAAGCAAGCACTAAGAGCATGGTATGCTAGAATTTATGGATACTTTCAGGAAAATGGCTTCCAGAGAAGTAAGAATGATCCTACCCTTTATTGTGGGGAGCTTGATGTTTCTAACCCATACAAGACATGATATTGCATTTTCAGTTTCACTTATTTCAAGGTATATGAAAAATCCATCTGAAATACATATGAAGGTGGCCAAGAGAATTTTAAGGTACGTGAAAGACACTCTAAATTTTGGTATTCATTACTACTCTTCTGAAAATTTCAATCTTGTTGGATTTAGTGATTCATATTGGGAAGGTAGTATGGATCATTGTAAGTCCACAACTGGAAATTTTTTCTCTTTTGGTTTTGGTTTGATTACGTGGAGCTCAAGAAAACAAAGCATTGTTGCCCTCTCATCCACATAAGCGGAGTATGTTTTAATTACTTCAAAACGTACACAAGCTCTTTGGCTCAGAAAATTTTTGGAAGAAATTGGAGAGAAGCAAATTCATCCTACAATGATTTATTGTGATAATGTAAGTGCCATCATGTTAGTAAAGAATCCCATTCATCACAGCAAGACAAAGAATTTTGACATGAAATATCACTTCATTCAGGATTTGGTGCAAAAGATTGATGTTGAAATTAAACACATAAATACTCAGGATCAACTAGCAGATATCTTCACCAAAGCAGTTGCAAAAGCTCGGTTTTTGGCACTAAGAGATATGCTAGTAAGCCCTCATTAAGAATTAAGGGGGAGTGTTGAGAATAATGCTTAAATATCGCCATCTAATCACTGACATGAGTCAACAGATTTTTTTTATTCTCTGTCATTAAAAATTAGTGCAACAAATTATTAGAATGACCAATGCTCAAAATCATTGGTAGTGTCAATGGATAATTAGTAGTTGATAAATAATAATTTTAGTAATAGGTTCATTATATAACAATTTATTTAAATACTTGTTTCAATATGAGATTTACAAGTTGAGCAATGATCGACATTTTTTATTTTATTTCATTGTTTTTTATATGTGCTGGGGTCATTCCATATTATACAAGATTTACTACTATAAATAAACCTCACAATATTTAAAATTTTGTATAATTTCCAAAAGTAATGCACTTGACCAAAATCCTTCATTTCATATACTTGTGATAACTTCATCTTTGTCTCACCAATAAACTTATAACACTTATTATTATCATTAAATCATTAAAAACTAATGTAATCAAAGCAAGATTCCCATTTCTAGCTTTTTCTATGTAATGACTCGAGTGATGAGGCCTTGCACACCATGACACTATAACATGATCAAATGTCTAATTATGTAAATACTCATTTGTTATGGTGATATCTCCTCATATGTCGGTCCAATTTCCACGGAGAATGGTTAGGATCCACTAAATGCCAATGCAACCGAAAATATATAATCTAAAACTTCAAATTTTATTATATATATGGTATATTCCAATGACAATAAATACCATGTCTATATATTCTATATCTGTAGAACTGTATTATTTTGAGATTAGATACAAGATTATGTAACTTATTATTTTTCACATAAGGAAGTAGTTCACAAATTCATCAAGGGAATATATATAGATATATTTTGAATAAAAAATTATTAAAAAATGTATATGATTAAATTGAATAATTTCAATGGATTGTGAAAATAGTTTCATATAAAATCATGACTGATAAATTTTTATAATTTACAAATATGAAAAATATAAAAACTTACACTCACTTGAGCATACTTCTCGAGCAAGATAGATCTGACCCTTTACTTTAATATCAAAACTCATAAAAATATATGGTTTCAGTTATAAAGCTTTTGACTTCTTGCAAAATTTTTTACTGGTAAAGATTCTTATATCAGTAACTCTTTTTAGTAGAGAAAACCCTTAATTTTTTCCTAATAAAAAAATACAAGAAAAATGTACAGGATTTCAAACTGTTTTTTTGTACGAAGTATAATCTTAAAAGTGTCAACCTCCTCTTAAGAAATCACTAGTCCCGCTGCCCTTTATCTATATAGAAAAGAGTAACCTTTTATAATTAATTTTCCTTTTCACTTTTGGTTCAATATTCTTTCCCTAATAGCATTATTATTTCAAATATAATAGTTTCATATACCATTGTGTGATTACATGTTTTTTCCTTTTTTAGATTTTCTTTTCTTCAATTTCTACCTATCACATGTACAAAACAATTTAATTAGAAATATTGATATTCACATCTTCTTAGAAAGATGTAATTAGTGTTATCATTAAAATAAAATATTTTTTCAAACAATAAAATAGAAATGAATTAATAAGAAATATAGTAATTAAAGTGTAACACCCCCAAGTTCTATGATTTTCAAATGAGACATTTGAACATAAATCCAAAGGGGAGTGGACCCCAGTGGATGATTATTGTGTGGATGTGGTTAATTAATTAATTATGAAAAATAAATAAAATATTATGTATGCACTATGACCAGATGAGAAAATGAGATCATATGCCTAATCCATGAGGTGATGGAAAAGGAAAAAGACTTTCCCCAAATCTTTCAAAAATTCTTGAAAGAAATTATTTCTAATTTAGATTTTTGAGGAAAAATCTAAATTTCCCAAATGAAGAGGAGTAGTTGGGAAGAGGTGAGAAAAAGATGGAAAAGCTGAGGAAAAGCTTAAAGCAGCTTTAAAGAGTCCCAAAATGGGAATCCTAGGCTAAACAGGAATAAAGCATCCTGAAATTCTGGACGCAGAATTGGAAACAGGCTTTGGGGAAAGCAATAATAATGGGCCGTAACGTATCGAGGGCTAGTCCGTTCGGGAGGATCTCTCGCTTCGGGGGTGAATCCTGGGAGATAAAGAGGATTCTAAGGTTGGGAGGACTGGTCATAGAAGAGGTGTGCATGCATAAATTTGGAGATATCTGTAAGTCTGTGTTAAACATATCCCTGTTTTATGAAACTAGGATGCTATAGTCCTTTATGCAAATTATGAAATTGTGATGTTATAGTACAGTATGGAATGTATGAATTGTTATGTTATGGTGCATTATGCAATTGTTAGATGGAATTAATGATTCAGTAACTTATGTAATTGCAACTACAGCTATTGACAGTAGAGACAAATGGTTGAGGGTAGAGCTGAGTACATGGTAATAATGAGGTTTGAGATGATAGATCAATTGAGCAGCCAATATAGATGGCTATCTTTTAAAGGAGTATTTAATTTCAGTGTGTATAAACAGAAGATGTTAACAAACCAGTACCCATGAACATTAAGTTCCAAACAACTAAATCCATCCTAACAATATTAATGGCACAGAATTCACTGTGATCAATAACAGAAAGTAGGGAACAACAACCCTCAGCTGTGTTACCATGTAAAGAATTGTAAAAATTAGAATTTACAGTATTCTATTAAATGTAATGGTACACATATGGAGGTAGAAGTTGAATCCTAAATAAGTACGAGGATCTAACACTAGGGATTCTAAACTATCCAGTTCAACATTCTCTCCCTCCATTGGAGTGAAGCAAGAGGAGCTGTTTCCTAGTTTTCCCATGGAACAGTTGAATCTGTACCATAGTGTCACACATGTTGAATGGTTATAACAGAAAAATAAGGGGGAAAAAAGCCTATTGCAAAATCTATTGTGAAATAAAAGTTTGTGTGAGGGAAGATTTTAAGCATGTGTAAAATACCATGAACAGAGCATCTGATTACCATCCATAGAACTACTGGGGAAGTAGTGGAGCAATGGTGATGAACTGCGTAGAGATAGATGTATGTGAGGAGGCATACATCTATACCTCGATGCTGAAAATTTAACATATTGAAAATGTTATCAGGCCGGCAAACTGGGAAGTTTGATTAAGGACCTAGTGATCATCCTGAACAGAAAACCTGAGAAATACAACGTAAAATATATAGATATATGAGTCTACTATAGGAACTGAGAAGAGGGGAGGTCAAACCCAAAAATCCTCATGGAAATTCTTGTATTCCATGGCTGTCTGTAAGTGCTGAAAAGAATTTAAACCCCGGATAACAGTCTGCATTGTAGGTGACTTGGTATAAAAACTATAATTGTTATCGACGCATAAAGCGGAGAATATTGAGTTAAGTTATATGGGTAGTACTCATCACACGGATGATGAATATAGACCTTAAGAGAGACATGTTGAATCTTATTCGGAGTAAAATGAACCGCTTGTAGAAGATGAGTTAAGAAGTTTAGGAGGAGTAACTATGAGGTATATTGGATGTTACTAAATAATAACAGAATCCCATGATATAAAAAAAAATAAAAAATAAAAAGGGTTTGGGAGACGTGACAAATGGTATCGGAGCCAAAGTTCAAAAATTGGGCAAGATATGTGCTCTTACAAGGAAATGGTTAATCGGTATAAAATTTATGAATATTAAAAATAGTACTTCGAGTATAAAAATATCTCTGGATATACTTTCAGGTATACATATAACAGATTGTGATGAGATAGAAACATTGATATGGGAGTGATATGAGAAAACTCATATACCGAGTGGTTAAACCTATAATAGGAAACCCATACCTGGAAATAGTACACGCGGACTATATATATATATCCATGATGAAAAAAAATAAATCTGTAAGTTTACAATGACATATTTAGCTATTTTCCTACTATCATCGTTATGTAAAAGAAATTTTAGTGTTCATAAAGTTAAGATACTGAAACCATCTTAATACAGTAGAAAAGATAAATGCTAAAGTTAATGGAGAGGAAAGGGGAGAATGGTACTACTATGAACATGCAGAATTTAATCCCATAGGTCGAGCAAAGACTACAAGTAGTATAGAAGGATGATTTCCATTTTTAAATTGCTAAACTAAGTGGTCCTTACTGTGATGAAAAACAAGAGAGAAAGCATCTAGATGGCCTGACAAGAATGAATTTATACTAATATATCATTTTTTTTAGCCTGGGTAGGACATACAAAGAGAAAAAAATGATTTTGATATGTATTCCTTAGAAAAAAAAAAACTTCTAGAAATAAGAAGTATGAAGTGGGATGATACTCTTATATTTAAATTAGTATGAAGGGCTACATACAAAATTGAATGAAAGGGTATGATTGATTTAGTCCTACAGTTAGTTTAAATCTGTAGTTACTTAGCTTCTACAGACAATTAATTATTGTTTTGTTCCTGTAGGGAAAAAATGTGATATCAGATGCAGATGCCTAAGTGTAGGCTAGAAAAAGAGTATAGTAGTGCTTATGTTACATGGTATAAATACCAACAGCTGAAAGTAAGGTTTTAGAATACGACATTTGAAAATGTATAGAAGAGAGCCTCTCTACTCTATCTGATTGTTATGACAGTTATAAATATTTAGATTGCATTTCGAAATCTATCCTAAATCTTTGAAGACAAGTAGTATAGCAAAAGATTTAAGGTAAAATTAAATTCCTCTAGTCCATTGTTATTGGCTACCTATTGGTGTACATTAAGAGGAAAAAAATATATATATATATTAAAGGGTGTGTCTAATGTTAGTACTACATTTAACAAAATCTATTTTCAGGCAATTACCTTTTAGATTTTGTTTAGTTGTAGACCAGTTAGCCATGGAGTAGAAACCTCCAGAAACTCTAAACCAAAGATGGTTTAAATATGAAGGTACTTAGTCTCCATAGAAAAAAAAACTGAATATTAACCTATTCCCTATATAATTACAATGCTGAAAATTTATGTTTACATGAAAAGGGAAAACTATATTAGCAGGCCTGAATTTAAAAAATTATATCATATAAGAAAAATCAAAGATGTTAGGGTATGTATGTATGCTGACATTCTTAGCCTGAAAAGAAACTCTGATTTACAAAAGGCTATATTAATCTTGAATTAAACATCAATAGTCAAAGACTGAATTCTTAATTGTAGATATACCACTCAATGATTATGGAATACCTATACATGTATATATATATACTTGTGATAAAGCTGCTCCTACATATGCTAGAAAATATAGTAGCAGAAATGGAAAGTTTCTTGGAATAAATGGAAAGACATAACATAAGGGCTTTGGACTATGAACTCAACCAACTAACTATAAGATCAAATATTTCAAACCTATAAAACATCTCATAACATGGTTAGGATTAAATATTGAAACTCTATATGCATTTGCAACATTAACTCAATTAACCTAATAGAAGTTTTGAAACTATGGTGCGGAATCAATAATAAAACTTTAGGAGTATATGTAGTTCTCTCTCCAAGCTAAACAAGCATAAAAGCCGCGCATTAAAAACTTTCACTCTACATATATATGACTTTGGTTCTAAATAAATATAAAGGCCGTGAGGGTAATCGAGACTATTGGAGCCACGATTGTTAAAGAATATTATGGGCGAATAAGACATATGTATACACACTATACTACCTTACAAAATACAACGCACCTTCAAATTAGGTTAAACCACAACAACGACTCCACGGTCAGCCAGTGGGCTTATATCAAATTTTACAGTTGGATAGTACTTCGCAGATCATACACGGCGATTAGGGCTGGGTGAAATATGATAGGCAATTAACGTTTTTAACAACCAGAATAGCTCTCCACCATAAATCGGCGTGTACATACCTGCTCGTCGAGTTGGTTTTATGCACACTACGCTGTATTCCTAGGAGAAGACGTATACATAAATCGAGACGAGGAAATTGCATACAAGAGGTAATAAAATTCTGAAACGCTGTAATAGAAACCCTGACTGCGTAAATAACAGAACTGTATAGATACACGAGATGTTAGAGAAATCCGAAGCATGCCCCATGCTAGTCAGGGTGAAAGCGATTATACCCTGTTAGCAAACACAGAATACAATATGGCGTATGCGGGTTCGTAGAAGAAGTTACCAAAGGGAATGATTCATTTCTTCCCCTGGTGAAAATTCGAAGGCAAGATTTCCAATGACCAGAACGCTCCAGATGAATAACACCTGCACAGGTCGCCATAAAATCAGTAAGGATAGAGAATAACCCTCGATAAGTAAAACAGAGACCAATAAAATAAATGGGGAACATATTACTGAGAATGAGAGCAAACCGAAAGGGGGGTTCCCACTCTTTCAACCCTTTTTCAACAGAGAGATAACCGGAGTAATGTATCATGAAATAGTTAATATAGGGTAACACGATCGCCAGATAATATAGGGTAACCTGGAGCAAGACGAGCCTGAGGTTCGGCGCTGGGGAGAAGAATAGCAATAAGAGCAGGGTTGGTGGGACAACCGGAAGGAAGCGGTTCCTGGGTATGAAACATTTCGATGAAACCCCGTTCCAGAAACCCTGAGACCTGCTCCCTCTATGCACAAGAATTTCACAACGATGAGATACTGCAGAGATTAAAAAGATACAAGAAAGAAAAAAATAAATGCAGAAGATAAAGAACTATCGAACGCTACTAATGCATTACCTCTCCTGTATACGGGAGTAATATTCCTGTAGCTGACCATTGACAGAGGACTTCCCTCAGAGAACGGGTGTGTAGGAGAAACACCAGCATCCGAGCACGAATGCAACTCACTGAAACCCGAGTGAGATAAATAGACGATAAGTCTCGAATAGAGAAAGGTTGGTAGGTCGCCAAGGTCCGTGAAAGGGTATGAAAACCCTAATTGCACTGCCCTAGATGGCAGGAGATCCCAAGGTTGATTTGGGAAAACCATTCGGCTCAGTGACAGCGGTACCGGGGGAAGTGTAGAGTTGGAAGCTCTGTATGAAACGGCGGTAGTCTGGCCGCAAGGTACTGAGCCGAGTATGAGTACAGCGACAGCGTAGCATATAGCCGACGAGCGGAGACATAAAGTTGTAAATGTCTGCGTCGGGTACGCCCAATCCTGCTGAAGACGCCGTCCCTGCACCCCAACACAATCGAATAAACGTATTTAAATGCACACAGTAAATCGAAAAACATGATCGACAATGTGAACAGAAATGTTATAGCTGGAGTAATCCCTCCCCGCGGTGACGTGCATAAGGGTCTAACCTATGAGTGAACACGACGAAATAAACAAAATATAATTTCAACTTGTATCACAAACGAGACCTCCGGACGACGCGTAAGGTGGGCTTCAACTATTGGCAGAACCACCGATCCATCATGTTGATGTGGCTCGACCCACAGACGAACCCTGTCATGAACGCCTAGGGTCTCGTCGCCGTAAACCCGATTCACACGCCACCATGCTAACGCGTCATGGTGACAGTCAACACGGTCGTAAAATAGAAATTCAACTCTACATCATAAGAGGTGGAATATGATTAAATCATGTCGTAAACTGGAAAATGATACGATTAAAGTTCAAAACCAAAAAGATGGTTATTATAATCATTAAACCAATGGCCGCCCTCGATATCATAGTGCGGCAGGGGTTGAATATACATATAGAATATATAATTAGATATATGAACTTTAATAACAATAAGGTTTATACATATATTTGTTATATCAAATGATATGTCATTATACATATATGCGTGTATACAAAACGATATGTCATTTTACATATATGCGTATATATAAAATGATATGTCCTTATACATATATGTGTGTATATAAAATAATATGTACAATGACATAGTTACACATACATGGTTAACGAAGGTTGGGACATATATATATGTGTTGCATATAACATGATATATATATATATAGGTGTGATGTATATCAAGTTATATATATATATATATATATATAGGTTATATATATATAAATGATATATATAAATGTGTGTTTAACAAAGGTAGGGGATTATGAATGATATATATATATATAGTGATATATATGTATAGGAGCGAATGAAAGATATGAGGAAAAGGAGTATCGTCCATACATACAAGGGGAAACCATATTTATATGGGTGTAATTTATATGGAAAATTTTATTGAGTTTAAAACAGGAGGCAGGAAAGTTAAGTATATACGTGTAAGTGGTTGGAGACAAAGTAATAATCATATCACTATTTTAACAGATAGAATCCCTTATATATATATATGGTAATGGAGAAAAAAAAAAATTGTGTAGTGGAGGTGTTACAAATGGTATCAAAAAGGCTTTGAACTTATATATGAATATATATGAATATAGGGATATATATATAATCATATGTTCATCAAATTAAAATTTCCAAGGCTATATATATATATATATATATATATATATATCATGGTTACTTATACAATAAGGTTTGGAAATATATAGGATATATACAAACCTAGTGGATATATATATATATGCTCATGAGATGTATATTGCCCAAGGCTTGAGATGTAAGTAGTATATGGGTAAGTGGAAGATGTATCCTATAAATAAGGCATGTATACTGCTATAAAAGAAAAGAAGATTGAAGTACAAGTTTTAATTTCAATTAAATGGTTGATTTAGTAATTGTGGAACCATTACATTGAAGTTAGAATGAATGAAGGGGTAAATTAAAAATTTCCTGATGATTTACTTAAGGAAGAATATTCTTGTAATAGTGGAAGAATGATTTCTTAATTATTTATTTATATTCTTCCAGTTGGTATATTTTATAAGTTTAGAAATAATGAGTAAAAGAATTGGAAAAAATATGGAGAAGTGATATTTCTCTTAGAAAAAAAAAAACAAATACAGATTTGAAAATAAAAGCATGAGAGATTTATGGGTTGCTTTTGCTAGAAAAAAATAGAATGCTTTTATGCATTAAAAAAAAAAAGGAATTCTTTTATGACTCAGAAAAAAGTTGGAATACTTTTATGATTTAGAAAATCTTTTCCATTTTAATTAATTCTATTTTAGTATATAAGCCGATGAGAGAAATAGAAGAGGGGAACTATCAAAGCATGAACATACAATTAAAAGTAAATGCATAAATTCTGGTGAGTCTTTGAAAAAGGGGAAACTGTGTCAAAATTATTTTTGACATTATCAAGTATTAATATTTGTGAATGTGATGAATTATAGAAATTACATTTCTCACTAGAAAAGGAAACATGTATTCACACTATAAAAATTTGTGGTGTAAATTTTATTTTCTTGAGTCTTAAATTAAAAGACAGAGAAATGATGTGAAATCATACAGCTACAAACCGAGAGAAAAGAGGATGAGCTGTATTTTGGACATGGGTGTGGGGGAAACCCATCAGTTCCAAAATTGTTCACTTAAGTGTTGAACTAGTGGATACCATTTCATGTGAGAAGTAAGCATGGAATGGTAGAGATTATTAATGAGTCTAGTTGTTACTAATTAAATTGATTAACTAACAAAAGAAACAATGAAAAGATACTAGAAGTACAACTATAAAATGAGAAAGGGTAAGCATAACCATGCATATGATACAATTGTTTTCTTTCATTTATGAGTACTAATGAAAAGTGTAAAATTGTTTAGCCAAGTGTGTAACAGGAAAGTGTACACTCTGGAACCAAGCAGAAAACAAGGTGAAGATAAATCACCTCAAGAAAAGCTAAACTGGACCAAGTTGCGTAAGGAAAGAATTGCACTGAAAAAAAACAGGAAAAGATACGTAGTGTACTAAAAGTGCACTAAACTATTATAAACCTGAACGGTTTGACTAATAACTGAATTTCTTAAGTTATGGAAATGCAAAATGTTGTTGTGGATTATGAATTGTATGATATTACTTACATTGGTATGAATTGTGGACAGAGAAACCAGAATAAAAGATCTTCCAGAAAAACTTCTTGCAAAGAAGTAGGAAGAAAACCAACTGCATAAGGCATCAGTAACTAGAGTGGAGGCAGGAGAGTACTCTGCTGGAAACTAAGGGCTTATAAAGTAGCCCTACCATTGCTTATTAAATTTCCTGATATGTTTCATGTCTCCTTGTTGGAAAAGAAAAATTATAATTTTTGTACATGATGCTTCTCATATGATTGATTGGAATGTGGTCCAGGTGGAACCAAAAGAAGAATTTCCTTCCAGAGTCGCTTCAAAGATGAAAGCGGGAAGAAATGAAATTTGCAAAATCGAACAGTAGCTAGAGTAAAGGTGTAGTGGAGCGCTTTACTGCTGAAAAGCTACATGGAACCGAGAAGCTAAGATGATGGAAAAGCATTCATAATTATGTTCAAAATAAACAAAGTAGATAGTTCGCAACACCGAGGACAGTGTTTATTTTCAGAGGGGGAATATGTAACACCGCCAAGTTCTATGCTTTTCAAATAAGACATTTCAACATAAATCCAAAGGGAAGTGGACCCCAATGGATAATTATTGTGTGGATGTGGTTAACTATTTAATTATGAGAAAAATAAATAAAATATTGGGTATGCACTATGACCAGATGAGAAAGTGAGATCACATGCCTAATCCATGAGGTGATGGAAAAGGAAAAAGACTTTCCCCAAATCTTTCAAAAATCCTTGAAAGAAATTATTTCTAATTTATATTTTTGAGGAAAAATCTAAATTTCCCCAATGAAGAGGAGTAGTTGGGAAGAGGTGAGAAAAAGCTGGAAAAACTGAGGAAAAGCTTATAGTAGCTTTAAAGAGTCCCAGAATGTGAAGCCTAGGCAAAACAGGAATAAAGCATCCTCAAATTCTGGACGCAGAATTGGAAACAGGCTTGGGGAAAGCACAGCTTAAATAAGCTGCTCCAGAACAGATTGAGGCTAGTCTGTGCTGGGGAGGATCTCTGCTCGGGGGTGAATCCTGGGAGATAAAGAGGATTCTAAGGTTGGGAGGATTGGTCATAGTAGAGGTGTGCATGCATAAATTTTGAGATATCTATAAGTCTGTGTTAAACATCTCCCTGTTTTATGAAATCGTGATGTTATAGTCCTTTATGTTTTATGAAATTGTGATGTTATAGTCCTTTATGCAATTTATGAGGTTGTGATGTTATAGTACATTATGGAATGTATGGATTGTTATGTTAGGTTGCATTATGCAACTGTTAGATGGATTAATGGTTCAGTAACTTATGTAATTAGAACTACCGCTATTGACAGTAGAGACAAATGGTTGGGTGTAGAGATGAGTACATTGTAATGATGAGGTTTGAGATGATAGATCAATTGAGCAGCCAATATAATAACTATGTATAGGTATAGATGGCTATCTTTTAAAGGAGTATTTAATTTCTGTGTGTATAAACAGAAAACAAACCAGTACCCATGAACAGTAAGTTCCAAACAACTAAATCTATCATAACAATAATGATGGCACAGAATTCACTGTGATCAATAAGAGAAAATAGGGAACCACAACCAGTTGTGTTGCACTGGAAAGAATTAAAAAATTTAGAATTTACAGTATTCTATTAAAGGTAATGGTACACATATGTAAGTATAAGTTGAATCCTAACAAAGTACGAGGATCTAACATTAGGGATTCTAAACTATCCAGTTCAGTATTCTCTCCCTCCATTGGAGTGAAGCAAGAGGAGCTGTTTCCTAGTTTCCATGGAACTAGTTGAATCTGTACCATAGTGTCACACATGTTGAATGGTTATAACAGACAAATAAGGGGGGGGGGAAACGCCTATTGCAAAATCTATTGTGTAATAAAAGTTTGTGTGAGGGAAGATTTTAAGCATGTGTAAAATACCATGAACAGAGCATCTGGTTACCGTCCATAGAAGCTACTGGGAAAGTAGTGGAGCAATGGTGGTTAACTACGTAGAGATAGATGTATACGAGGAAGCATACATTTATACCTCGATGCTGGAACTTTAACATATTGAAAATGTTATCAGGCCTGCAAACTGGGAAGTTTGATTAAGGGCCTAGTGATCATCCTGAACAGAAAACCTGAGAAATACAAAGTAAAATATACAGATATATAAGTCTACTATATGAACTGAGAAGAGGGGAGGTCAAACCCAAAAATCCTCATGGAACTTCTTGTATTCCATGGCTGTCTGTAAGTACTGAAAAGAATCTAAACTCCGGATAACAGTCTGCATTGTAGGTGATGCGGTATAAAAACTATAATTGTTATAGACGCATAAAGCGGAGAATATTGAGTTAAGTTATATGGGTAGTACCCATCACAGGGGTGATGAATAAAGACCTGTTATGAATATAGACCTTAAGAGTGACATGTTGAATCTTATTCGGAGTAAAATGAACCACTTGTAGAAGATGAGTTAAGAAGTTTAGGAGGAGTAACCATGAGGTATATTGGATGTTACTAAATAATAACAAAATCCCATGATATAGAAAAAAAAAAAAAAAAGTTCAAAAAAATGGGTTTGGGAGACGTGACATAAAGTATTTATGAATTGATTTCTTTATTCAAGATTAAAGCATTTATTAATCTGTTTTATAATATAAAAAAAGGCTTTGAATTAAAAAAAAAGTCATAATAAAATACTCAAGAAGGGTTCAAGAGTCATGTAGTATAAGTCTGTATATTAAACTTCGATAATAAAACTCAAATTGCAATTTAACTTGTTTTTATAATTCAAATGTTGAAAAAAATTAACTATTTAATTTTGTTTCTAATTTAATTAACTAATTAGAAAAATATTTTTATATTATATATAAAAGAGAGATAAATCTCTCTTTCCACGTTATATTTCAACAATCTTGATTTTATAATTACTAAAATTCAAATCTATTGGTAATTAATCATTTATATAAACATTTTTATCATTCCTTTTAAATGAAGAAATGAGTTCTCTATCATTCCTAGCATGTTAGACATAAGCCATCCTAGAGGCTTTTTAAATATATTCACCGCATTGTGAAAATGAATTTTTTTGATTCAATAAGTTCCTTTACAAATTCATGTTGAGTTTTAATGTGTTTTTTTCATGATAATTTGGATTGTATGTTAATGTTTTTGAGCTTTGATACTCACATTTAATAGATGTAGGTACTCATTTCCTTTCTCACGCGCCTTGAAGAATATGCCTTAGTCAAATTGTTTCATAGGTACCATTGCAAAACACTTTATTCTTAGATTCACTTGAGCACAAGGAAATATTTGACTACTTGATGCTATTCCAAGATACAATTCTAAATCCTATAATAAATTCATAACAAGTTGTGGATTCTCTATCATCTAGATGTTTTGTCTAATCAAAATTTGAACATATCAACTTAACATTCAAATGATTAGTATATTGACTACCAAAATATACAGTCCCTTTCAAGTATCAAATGAATTTCTTAGCTATTGTCCAATAATTGTTAAGTAAATTTGGCCACAAATTAACTAAGTAGCATCAAAAATGTAATATCAAGTTTTGTCGTGATTAAATTGTTTTGACTTCTCTTCATCTATACAAAGTACCATTTTATTATTTTGTATCATAATAATTGAAAATTTTAACATTCTATTTTGTTGGAGTAGGAAATGCATTACATTCTCTCAATGTTACCACTTAAAAATCGTAGACTAAATTACGATAGCTAAAATGCTCAACATTGAAGAATGGCATGTGTAAATGTACTTGTGAATGCTGGAAAACACCATAAATAAAATAAATCAAAAGTTTCTAAGATTTCCATTTAAAAAATCAAATTGCAAAAAATAGCCTCTATGGTTTTGCATGGATTGTTGAACTATACCTCCAACAATGGTGATAGTACAAGTAATTATACCTCATACAATGGTGTGTGGTGTCACATAGTTGTGTCTAGCACAATTTCAAAATCATCGCCACTGTAACTACCTTAGCTGTGCGAGTCATCACACGACTATAATTTGAAAAATCGTGGCAATAACTGACTATTTGTCACCCAAGCATGGAAGACTACATGTCTTACCAACTACAGTTGCAAAAATCCATGCAACTGTGGAAAACCTAGTTGTGCAACCATTCATGTGGTTGTGAAATTAACAGTCATAGTCATCCTTTAAATTGTGTGTTCCCCACCCGCATGGTCAATGTGACTTCCCTTAGTCACCCTCCTACGTATGGGCCCCAGGGTATAAAAAGAGTTGTACTACCCTATATTGTATATGACTACCATAAGCTAAGTGTTGAAAATCATAATGTGTAAGGACTCAGAAGTGACCTAACTCTGATTCCATGTTGATTGACGTGTTTGCAGAACTCTAAATAGCACTAGGAACACTCAATGAATCATTATTTCACACCTCATCAGAGCCAAATGAGTGTGAATTGTGGGCCCCACCTCACTTTTATAATCTCTAGTTTAGAACGTTCGACATACCATGTCGGAGCCCATGGACTCAATTTTTTAAATTGCTTGCACCTTTGAGATAAACACAATCCACACTTTTCATTTGAAGCCTCAACTCAACATGCTAAATTTTCAACTTTGGGGCCTTCGCAACTCTCAAGAATTTCCTCAGGTGTGCCATATTTTTGTTCTCTTGTATGAGATATGCATTTTCAATTTTTGTATATCTATGGTACTTTCACTTGGGTTGTCTGGCTAATAATTGTAGGATAATTTTCCATTCCCACTATGACTCCCCAGCTACAAGGCAACATAATCACAATCTAGTTATCATTTCCTAACTCGCATGATAAGATTCTCTTCTTAGGAAATTTCATAACCTAACTCACTTGCCCTGAGTTCACCATAGGCCCCCCATACTCTGTATGCACTTACCTACACCTTCCCCTTGCAATAGGTGAATGTCCACACAAGTTGGTAGATTTTAATCTTCATGGATTTCTTCATATAGTAGTAGCCTTTACATTATTAACATCCACGCCATCACTTCTCACCCAGGAATCATTTGTTTGCATGACTTGAGGCACGACCATATTCCTTATTCTCGGGAACACATAAAATTGATCATCATGAATGCACTATCGCATTGAAACTTGGCCTCTCATACCTTCACAATGTAGTAGATCATTTGCGTGATCACCCCCCATTCATTTTCCTCACTCTGAAACTATCCAATGGGCCCCCCACCATTCATAGTCATTCCCATGCACCATGACATAAGACATCACACGTTGGGGCACCCATATCCATGTTTGTACATCCCAAACAATCTTTATTTTATTTTGTAAAGTGTACAAAGATTCTTTCTCAAAGCAAGAATCTGAAACATTTTGATACCTACTACCTCACGGTAGTCCATAGTCTCCCTTGGTTGGAGAAAAACTCTTTTATATCCCGCCAAATCAATATAAATTTCACGTTGTGTCCATTTTCCACTTCTAAACATAATATCATATTGTTTCACACCCAACTCACCTAGTCAAAAAAACCATATGTCATACTCCTAAATATCCTCCTAACTTCAGGGGATTTCCTTCTTAAGTTTGTTTTCACTGCCACCACTCACATAAGTGCTCCATCCTTGAGAAGTTTGTAGTCTCCATGTTATTATATCAACCTCAATCACCATTCCTTTGTAACCATTCCATGGTTCCCATTTGTATCAAGTTTGAAGTGGATGTCCTAGAAAACCTCTTTTCTAGATGGTTGTGCCTTCATTTCTGTCGACTTTATCTCTCACTTTTTAGGAAAGTAGTACTTTTATTTTCACACCAATTTAGTGTGGACCTTGCATCAAAAAATAGGATTCATAATTTCCCATTGATTTCATTGAAACCCAAAATGTTTGGCATTAACATTGTTTCACATCAAAAAGTGTCACTCTATGCATCAATTAAATTTCTTAGTTTGGTCGAATACCTATCTACCAGGTCAACACCCCCGCTAGTAGTGTTATCAACACTCAATTGTTCTTAGTATGTGGGGGAATATGTATCAATATTTCCATTTGAAATCAGAGATGCCCCTGAGGGAAAAGCAATCACCTACTTTAGAGCAACAACTATTTTCTCAATATTCTTGATAAGATTCATTTTGTATATCCATATAACCGTAGTAGTCAAAGTTTTGGTCATGAGCATGGGATATTATTGCCTCGTATATATATTGACTTTTATTTTTCATCATTGGATTTTGCAGTCTCTTCTTCCAGACCCCTTAATCTCTCTCTAGATTAACATCTCTCTCCCAAGAATTTAGCAGGGCTCATCATTAGGAAATATAACGTGATGTGTTGCAACTATATGTTTTCTCCTAAACACACACATCACGGGGAAAATATTATCATTGAAAATTTATACGCTCAATTGTACTAGCCAAGATGCTCAACACTAAAGAATGACATGTGTAAGTGTACTAGTGAATGTTGGGAAATGTTACAAATTAGATCAACCAAAGGTTCCTAAGGTTCCCATTTAAAGAACTCAATCAATGAAAAGTTATCTTATAAGTTTTACACAGATCATTATGTTTGTTTCCTTGATAGTCGCTTGACATTATAGAAAAATTTGAGGTAAAAAATGGGCCTCAAAACAAAAATGTACAAAAAAATAAAATTTATGAGAACCAATTGGATTCAATCTGATGATGTAAATAATGAGGTATAATTCACCATTTTTGAATATATATATAATAAAAACTATTTTTTCAACTTATCTCCCTATGATTTTACTCAAACTTCGAGCATGAGCACTCGTTGGATACGAAATTTATTTTTTCATCCAAGGAGTGCCCATTTTTCATACTTTTGATAAACCCTACTACACGAAAAATGTGAAATACATTAAAAAACATGTTCACAATCATGTTTTTTCATGTATTTCACATTTTTCGTATAGTAGGGTCCATCAAAATTATGCAACATGAGTACGAAATGGATGAAAAAATAATATTTTCATCTAACGAGTGCTCCTGTTTGAAATTTGAGTAAAATCATAGGGACATAAGTTGAAAATATGAGTTAGAAAAATAGTTTTTATATTTTTTTCCTCCAAATCTTGATGAGGTAATCTAATATTATTTTATTATTTCAACTATTATTTTATAATATTCCTTAGGAGGCTCTATTATACCTCAAAATTTCTCTAATGATCCATAAAAGTGACATTTCCATAGTCCAAATACCAAATCACAGTAAATTAGCAACCACTTGAAGCCACTACACCATTCTAAAGCCACTTGAAGAAATCATTTTGGAGCCACTACACCATTAAAGTGGCATCAAGAACCTCCAAAGGACTCCCTTTGTCTCCCACTAGCTCACTCAAGCATCAAATATCATAAACGAACCAAGGGGAGTCAGGGCATGGCCTTCGAACATAAATATCAATGGATTTGTGGTGAAAGCAAGAGATAAATGAAACAAAAGTTATGTTGCCAAATTTTATTTCAAATTTTCACTTATTTGTGTTCATAAATCTCATCTTTGAGAGCTCTCATAGGACTTCTTTAAAGAGAGATCATTCTTCGAAGAATCCAGAAAATGCACCCTCCTTTAGAAGAGACATATCGTCCATTGCCCTATCAACTACCTTTAGTGTCTTTGAGATAATTTATAACTCTTTTCACCAAACAATAAGAATAATTATTCCTTTTGCATTTCTTTTATTATCCTTCTTTGTTTTTTTCTATTACATTGTTACTAATGATCTTGTTTAGATTGAGTTTCTTTGTTCATTTGTTATGTGTTTTTCTTACTAATCATTTTATTGTTAGCTATATGCATGGAACAACATCCTTGCAATATAGTATATTTTGGTACCACATTGCACGAAAAGGAAAACAACATTTTTATTAAACTTTTGCGTTGGTTTCTTTGTATCCTTACTTTAAGTGATCAAAGTATTATCATCTTCCCTCCAAACACAAATTCCCAATAAATAATGAATTTGACCAAGATCCTTCATTTCATATACTTGTGATAACTTCATTTTTGTCTCATCAATAAATTTTGTAACACTTTTTCTTATTATTAAATCATTAAAAACTAATGTAATCAAAGCAACATTCCCATTTCTAGATTTATCTATGTAAATACTTGGGTCTTGCTTACTTTTGATGAGACCTTGCATACCATGACATTATAGTTTATTTGAGACCATTTAGCATTTTCTGTAACCTGCATATTGTTGGTAGGTGGAAAATTTGATCTATAAAAAATAAGCAAGTATAACCTCATCAAGGGTCCAATTATGAAAACATTCAGTTCATATGGTGATATCTCCCGATATGGAGGTCCAATTGCCACCAACAAAGGGTTGTAATCCATTAAAGGACAATAAAATAGAAAACATATAATCTAAAACTTTAAGATTTACTATATATATTATATATTCTAATTACAATAAATACAACGTCTATATACTCTAAATAACTAGAACTATATTATTTTGAGATGAGAAACAAGATTATATAATTATTATTGAATAAAATTTATTCAAAAAATTACAACAGCTAACTGTGTATTTAACAATATCACAATTTAAAAAATTTTACCTCCATTCAGGAAAAATAGTTTCACATAAAATCATGAATGATAAATTTGTATAATTTAGAAAAATGCAAAAAAATACAAACTTACAGTCACTTGAGCATACTTCTCCAACAACATTTGACCCTTTACTTCAATATCAAAACTGAGAAATATATATATATATATATATATATATATTTTTTTTTTTCAATTATAGATATTTCAACTTCTTGCAAGAATGTTTACTAGTAAAAGTTCTTGATATCAATAACCCTTTCCACTAGAGAAAAATCTTAATTTTTTCCTTGTAAAAATATGCAAGAAAAATGTAAAGGATTTCAGACTCTTCCTACCTATCATTGTGCTAGAAATATTCAAGCAGAATCTTAGAAGTCTCAACTTCTTAAGAAAACACTAGTCCCCCTCCCCACCCCCATTTATCTATATAGAAAGAGTAACCTTTTATAATTAATTCTTCTTTTCTTTTTTTTTCAATTTTATTTTATGAAAAAAATTATTAAATCAAATACAAAATCTTCCAATGCCATTGTGTGGTTATATATTTCTTCCTTTTCTAGATTTTATTTTCCTCAATCTCTACCTATCACATGCACAAAAAAATTTAAATATAAATTGTTGGACACCTAATCCTCAATGAGTAGGTGTAGAAGGCGAATGGAAAAAAGGAGTCCAAGAGACCACTTGGAATGTGAAACCAAGGGTCACCTAAAGTATTATATATATGCATCTTTATGAATTATAATGCAACTCATGTCTTATATGTCTGGTGTGTTTACCATGGCGGAGTTTGACATGGTATTAGAGCAGCCAATCTCCTACCCCTCTCTTAAGATTGGAAAGAGGAGTATCCTCATACTTTCAGAACCGAGTTTTACCTAAGATTTTTACAATGGTATAAAGACATTGTCAATTTATGTGAGCAACGTTTCACCGGTTATGTTTCTTAGCGTTGAATTGAAGACCAAACTGTTGGATCTAGTTGAATTGTTATGAATTTGGTGCGTTGTTTATTATGGTGCGTGCTATATACTATTACTTGTTGTTGGAAAATGTATGATGGATGATGAATATGGGTGACTGTTGTATATTAGAGGTCATATAATATACAACCTGTTGGAATGTTTGAGAATTCCAAAACAATAAATGGAGAATAAAACTCCCCTCTTTAACACAGAGAAAATATTTAAAATTGCATTCACAGTGACAGAGTTTCCACACTAAAAAAAAACTTCTATTCCATAAAAAACCTGATACAAATTCTTCCTCAACACACATGGATTACAACTGCTGGGCTGCTTCTAAGCACAGTGCCAAAATAACACACTCTGTTATTTACAAAATATACTCTGTCTCTTTAAAAACATACTCTGTTGTATATGATCTGTTTTTCCCGCACTGTTGTGCTTCTCTATTACGTTCTGTGTAATAAAAATAAATTACAACTACCTTTTACAATGCGTTGGGCATATATATGTAAAACATTATTATATAATATATATAACGCAATATTAAAACAAATATGCTGCGGTCATAAAACATTTAACTCAAGGTTAAAACTAAAATGAAATTGTTGTGTAATAAAACAAAAAACATTAAACATTAAACATTAAACCGACTATCGTTTTAAAATTGGATGCGATGTAACTATAACCTCGAAGTCTTTTGATAACGCGTAGTGTGGACCCCGCTTACGTCAGCAGCTCTGGGGGTGTCCGCTCCTCCAGCCGCTCGGTTTCTCTGACCCCCGCGGAATGTCATGCCGCCTCGACGTGCTGTGTTAAACCGCCTCAACGTGCTGCCGCCTCAAATCTGTGATGTCGCCTCCTGTATTAAATTTGTTCGGTGAAGGTTTAATGTGGTTGTTGCTGCAGATAGGATGAAGCTCTTCAGTCGATTCTGCAATCAATTCGCAAATTTTCAACTTGCCATCAACTTTAGCTCTGCCGCCTTTCAGTCTTTTCCAATTAATTATGCCTTCTGCTGAGTTATCTTGGCAGTTGGAAATTAAATTCCAACACTCCCCCCTAATTTCAACTGCTGGGTTTTCCTACATACCCAGGCATTTCCTGAAATTATTAAAATTGTTCTGAGCTAATGGTTTTGTGAGGATATCAGCAAATTGATCCTCTATTCTGCAATGCTGCAAAACAATCTCACCATTGTTAACCAATTCACGTATGAAGTGAAACTTGGTGTGTATGTGCTTTCTCCTTTTATGAAAAACATAATTTTTAGATAAAGCTATCGCTGAGCTATTATCACAGTAAATCATTGTCCCTTTTATCTGTTCTTGGCATAAAATTTTCATCATTATTCTCATCCAAATTGCTTGACATGTTGCTGTTGTAGCTGCCACATATTCCGCCTCTGCTGTAGACAATGCTACAATAGGCTACTTTTTAGAAGCCCAAGAAATGGCTCTCGAACCCATATGAAAAACATGATCGAAAGTGCTCTTCCGATCATCTACACTTCCAGCCCAATCATTGTCAGTGTATCCAACTAAATCTGAACATTCTGAAGCAGTATATAAAATACCATACCTCTTAGTTCCTTTCACATACCTCAGAATTATTTTCGTTGCCTGCCAATGTGCATCCTTTGGCTTCTCCATGAATCTGGAAATCAAACTAACAGCATGCATTATGTCGGGCCTAGTTGCAGTCAAATACATGAGGCTGCCAACTATGCTCTTGTACAAGCTAGGATCAAAATCCTTGCTGCTGTCCTCTCTGCTGAGTTTTAATCCCATCACTGTGGGAGTGATCGCTGCCTTACTCTCCTGCATATTAAATCTTTCCAGCACTTCATTAACATATTTTGCCTGTGAGATAAAAATCCCATTTTCATCTTGTTCTACTTCTATTCCTAAGAAGTATTTCAACAAACCCATGTCAGTCATTTCAAATTCTTCTTTCATGACTATTTTAAAATTTTCAATAAGATAATCATCATTACCTGTGAAAATAACATCATCAACATATAGAACAACAATCAATATTTTTCCATCTTTTTCTTTGATGTAGAGGGTGGGTTCTCCCTCACACTTTTCAAATCCATTTTCCAGTAGATAGGAATCTATCCTACTGTACCATGCTCTTGGCGCTTGCTTCAGCCCATAAAGAGCTTTCTTCAACTTACACACTTTGTTTTCTTGGCCTTTCTTTTCATAGCCGAGAGGTTGTTCAATGTAAACCTCTTCCATTAACACTCCATTTAGGAATGTTGAATTCACATCCATTTGGTAAACTTTCCACTTGTTTTGTGCTGCTATGGACAACACTGCTCTCATGGTTTCCATTCTAGAAACTGGTGCAAAAGTTTCCTCATAATCTATCCCATGCTTCTGTTTATAACCTTTGACAACAAGCCTTGCCTTGTGTCTCTCTATTTTGCCTTCAGCATTACTCTTGGTCTTGTAGACCCATTTAACTCCAATGACATCTTTACCTTTTGGTAGTTCAACCAAATCCCAAGTTTTGTTTCTTTCTATGGCATTTATCTCCTCATCCATAGCTTCTATCCATTTCCTATCTTTAATATCATCCTGAAAATTAATAGGGTCATCAACATGACAATACAAAGCAAACAAAGAATTGATACCTTCATTTTTTGCCTCTTGTTCATAAATGTCTTTCAAATTTCAGAACTTCTTACCTCTTTCATTAGGTGTACAAATTCTTGAAGAAGCACTTGAATTTCCTCCTTGTGGTGTGCTTGGAGAAGCACTTTCATTTCTCCTCAAGGGTGTGCATTGCTGCCGTTGTATTGGTGCTGTTGTTTGGGGATGTATTTCAGCCAACTCATCATCATTTTCATCATGAGATAAACAGTGTTTAACATTCATTGTTTTCTCTATGATTCCATCCCAAGCTTCCTCTTCAATGAACTGAACATCGCTGCTCACAATAAATTTCTTAGTGGATGGGTTGTATAACCTATAAGCCTTGGATTCCTCATTGTATCCAATGAAAATACATTTCTCCCCCTTGCTGTCCAACTTCTTCCTTAGCTGATCCGGTATGTGTGCATAAGCCACACATCCAAAAACCTTCATGTGTGTGACACCTTTCTTTGTGCCACTCCATGCCTCTTCCGGCACTTTGTTCATAACTGCTTTTGTAGGGCATCTATTCAAAATATATGCTTCACAATGTACAACTTCAGCCCAATAATCATTAGGCAAATGCTTTGCCTTTAACATGCTCCTTGCCATGTCCATTATGGTTATGTTCTTCCTTTCGGCTACTCCATTTTTCTGCGGAGTATATCTAGTTGTAAACTGCTTATGAATACCATTTTATCTACAAAAACGTAGAAAATCTTTAGAGATATACTCACCTCCTCTGTCAGTCCTTAGGACTTTGATGTGCAGCCCACTTTGGTTTTCCACAAGTGCTTTGAAATTGCAAAATTTTTCAAACACTTCACTTTTCTTTTTCAAAAAGTAAACCCAAGTTTTTCTTGTAAAATCATCTATGAATGTTAGCACATAGTGGCTGCTAGCAAGCGATGGAGTTTGCATCAGTCCACATACATCTGAGTGGAAAATCTCTAAGGGTGATTTCACCCTTATGTTTTTCCTGGAAGGAAAACTTTCTCTGTGTTGTTTCCCCAAGATACAACCTTCACAAAGGCTGTCTGGTTTCTCTATCAATGGTAGACCTCTTACCATTCCTTTTCTGTTCAACAAATTAAGACCTTCAAAGTTGAGATGTCCAAATATTAAGTGCCATAACCAATTATCATCTTTTGGTTCGCTTTGGATAGCCTCTTGTGCCACTGCTGCTTTATTTTCTTCATTTTTCAGATCTGCTCTCATTTTGAGAGGGAACATCCTGTTCCTTGTCATCTTCACTTCAACACTACATTGTTTGCTGGGTGGTTTGTCCATGATGCTACAAACATCATCCTCAAAGAAAACATTATACCCCTTGTATTCTATTCCACACTAAAAAATATACAAAATATACTCTATTCCATAAAAAATATACTCTATTTACAAAATATACTCTGTCTCTCTAAAAACATACTCTGCTGTATATGCTATGTTTTTCCCGCACTGCTGTGCTTCTCTATTCTGTTCTGTGTAATAAAAATAAATTACAACTACCTTTTACAATGCGCTGGGCATATATATGTAAAACATTATTATATAATATATATAACCCAATATTAAAATAAATATGCTGCGGTCATAAAACATTTAACTCAAGGTTAAAACTAAAATGAAATTTTTGTGTAATAAAACAAAAAACATTAAACATTAAACATTAAATCGACTATCGTTTTAAAATTGGATGCGATGTAACTATAACCCCGAAGTCTTTTGTTAACGCGTAGTGTGGACCCCGCTTACGTCAACAGCTCCGGGGGTGTCCACTCCTCTAGCTGCTCGGCTTCTCTGACCCCTGCGAAATGTCATGCCGCCTCGACGTGCTGTGTTAAACCGCCTCAACGTGCTGCCGCCTCCTGTATTAAATTTGTTCGGTGAAGGTTTAATGTGGTTGTTGCTGCAGATAGGATGCAGCTCTTCAGTCGATTCTGCAATCAATTCGCAGCTTTTCAACTTGCCATCAACTTTAACTCTGCCGCCTTTTAGTCTTTTCCAATTAATTCCGCCTTCTGCTGAGTTATCTAGGCAGTTGGAAATTAAATTCCAACACTCCCGACTCTGTATACCACTCCATATACTGTATCGTGGTCCTACGCCATACCACCATACCACAAATTATTTCTTGGTTTTAGTTGTGTCGTCATACCACTGCTTGCAACATCAATTCCTGGATCATTAACGCACCTTCAATGCTCATCCATACCTCTTGTGCTCTTACATACCTACGTGTTGCACCATACAACTTTGCTCGGTTACAATACCTCCTTTGTGGTTCCATATACCACTGGTTTATAACAAAACACTCACACCGGTTGTCATACCACCGGTCCTCCATCAATCCAACCTCAATATTCCTCTATTACCATCACTCTAGCTTCCGTCAATTGTCGTATGGCCATCATTAGTAATGACAAATATGTTTTCATCGACCGAATCTCCTCTTCACTGTTCAACTAGTGACTAAAGTGTGTTGTTGCACGTTGAATGAATGACAACGACACTCACAAAACACAATATAGGAATTGATGAATGTGAAGTAGCGGTTTCATGTTGAATTGAAAGTTGTGAACCTGGTGTTGCGGTGAACTTCTTCACTTTTGCGACCTACAACGTATAAAATGGATTAGGAATTCCATTGTACCGGACGTTGGAATGGCTGATTATTGTTATGTGATTATGTGTTGAAGCCTGAAATTAGAGATAGTGTGTACAATATTATCTGCGTTCAGGAGACTGTAATACCACCAGTGACTGTGGCAGGGGGCAAACTATCTGTCCACCGGTATCACCATAATACTACCTCTCACCCTAGTTTCTTATTGCCATATAAGTGATAACGCAGTCTTACCATTATTTTCGGTCGATTGCATTTCTTCAAAAGGTTTAAAAGCTTCACAATTTATACACTCATCGACTCCTGACATTCTTCGGGCCTTCAGGTTGGCCTCTGTGCATACGCTTCTCATACTACACTTCGACTCTCCCACAATCCTCATCCGACACTAGTGCGATAATGCAGTCTCACCGTCGTGTTGTATTCCCATATTTTATTTGATCCATAGTTGACCATACGTTCTCCCAAGAAGGCGTCGACAACAGTAAAAGTCACAAAGACAGAAGTCCTTCTCATCAGATGGCAATAAGCCCCCTCCAAGAGTCCACTTATTCTCTTCATCATTGGATCTATTTCTAGATTTTTGATTGATAGACCATTAGAATAAATTTCGGTCGTTATCCTGGCCAAGAAACGGACTCACAATGTTCTTCTCTGGCACCGGCCAAATAAGCAGTTGCCTACACAGTAACGACAGAGCGCAGTGAAAGAAACAAAGCATGGATTTGTCACTGTCTTCAGATTGGAATTGATGCTCTCTGAGAGTCTCGGTCAGCTCTCGATGTCATTAATATTATGGTAAAATTCGTTACAATCAAAGTGTCCTAAGGATTTTTTCATATACGCATTAAAAAAAACTAATTTAAACAATTTTTTTGGTCGATAAATCTACTTAAAATTCTAAAATGTTCCACTTAAAAACTACTATATTTTGCAAAATCTAAAAGTATAATGTGAACACTTCAAGTTATGGTCTTGTTCACTCACACCACAATTTATTGGGAACAACTAAATGAGAATTAAGAAAAAAATTTAGAGATAAAATCTAATAGAAATGTTTGAATATTTTTTTTTTACCAGAAATAAATTCAGTGCCGTCAAAAAATTTTGAGCACCCAAAATCAAACCATCAAACTTAACAACTATAAATTAGATTTCTAAAAATTTCTACCAATATTTTACAAAATCATGCAAAATTTCTTACACTAACACTTTATGATTCCTTATTCCTTCTCGATGTAAGTGTTAGACTAAGCCTTTATGATTCCTTAACTCGTACTATCTCGATATAAGTATTAACGTGATAGGATTCGGAGTAGTTGATGTGTTATTAAACCAAATACTAGTTATACGGCAAATACGTGCGACAGGCCATCAAATTTCAGACATGTATCCACATGCTCATCTGTCTCCGCCGTCACAAATATAAACCTCCTTCAACTCAATAATTATGCTGCACGAGTTAAAAAGAGAGTGATCTCATTATACGTCATCATATTAATCTTGCTCGAAGTTGTTGGCGCTGGTAACATCCCTTCCTGTTGTCAACGTCCACTTTTTAAAATCACGGATCACATTATGTCCAGGTTGGTGCAATTTTTTTTGAAAGCAGGGATTGATAATGGACTTATGGGACATTATTAAGAGAATTGGGATGGGTGCAGGCTGCAGTGGTCTACTGTATAATGGTTTGGAATTATTTGACTAGAGTTTCATGTGTTTCCTTGATTTAAAGCTGGACATTGCTTTGTGTTTGAAGTTTGTCGATTGCAATGGCTATGGACAGATTAAGTACCTTGGATAATAACTTACTCTCTTCTCATGTCCTCTCCAAACTTTCCTTGAGAGATGCAATTCGCTGCTCTCTGCTCTCACGTAGGTGGCGATGGCTTTGGACTTCATTAACCCATCTGAAATTTTCAGATGACTGTTTTACCCGAAAAGTAATTGATAATATTCTCTTCTTTCATTCTACTGATCTTGAAAGTTTGGAGATTTTCGGGTTCTATTCTGACAAAATGTTGTGGAAATGGGTTAATTCTGCATCCCTTAAAAGAGTGAAACAAATCAGTCTTAAAGTTAAAAATCTACCCACCTCTCTATTTTACTGCCACTGTATCACAGTTTTGAAGCTTTCCTGTTGGAAATACACACAGAAATTCACACAGCTACTGCTTCATTTTCGCGGTTTCAGATACCTTATAACCTGTTCTCTAAAAGGCATCTGGACCGATGATGGTATCCTTGAGCAGCTTGTAGCAAAATGCCCTCTTCTTGAAAATTTGAGAATCGAACATTGTAAAGGTCTTAGGGATTTGAAACTGTATGCTGTCAATCTCAAGTATTTAGGGTTTCAAGGAAATTACAGTGCAAAGTCTTTGACAGTGAACTGCCCGAAGCTGGTCGATGTCAGAGTACTGCATTGTAGGTATACATTGGATATGAAGCTTCAGTCATGTGAGGCTCTGCATTTTCACACAGTGAATGACGTGGCACTTAGATGCCTTTCGACTACGGACTCGTTGAAAAAAATTACGCGTTCTGGGTCGCGCATGCATGTGATTTCTCTAGCAGTTCTTAGTCGATTTCACTACCTGGAAGAACTCATTATAGAAAGTACGGAGAAGGTAAATACTTGAACAGCTCTTAGCATTCAGGTTCAGTTTTGAGCATTTTGGTTTCATTATAGAGATTTATAATGGCCAAATTTTCATGGCAGAACAGGTAGCAGGGTCAGAGGCAGCAAACTTGATTCTTCGCCTGGACAACCTAAAGAAGGTGCACGTAAGGGTTTCAAGCTATAATGGGGATGAAATTGCTCTGATCGGTTGCCTTTTAAGAAGTGCTCCTTCTCTCCAAACAATGACACTTGCATTACCCTGTTGCCCTCAATATATCCATGAGCAGAGATTCTTAAAGCAGCTTTTGGGTTTGAAAAGGTCTTCTGGAAAAGCTTCGCTACTTGTAACAGAAAATCATAGTCAATACTGCGAGGGGTGCCAGTGTTCTTCAGACGACGAAGATGATGTGTGTTCATCATCAGCTGGTGAAAATGATGAATGACCCTCTATCTAGAGAACTAAAGATTTTCCAAAAAACATAGAAACAATTTTCAAAAGAGGCATGAGGATTGAATTGGTATTTTGATACCTTTGAGTGGTTATTAAGCTCAGTTTTTGCTTCTATATTTTCATGGTCAGTATCTTATGACGTGTTACATAATTCTGGCTTTTCAAAGTCACTGCAAAAACCTTTTAAAGTCAGTCATTGAAACATCAAAGTTATGCTAATTGCAACATCAAAGTTAAGCATTTAGGATATATCAAGTTCGAGAACATTACAAATTTCCTGCCATGTCAAGTGTCCTTTTCATTTATCATTTAATATCTAGTTAGTGCATTTATCATTTATTTATTAACATAATTACTCTCTGCAAGAGTGAGTTTCTTTTGGCATTATGCATTAATAAACGTTGAGAGGTTTTATAGCATTTTCTATTCATAAATTTTGCAGTTACAGTGTTTTGATAAAAAAAATTCGGTCTGCCAGGAAAAATGGTAATTAAATGTTTTCTGCCGTTTCTGCCTTCAAACTGTGAGCATTGTTTTCTTTGACAATTGGTTTCCTTGCTTCTTATAAGATTTCAAAATATTTGGGAAATTTACCATGAAAATAAAAATAGCGAATTAAAAGCTAAATATTTCATAGTCATTCTTATAAAAAGCAATGGTTGGCTTTGCTTCACATCAGATCGCAAAATATTTAGGAAATTTACAATAAAAATAAAAATATTCAACTAACTAAAAGGTAAATACTTCATAATTATTCTCATAAAAAGCTTTCCTTTAAGGCATTGAATTGTTTTGGAGGTGGTTAGGGCATTTCTCAGTTTTGGAGATTTTGATTGGGCAGTAGGCTCGTTTCATGAGTCCAGATCACACAAAATTTATGATTGAAGACACAAATTTTGTAGTATTTCTTGATGTTTGTTTTGACCCATTACACCATTTTCTTACATGATGGTAACGGTCATACAATTTTTTTTATATTTTGTTTCATTCAACTTTAGGATTTCACTGAATAAGACCGGGCCACTGCGAGTGATTCTCTATGAATATTGGGACATGCAGCATACGGTAGGCTGTTTTTAAACCTAGTGTTGGAGTAATCACAGCATTTTTATGAAATTCGTAATTTTCATGTTGGTGACCCTAGTTACAGATTTGAAAGTTTACCAACATCTACTGATTTTAGTGTAACTACAAACCTCTACATGTTATCTTGATTTTGGTGTAACTCAGATTCGATTCCCCCGAACTGCGTAGCTTGATTATGCCGTGTGTTGAATGGCTGTTGAATGGCATTGACAGTTAGGCTGTCCATTATTAACGTAGTATTTTGAAATTTGAACTGCGCATACCATGATTATGTTATCTTGAATTGCGTCTGAATATACAGAGGGGGCAGTCCATTATTATTATTTCTCTATTATTGTTATTCGTGCAATTGCATGCCAGTAAAGGTAGCAAGTGCTTTTTTTAATTTTAATTAATATTATTAATAACAGATAGCAGGAAATGTTAAAGCATTTATTTGGTGATAAAATATATACACTTCTAAATTTGATTGTTACATCAATTAATTTTTAGACACGAGAATTCATATTTTATATATTTTATTTCATGTTTCATAAATTTATTTATACGTTAATATTATTAATAATATTAAAAAATGTTATAATTTGGTTATTATGATAATTTTTTTATAGGAATTTGATGTTTTTTATTTTGCAAAATTTTGATTTAGAAAAGTTTTAATTTTAGATTTTGAAGGTAGAAATAGATTTACTACATCAAAAAAAATCTTAGTTTATTTAAAATTTTGTATAATTCCCAAAAGTAATGCATTTATATGTTAATATTATTAATAATATTAAAGGATTTTGGTTATTATCCTAATTTTTTATAGGAATTAGATGTTTTTTATTTTGCAAAATTTTGATTTAGAAGTGTTTTGTTATTCTTTGTTATTAAAAATTAGTGCAGCAAATTATTAGGATGGCATTGGTAGTGTCACTAGATAATTAGTAGTTGATAAATCATAATATTAGTAATAGGTTCATTATATAACAATTTATTTACATGTTTGAATATGAGATTTACAAGTTGAGCAGTGATCTTTGTTTTTATTGTATTTCATTGTTTTTTATATGTGCTAGAGTCATTCCATATTCTACAATTGGTATGAGAACAGGTAAAATTGTTTTGGGATACAGTTTTATTGTTGGAATTTCGCCAAAGTTAAAAATGTTGAATTCTAACATGTTTGTTCCAGAATTTGATAGGAAGGATTATGATTATTGGTGCATTAATATGCTGACATTTTTTATTGGCAAAGATTTGTGGGAGATTATTGAATCAGGGTATGATGATGTAGATGATGGGTGAAAATGTGAAGCTGGGTTACACTTTTTGCCCTTTTTTGAGAAAAAATTTTCATTTTTTTGGGTTCTTCAACTTTCTGCAAACTATAACAATTTTTCCGTGTAGAATTTCATTTTGCGGTAAAAATAAAAGTTGTGAGAAATTTTGTTAGCTTTCTATTACTTATTTTTTGAAATTTTTTTATGCGGATTTGATATGTCAACTTAGCGTTTCTTTGAGTGTGTGTTTCTTAACAATCAAAGAATTCATAAGTAGTCTTAACAATCAAAGAATTCATAAGTAGTCATGTTATGTGGCAACGTTGTATTCATTGAAAATTTGTGTTTTTGAAAAAACAAAATGTGTTACAACAATCTAGACAGAGTCTACTTTGGTTTCGTCATATTTACAAAGCCAATGGATGCATATCATAATTACTAGAATTTTTTGAACTGGTCTAATACGAAATCTGCATATTTTTGATATGTTTCGTGTGGCAACAAATTTCCTAACATATAAGTTATAAACTAAAAACCTAAAAGCTACCCATTAGAGTCAATGGACCAATGTAATGCCCTATAATTTTTTCAATTTTTTTTACAATGTATTTTGGGAGACACAAAATTTTGATTTCACTGAATCACGATGACCCTCAAAAATTGTTTGCACTCATTTTATTAGAAAAATAAGTAAAATTAATAAACGTTTACGAAATTCCATAAAATTTATATTTCCTGAAAGTAGATTCAATTCTGAAAATGCTTGTCTTGGTTCCGATAGTTAATTAACAAGTTTTCATGGAGTTTAATCAGTCCAAAGTTGCAGAACCGTTTTCAGAGCCTGGGTCTGCGTAATTGGTGACGCGTTAGTTCGGCCGAACTATGTTTTCCGCTTACGAGCAGTTAAAACTAACGTCACAATAGTTCGGCCGAACTTATTATCAAAAGTTCGGCCGAACTATTGTGTAATTTTCCGTCGGCCGGAAATTTTTGTGGAGCCCCCTAGAAAACACATATTTCGCGGTCAATATAAATTGCCGCGAAATGATTCACAATTTTCGCACATTTCGCACTTCATTTCATCTTGCAACTTGGTTTGAATTCAAAATTTTTTCTTCAAAGTTTGGGTTTAAAAGAATTGTTTGGAAGACATTTTCTGGAGGCGGCGTGATTTTTCTTGGAGGTTCAAAGTTTGAATTTAAAGAACTTTTTTGGAAGACATTTTTGGAGGCGACGTGATTTTTCTTGGAGGTATGTACGTGTTTGTGTTGAAATAAATCTTTTGAGCTTTTTTGTTCAAAAATTTTTCTTCACATTTTAAGATTTAAAGAATTTTTTTGGAAGACATTTCTTGGAGGCGGTGTGATTTTTCTTAGAGATATGTACGTGTTTTGGATTGGATTACGTATTTTTTAGAAAAGATTTTTTTAAATTAAATTTTTTGTGATATTGTTTGTAATTGAGTTATTGTCTAATTTTTTAAAGGAAATTTTTTGAACCTCATACCCTATTATCATGGGAAATCGAAGAACTTGTGTGAGAAAATATGATCGAAAAAGAAAGCCCGAGGAACGTAGAGAAGAGACGAGAGAATATCGCAAAAGAAAGTTAGAAGCTCTCTCAAATATTGAAGAGGAAAATCAACCTCAAGCAGAAATTGAAGCAGGTATGTAAATGTAAATATTACATGCTCTATTGATATATATTTAAAATTTTCCTAATGTAAAATGTAACGCTAAATTTTTATTTGATAAACTAGTTTGAAAAATATTTTGTTTGATGTAAACAGACAGAGATATTCCTCAAAATATTGAAGAAGAAAATCAACCTTAAGCAGAAATTGAAGCAGGTATGTAAATGTAAATATTATGATCTATTGATATATTTTTAAAGTTTTCCCAATGTAGAATGTGAAGCTTAATTTTTATTTGATGAACTAGTTTGAAAAATATTTTGTTTAATGTAAACAGACAGAGATACTCCTCAAAATATTGAAGAAGAAAATCAACCTCAAGCAGAAATTGAATCGGGTATGTAAATGTAGATATTATGATCTATTGATATATTTAAAATTTCCCTAATATTTATTGACATATATTTATTAATTTAGTTATTTATTGAATATGTACTATTTTTTCGAATATGTACAGATGAAATCACTATCGATAATGAGATGTTAGAAAATGTCGACACTCACACATATGGAGATAAAAACCTGACTATATTATACGATATCGTGTCGAGAAAATTTTGGAAATGTTTTTCAAAACTGAGGTGACAGTTCAAGCTCAAATGTTGAAAGGTCTCTTATCATCAAGGAAATTAAAAGAAGCGACGACACTATTGGGTATTCGAAAATCAACCAAAGATAAAAAATGAAAGAAGAGGTGATAAAAAATATGAGTAGTGCTATAGAGTCAATTAAGAGATCTAGAGATAAAGATGTTTCAAATATACGTAGAGGAATACAAATGGAAATGGTTTCACCAAGTACTCAAGAGAATCGTTTGAATATAACATCTATGGCACGAGCACTGGGAACCTCGCGAAAAACTCTGCACAAACATCGAAAATTTCGACTGCAAATAGACGTAAATGATGAACTCGCTTGTTGGAGAGCTATTTGTAGGCAACCATACAAAGATAGACTTGGAGAAGATGTTAAAAAAATAATATATGAATATTGGAAGAACAATTTGCGTGTTTCACCCACTGCAAGACATGTGATGTGAATAAGAATAGCACGAAATCAATACGAAGAACATGAAAAACATCTATTGGAAACCACTCAAATAGAGTTATTCAACAAGTTCAAAGAAGAGAATCGTCAAATTCAAGTTTCACTCAGTGCTTTTGTTCAACAAAAACCATGGTATGTAAAACCTATCACCGTACGCGACACTTGTTGTTGTCGTTATCATGTGGAATTTGAGTTATATTATGACACATTCCTTAATTTCGATAGAACATTATGGAAGGATTCACCTCCTCCTTCCACTATCCGTGAATTCATATCTCAAATTCTATGTGAAAGAGAAAGCGATGAACTATTTTACAAAAAGAAATGTGTTGGTGGTAAAAAATGCGATGATTGTGGAAATTTGACTAAATTTCAAAACAAATATCGTATTGATATAAATGATCAATCATCGTCCAACATGAAAGTGAAATGGAAGAGATACGAATATACCAGTACATCGATTCAAAGTGCAGATAGTGTTAAAAGAATCGAATTACGAGAAGACGAAAATTTTCTAATAGACTTTTTGAGAAAGTTTGAAGCAGAAATTTACAAATACACCATGCATTCCCATAGAGCTCGATGGCAAGACTTGAAATTCAAAAAATCTCGTGAAGTTTTTCCACCAGGAACCATTTTGTCAGTGATTGATTTTGCAGAAAACTACACATTTGCTCCACAAAAAGAAATTCAGAGTGAATACTATCACTCTGACCAAGTCTCCATGCTCGTTCATATTCTATATAGACATGCTGAACAAAATGTCGATCATATAGAAAGCACGAGTGAAAAACGACATATCATTAAAGAATATCATTTTTATATCAGTGACGATCGTACGCATGATACATGTTTTGTACAACATTGTTTTGGAAAAATTTATGATTCATTGAAAAATCGTGGAATAACATTCAATGAACATTGGATATGGTCAGACGGATGCGCAGGTCAATTCAAATCCGCACGATCATTTTTTTGGTTGTGTCGTCTTCATAAGAAAACCTCCATTAAACATTGTTGGAATTTCTTTGAGACTGGCCATGGAAAAGGAGAACATGACGGTGCAGGAGCATGCATAAAACGAGTACTTCGAAGATATCAAATGAACCACTTTGCACGCCGACTTGCAAACGCCGAAGAAGTTGTTCAATGGTGCAAAAATGCTCTAAGCCATGAGATTAACCCATCACGAGAAGTGCAAAGGTACATTCAATTTAATTTATATTGGTAATCTAATTTTAAACATTGTACATTTATCATGCAATTTGATTATTTTTAATTGTATTTTGATATCATATTTACAAATTTTTTTTCTAATTTTCCATATAAAGGTTTTTCTGGCATATTGGAATCGGAGACGTAAATAGATCAATTGGAAATGAAGTTGGAACAATAAAAGGGACTCGAAAATTGCATTCAATTCAAACAAAATTGTCCACAAATGTGTTTGCATTGGATAAAAGAAAATATTCTTGTTTTTGTGATGTTTGCATAGACAACACAAAATCCAATGACATCCGTGAAAACAAAATGTATGTGAACGATTGGAAACATACAGAGCTAAATACAAAGGGAAAAATGTCTGTTGCAATGATTGAAGAAATGGAATCAGAGGAAACTACAATATCATCCGATGGTGATCGAGTTTCTGATCTTGTTAGAGAAGGTAACAATTGAATTACTTTTTAATGATTTACAAATTTACAAATTTAAATTTAAATATGCATAATTAAATGTTAAATTTATTTTATTGTGCAGGAGATGTTTTTGCTGTAATTGCACCTATTGACAACGATGAAAATGTGAAGTATTATTTGATGCGTTGCACCGAACGAAAAATGAAATTATTACAAGACTTTAATGATCACGGATTTCAGTATGACAGAGGGTCTATTATACTGAAAGGTTATTTTTTCAAACAAACTCATCAAAGTGGAGACTTTGTTTACTTTGAAGACTATGAACCCGATTCCATAAGTTGTCAATATAGTCACTTGGTGTGTGCAGCACGCATAAAGTTGATAGAAGTTCAATCAAAGAAAAAATAAAAAATTAAGAAATGGAAAATGTCAAAATCCGATCATGAACGGATTATTGAAGATGGAATTCCATTAGAATTTTTTGAGTGAAGTGTCAGGACAACAATTTATTATCTTTTAAACCTTTCAGTACTCAACTAAAAATTGAACTGCTTATGTTATTTGTGGTTTGCAAATGTTACAAATTGTTTGGGTACAAGCACGTGCTCTAGTTTCCACTGAAAATAGTTTTTCTATACATGTGCATTGATTAAAAATGTTAAATATGTATTGGATATATATATTCTAGAATGAAAATAATTGTTCTTGTATATTAATTGTTTTTGTATATGTTCTTCGACCATATGGTACAAATTATTTCACTTTATTTTGTAAAGTCAGATTCGGTCCCCATATGGCCTAGCCTCCAAGGGACGAGATAACAAGTGGTTGTCCCCACTTGCCCGAATCTCGGCTTTTAAGTACAATTTTACTGTTTATGTCGAGCATCTTACATGATGTCCTAGCCAAAGATACATTCTCTTTGTTTCAAGTTTCTAGTAAAAGTTGTCACTGAATGCCCCGCTCTAACTCTTGTAGTAAACACCATACCTCATCTCTCTTGCTCTCCAATATTATTAGGTTTAATTATTATAACACAAAAATCGTTCTACATTATCAATAATTTTTTTCGCTTAAAGTAAAATCGATGAACACTATTAATCCAATGTCTTTACAAGTAATGTACCATCATACATGCAATTATATCAAATTAGAAATCAACATATACAATGAAATCAATGGGGATTGTCTTGTTGCAAGTAACATAATTTCAATTTACCATATGTGCAAATGTAGATTGAAACCATCCAAAACTTTAAGTTGTAAATTGAAACCATCCAAAACTTTAAGTCTTAAAACCCTTTCGAATATATATTGTGCATCATTAAAAAATTTAACATTTAAAGTTCATTAAATATCACATGCAAAATGTAGATTGAAACCATCCAAAACTGGAGTTTTAAAAACTTCACATGCCATGCCAATTATAATTCAACAATCCAACAAAAACATTTAACAAATTAAATATCACACGCCACACTAAGACGACCACACTAAGAGGATTGGTGCACTTAGTTTGGAAGGAGTCAATATATGTCGTATTGGAGCGATTAGACAGAATTCGAAAAGGAAAGAGCTTGAACCAATTCAAGCAGACCCATGATCGAATTGTTCTATGGAGCTTCATGAGAAGAGATATGTGAAAAGCACTGTTAAGCCATGCCAATTATAATTCAACAATGCAACAAAAACATTTAACAAATTAAATATCACACGCCAAAGTCGTTTCAAGTTTTTGGTAAAAGTTGTCGCCGAATGACCTACTAGAATATTATAAATACTAACTTTATAAGATCATTTGGCATTCGAAAAAATTCGAAAGTCTTAGACTGTCAATCAATTTAAAGTATCATTCACCATAGGGAGTGTAAAATATTCAATGTAGGTTGGTGACGATGCTCACTCCTAGCTTGAAGCAGCGCCAATGACCAATTCTTTAATGAATTCCAATGCACTAGACCAACGTTGGTTCAACCTACTTGGTTTTTCACGCAAGAAATTCCAAGGATGGACTTTCTAGACAAACTGCCGAAATTGAAAAGCTTGACATGGAGATACGACAAGGTGAACAAAGACTTCAGGAACTCCTTATGGAAAGGGCTCACTTGAAGGAAATAAGCACCACGTTGCAGGGTAAAGTCAAGAACATGGAAGATAAGATCAAGAGGGACTTTCTTGATCCGAAACCTATTGGTTTGAAGAAAGAAAATGCATGTGTTGGCACACTTGGAAAAGAAGACGACCACACTAAGAGGATTGGTGCACTTCGTTTGTAAGGAGTCAATATATGTCGTATTGGAGCAATTAGACAGAATTCGAGAAAGAAAGAGCTTGAACCAATTCAAGCAAGCCCAAGATCAAATTGTTATATGGAGCTTCATGAGAAGAAATATGTGAAAAGCATGCTGTTAAGCCAAGGGCTAGTTCGAAAAACATATTGGAAGAGGAAATGTTGAAGAAGATTGCGAAAGTAAGGCACAAGACAAGGAGGAATGATGATGAAAAGCACACATGTGAGAGTAGGGCCATGGTTTGGAAAGATAGACTTAAGAGTCATTGACATGGATGATCATTCTATGATGGACCATACCAATGATGGACCAAGACATTCTCTTAATTCTTGTGATCAATCTTAAACTATTTTATGAAAGATAGATAAACCATTTAAATATTTAGCTCAAACTCTTGTAGTAAACACCATACCTCAAGTCTCTCTTGCTCTCCAATATTATTAGGTTTAGTTATTATAACACAAAAATCATTCTACATTGTCAATAATTTTTTGTGCTTACACTGAAATCAATGAACACTATTAATCCAATGACTTTACAAGTAATGTACCATTATACATGCAATTATATCAAATCAGAAATCAACATATACTACATAATGAAATCAATGCGGATTGTTTTGTTACAAGTAACATTTCAATTTACCACATGTGCAAATGTAGGTTCACATTCTATCATTCATGTTACACTGAAATCAATGAACACTATTAATCCAATGACTTTACAAGTAATGTACCATCATACATGCAATTATATCAAATCGGAAATCAACATATACTACATAATGAAATCAATGCGGATTGTTTTGTTACAAGTAACATTTCAATTTACCACGTGCAAATGTAGGTTCACATTCTATCATTCATGTAGTTTTAAAAACTTCAGATACCATTAGAATTATAATTCAACTATCTAACAAAAACATTTAACAATAAATATCACATGCCATGCCAATTATAATTCAACTATCCAACAAAAATATTTAACATTAAATATCAAATGTCAAATGTAATTCAATGACAACATTACTTCACATTCACATGCCAAAAGTACTAAAACCATCCAAAGAACACCGAAATCAATGAACAAGTTATTAATCCAATGACTTTACAAGTAATGTACCATCATATGTATGCAATTATATCAAATCAGAAATCAACATATATAATGTAATGAAATCAATGGGGATTGTCTTGTTACAAGTAACATTTCAATTTACCACATGTGCAAATGTAGGTTCACATTCCATCATTCATGTAGTTTTAAGAACTTCAAATGCCATGCCAATTATAATTCAACTATCTAACAAAAACATTTAGCATTAAATATCACATGCCATGCCAATTATAATTCAACTATCTAACAAAAACATTTAAAACATTAAATATAACATGCCATGCCAATTATAATTCAACTATCCAACAAAAACATTTAACATATGTCCAAAAATATGTCCAAAAAACATATTGTAATAAAATATGTCCAAAAATTGTAAATCTCACTCAAGTATCAAACTGTATCAAGTTTAACAAATTTTAAAACCATCTAAATTTTGAAATAAAATCAAATCTACTGTATGTCTTGTCCGTCAAATGGAAGATCTAGCCTCTGGGTCCTGGTTGGCTCGCTATATTGTAAAGGGAAAACCTACATACACAATGTACATGTACTTGAACATTAAAATTTGAAGTTTTAAAAATTAACGAGAATATATATATCTAGAACTTCATGTAAAAAACAAAATATAACAAAAAAATCGCACAATACCTCGTAAGGTTGCCTCTTCATTTGATGAACAGGATCTGCCATAGAAACATCTCTAGTGGTAACCTGTACAATATACATGTACAGTTAAATATAAATTTATATATATATATATATATATATATATATACAGAAATAATTTATATAAATTAAAAACTTTCAAATGAAAATGCACGTGTGTACATATATATAAACTTATTTGAACAATAATATTAAAAAAAAGAACTAAAGACAACTTCTTCAAATGTTGTGGATGTCCCTATCTCCGTCGCTAAAGTCCTCGGATTAAAAAAATCTTCTATACAAACCTAAATTCAAAAAATTTTAAATAACTCAAAATATAGATCTCTCTCTCTATATCTCAATTTTTTATGGAACTTTTTGAGGTAACATAAATTTTGAACTTGTGAAAAATTGTCCATACTTGGTCATCTCCCAATGAAGTAGAAGGTATATCTCCCAAAGAAGAAGAAGGTACCGGGATCCCAAAAACATCAGACGGAATCGGTACCTGTTAAAACATTTTATCGAATTATATATATACATACATGTACATGTGTGGCAACAATTATTTATTTTAAAGTCACTTAAAAAACACTAACATACATGTGCCAACATATCATGATGGGCAGACCCATCTGCATCGTTTGAGCCAGAGGTCCCGAACGTAATATTAACATTTCATCACGCATCATACCTGAGAACTGCAAATGGTGTTTTAACATATAATCATACCTTTTTGTTAGATTAATGTACACATACAAATAAATGTATACATGTGTACATACACATGTATTTATTACAAATTGTACACATGTATATGTAAATATAATTTCAAATCCTAAGGTCACTCACACATACCGTTCCGGTGCCCTCTTCCTCACGAAAAATTAGGTCTTGCAGACCATTGCGACAATTTATTGCGTATGTTCGGAGATCTTCAACATTCATGTTGTAAATCTCCTCATCTGTATGATAAACAAAATTGGCACGTGCATATTCACGTGCTCTTTGTCGATTTAAGCCAAGATCGACTCCACTCAATCCGCTATGAACATTTTCGATCATAACATCTCTCGCTTCACGACTTATTTGAGAAGTCGCATCCATCTCTGATCGCAAGGTTTCGACTCGAGACGGTCGACTCACCAATGGCGGCTCAGGGCGAGGCAACTCCACATCTCGCTTTGCGCCCTTACGTTGACATAATCGACCTCTCCCCAGGCCAAAATTTTTTGAAGGAAGATCATTGTAGTCGGGTTTCATACCCTTAAAAAATTATGCATAAAACATTTGTGCAAAATAAAGAGGAACCTCATCGTTCCATGGAAGCCTTCCAAAGGCCGCAAGATGTCGACTATACAAATATTTTGCTATGTCTGGGTGCTTGAAATACTGCACCTTCAACATCTTTCTTTTTGGCTCTTCCTTATAATTAAACATTGACTTAGCCTGATCTCTTGAAACTTGTTTTTTTATGTCCTGCCATTTATTGGGACCTATCACTGCTTCTCTTCTCTGTCTCATCACTTCTACAAACGAATCAGTGGTTGGCCCCAAATCTTTGTACACTTTTACCATTTCACTCAATGAATGTGTAACTATCCGTAGGCTTTGTCTACTCTCAGCAGGTAGAGTCAAATCCTGAAGATCTGTCTGCAATTTTGCATAAAGGCTTTGACACCTTTGTAAGGTGCATTCCGCCATGTTCCTTTCCCATGGTATATCAGTAATCTCAGCCGGATAAGTTGTGCTAGGTTGACAACCTTCTTCTTCAATGTAGCGCGCTGCCCTGCGTCTTTTTTGACCACTGGCTCGAACATTTTCAGCCTCTGCATCAATATATATATAATTTCATATATTAGAAAAAACACGTGTAAAAAAAGTTGTAAAAATTTAATGAAAAAATATTGAAATTGATGGCAACCTTGATGTTGTTGATTAACATCATCTCCAACATGACCCTGCTGAGAACCAGCCCCAAAATGATGCTGCTGAGAACCAGACCCACAGTGACCCTGTTGAGAACCAGCAGCCGTTGATTGCTGGCCTTCGGGGGAATAAATATCACCCCCTTCCCGCACCCTGCTACTTCGACCGGTTGAACCTTGGCCACGCTCCATTGATGGAGTAGAAAGCCTTCTCCTCTTGCCTCCTAAAAATAAAAATATGAAACTTGTTAACAACTAATTTCACTCACAAAGTTAGTAAAAAAATCAATTCCATATGTACACACATGTATGTAGATTTAAGATTATATTTAAAGACCCTGAACATCCTCCGATCCCCGAGACTCCATATGGGATTCGGTTGATCTTCGTCTTTCATCCTCCATGATGTATATCTATTGGTAAACATTCACAAAATAGATTTCAAAAAATCAATACCTCAGAGTAAAATCCAATTTGGGGATGTTAAATCCAATATGTTCTATATTTCTTACATTTCAGCTCTCCTATTTTTCTTTCCAACCAAGGTTTATAAAATAACATGAGAAGCAACATGAGACTTAGAACAATCATTTTCATTATCTATATGGAAGGCAAGAATGATTATATCCCCTTGAGCTTAAGGGTATGTAGTTTGTCAATTTTTATCATATATTTTTTGGTAAGTGTAAATGTTTTTTTTTATCTATATAGTACACGTCATGAGTTCCCCACTTTTACCTTATGTAAAGCATGATTCTAGGATTACTAAAATTGTACTTGGTTTTTTAAGAATATATCAAATAAAGTTTTTGAGAAGCAAATATGGCTTTTTCCTTAGAATTTGGCACTTTGAATTTCCTTACCCATATTTCTTGTTAATGATTATAACCTTAAAATGGCTAATATTGGTTTGTCATCATCATCTAAAAATGGCTTGGCACATAAAAATTTACCATGTCCATCATCATCACTTCACACCATCTCATACATGACCCCTTCTACATATTATATGCATGAATTTTTGAAATGTCATCCTCTACCTATCCCATGAATGGATTGTGACAACAGGTGAATAAAATAAATTTTATAAGTAGAAGATAGTTTCTAGCTTGTCCTCCTCCATCCGCCCCATAGCTAGTGATTTCTCAATTTTCCACTTCCAACTTTCTATTCTCGAAATTCATTAGCAGCTAATTTTATCGATAGCCACACCACTATACATATAATTATCATATTATACACTACTACATTAATGAACTCTAAGTTGTTTGTTATTGTAAAGTCCAATAACAAACAAGGTTAATTGAGTTTAGTAGTGTATATAACAATTTCTTTGACTTCCAAGTGTGTTGTGACTAAATAGTAGAATTAACTACCAAAATGAATTTCCAAAATAAAATGTTGGAAGGGAAAAATAGGCAATCATTAGATATGGAGTGCGTGGAGGAGGACAAACTTATACTGATCATTTCCTTATCAGATTTCCTTTATTCACCTAATGTCACAATCAATCGTGGTCTAGATAGAAGGGATGACCTACCATAAATTCAATCATATAATGTGTAGAAGGGTCATATGTAGATGGTGTGAAACGATGATTACAATCATGATAATTTTTCATCTACTAGGCTATTTTGAGATGATGATTACAAACTAGTGCTAGCCCATTAAAGGTTATAATCATTGGTGCCTAATGTGGGGTGGACAATTTAAATCAAGTTCGTATCAAAGTACAATTTAGCTCATTTTAGTCAAGGTTAGTTAGAAGAATTATCTATTGGTTTCTACCTTCAATTTCCTCTGAAAATGAATGTGTACGTGCTTTTGAGAGACATTAGAGACATTAGAGGAACAAGGTCCAAATTTTTGATTAAAATGTGCTATGAAAGTAAAGGGTTTTAAAGGCAAGCATGTACAAGGCATAGTTGAGCCAAATGTTCTTCAAGAAGGGCCTAATTATTTGGGTCTTGGTTACGGAAAACATGGAAAATGCTCCAAAGCCAAGGAGGCTTGTGAGGTTTGTGTTCATGATGAATGGAACATGTACATAGTTTACCTTAAAGTCGTTGTGTTTTACGAATATTAAAAAATGAAGAACTTCTATTTAGATCCATTCCAGAGATTGACTGCAGGGGCATTTACTAGATATGTCACCTTTCATAAAAGATGAGATCCAGAGGCTACCCGGCCCTTTACAGACTCTGCCTATAGAACTTGTAGAAGTAAACACTAGAGGCATTAACAATATCAAAGAACTAGACATGGGAATGTGTCTCTTTCCCTACGCAAAAAAATAATTCTTGAGGTAGTTAATCTTCATAGACAGGTCATCAAGAAAGTCAATGTGATCATCCCTCATTCCCTCCCTTCTAAAATAATTATGTTTTGCGGGTCAGAAAGCCAAAATATGGAGACAATTATCACCAAATCCAACGTACGATTATGCATGATGGAGAATATCTAGCGCTTTCCCTTGTTAAATATATTAACAAGGGAAAGCGCTAGAGATTATCCATCATGCATAATCGTACGTCGATGCTTATAGAGTGAAAAAACTAAAAGAATCAACTTGTAGGGTCATTTTAATGGGGGGTGGAGAATTCCTGGGTCTTTGCAAATTCAAAGTATGGTGCATGTTGCATGAAGAAAGATGTTGAAAGTAGAGTTATGTTAAACACACATAAATGCAACAAATATGGAAATTTGTACATGAGCTCTATTATTTGACTTAAGAGTCAGTTGTTTGAATTTAGGCATGTTTTGTCAACTTGTGTTTGGTTGATGGTTTTGTACACCAATATGTAAGAGTACACGGACATATTCACATGATGCGAATTTTTTTTTTCTTTGAAGGAGAAAAATGACGTGTTTTCAGTTTGATGGTTTTGCTTGTGACAAGACGTCACAAGATTTTGCGTAGGTCCACTCTTTAGCGAGAGCCTCATGATTACAACCTATCCGTGAGAATCAAATGGGAGTGCATCCTTATTTTGAAAACAAGTAGGATTCTAAGCTACCTAGGACTCAAACCATCATTTTTAAATTTGAAATATAATGGTGTTGTTTGAATGCTTGAATCCACAACCCTAACACATGAAATCACTAATCTAATTACACATGAAATAAATAGTTATTTTCTTCAAAATTAAAAATATAACTAAAAACTAAATTCAACATAGTTGAAAGAAAAAGCAGCGCCATTGAAATGGTTTGCTGACAAATGGTTAGATTTCTTATCCAATTAAGGCCTAGCATGTATTTTGATGTTTCATTAATTTCTTTGCAAATTCAAAGTATCCAGGGCATGTTGCATGAAGCAAGATGTTGAAAGTACATGAGCTCTATTATTTGTCTTCAGAGTCAGTTGTTTGAAGAGGCATGTTTTGTCAACTTGTTTGGTTGATGGTTTTGTACACCAATATGTAAGAGTACATGGACATATTCACATGATGTGAATTTTTTTTTCTTTGAAGGAGAAAATGATGTGTTTTCAGCTTGATGGTTTTGTTTGTGACAAGATGTCACAAGATTTTGTGAAGGTCCACTCTTGAGCGAGAGCCTCATGATTACAACCTATCTGTGAGAATCAAATGGGAGTGCATCCTTATTTTGAAGGAGAAATTTCAATAGGCTTTAGGAAATTTAATTTCAAGTCATTTAATTTCACTAGAAATAATTCAGAGGTACATGATATGAATAGTATTTAGGAAGAACAATAGTCCCTCATGGAATATGAAGAAAGTAGCCACTTCATTTTGTATATATGCATGCTTTGAGTTACTCCTCAAAAAATTTCAAAACATGTGTATTTATTACTCTACCCATCCCGATTTTCATAGGATCCATAGCACATACATTTCTATATGCACCCTAGTTGTTGTAAGGCCTAATTATTTCATCACTTTCAAAGGAATTACATCAGTTTTTTCTCCTAAATCTAGCATATAGTTGTGTAATAATATTTTATTTATAAATAGGAATATATGAAAATGTTTATGAATTACATTTTTATTCCCTTGATTCATCTTTTATAACTCTGTAGGATAATCCTCAAAAGTAGGGTCATCTACTTCATCAAATTTTAAGAACTTCTTAACCTCATATCTTTATTTCATATTTGCATAACTTCTACAACTGGGATAGAAACAAGATATTTTCCAACCGTTGAAGTAAACCAACATTAATTTCATTGTACACTCTTTATATAGGTATGGTTGAATGTTGTACATCTGGTACATAGATCAATTTGTTGTTTTCATTTTTTACTCTTAGAAATTATTTGAAGTGGGAGCGAAGAGTTGGTTTCTTCCTAGGTTGGCTTACATTTCCTTTAATATGTGATCCATGCCTTTCTCTAATTCATATTTTTATCTCTTGTATTAATTATGTTATTCTTTCTATGTATTGTTCAAGTACAAGGGGGTGAAATAATTTCTTATGATTTTCTAAGTGGTGAGGTCGTTTGAATCTCCAATAGTTGTGTTGGTGTGGTGGGAAACTATCAAACTGTATAGCTCATAGAGAAACAAATTCCGAAATAGAAATTAATATTAAGATATGGAATAAGTAGATACTTTATAGCCATAGATATGTTGTATTGTACGGTTACACATTCTGTACTAACTATAGACAAATAATTCAGAACTGAAACTAAGGTAGACAGACATATCTCTAAAATGTATATTTATGCTAAAAGTAGAAATTCAATATCTCTAAAATGTATATTTATGCTAAAAGTAGAAATTCAAAGCAGCTTTGCAGAGAGAAATTCTGTACTAACTATAGACAAATAATTCAGAACTGAAACTAAGGTAGACAGACATATCTCTAAAATGTATATTTATGCTAAAAGTAGAAATTCAATATCTCTAAAATGTATATTTATGCTAAAAGTAGAAATTCAAAGCATCTTTGCAGAGAGAAAACATTCTAATATTTGATATTGAATTACATCTGAGCAACAGTTAGTTATACATGAATGAAAATAAAAAGTACAGTATTGTAAATAGTTACTAGTCACCAGACTACTGTTTTCTTCCTCTCAGTGAGCAGACTTTACAGTTTTTTTTCTAAGGATGGGTGAGCTTTTCTTCATTTGATGTTTGGATTTCAAATTGACTGGAGACTCCTTTCAAAAGGCGGGTCTTTATATTGTCTTTGGCTGGTTTCCTTGGGGTGTACATATCACCTCTGTTTTTTGCGTTTTGAGGACCATGAACTACAAAATGTATCCCTTTCTAGTTTCTTCAGAGCGTTGTTGGATTGTTTTGAAGATTGCAGGGGGTCGAAGTCACACATTGGACAGCTTGATAGGTTGCTGTGGGACGAAGTCTCATGTTTGTTTTTTTCAAACCTTGCATTGACAGTTTGACTGCAAAATCTCTTTCTCTGTACTTGTGCGTTTGGAGAAGGCGTTTTTGTGTGCTGGTTCACATTTTGAAGGGTTCCTACTGGGGGCTGGACACTGTCACTCTGGCGTGAATGCTTCCACTGGCTTCTTAACCATCTTTGCCTACATACAGAAGGGTATTCGCTGGCTCTATTTTTTAATGGAAAACTGAACGGGTTTCTGTTCCTTAACAGTTCTGCACTATATTTTTCTCTGTTGGCAGGTTTTTTCTCTGAGGTTTTTCTCTGAGGGAATTCTTTTAGCAGCGTAGTGTTTGTGCCAATTAGGACCTGCAAGCTCTTCTTAGGTCAAACAGCTGGGTTTTGTATTATGTAATTTATAAGTTACTGGACCATGCATAGTTTCTCACTATGTAACTGCCATTGTATACAAACCACTGGGTTTGTCTCTCTGAACACACAACAATGTGTTTTTCACAATGTAATTTTATAACTCACCTGGAGTAAATAAAATTATGCTTTTTTCTCGAGGAAAAAAAAAGTTACTAGTCCATAATAGAGATGTCTGACGGATAAATAAAGGTATCGCATAGTTAAGAAATATTCATATACCGTCGTATATTTGGATGTAACAAATTATGATCTAAAATATATGCAGGAAATAGTATGTGCATAATTTCAAGATGCATTCAGGACATGTTACTGTGGACAAAACACCGACTATAAATAAGTCATGGTATAGAAAATATAAAATATCTTCATTTAAACCAAATAGAGCCTTATATTTAGAAGCTAGAAACATATTTGTAAACTTTCCAGCCCTAAGAGTTATAGGATTACATATAATCTGTTTATAATAAATAAAATTACAATGAAACACTCTGTCTCCTTTTCACAAATTTGTAATAGTTCTTAGAAATTCTACGCAGAACTACATGTAAGAAAACCAGTAGGTGTCCAACCAACCTCTGAAAAGAAATAGCCCTCGACCAGATGCGGCAGAACCTCGACCAGATGCGGCAGACCAGATGCGGCAGAACCTCGACCAGATGCGGCAGACCAGATGCGGTAGAACCTCGACCAGATGCGGCAGAACCTCGACGACAGAACAGAAATTCGCGCGAAAACAATGAAACAGTAAACTGTTACCCTTCGCGGGCGATTTATTTATAAAAACGTAGTTCGGCCGAACTTTCAACTAGGTTCGGCCGAACTACCATTGCCGGTTTTTCAAACCTCCGGCAAAAATTCCGTTTGCTGGGCCGTCACTGTGCCGTCAATATAAACGGACTCAAAAGTTCGGCCGAACGTACTAAAACAGTTCGGCCGAACTTTATAAAATGTTCGGCCGAACTATTGCCGAAAATTTTTTTTTGCCCCCGATTCTCACAAAAGTGTAACCCAGCTTCACGTTTCCGCCCTGATATGAATGCCCTTACAGCCAATGAAAGAACAACAAGAAAGGAAGCAAGGAAGAAGAATGCTCAAGCTTTGTCTCATATTCAGATAGCTCTTGATAAGAGCTTATTTCCATGAATATCAGGAGCAACAACTGCCAAAGATAACTGGAAGACTCTACAAGAAGCTTACCAAGGTAGTGATCAAGTTAAGGCGGTCAAACTTTAGACATTGAAGCGGGAGTTCAAGAATTTGAAGATGCAAGAAGCTCAAAGTATAAGTGACTACTGTGTGAGATTCAAAGATGTGGTCAATAAAATGGCTACACTTGGGGAACGGTAAGTAATGAGTTTTTAATAAAAAAGGAATTGAGATCTTTAACACTTAGATGAAATCATGTTGCCATAATATTAGAAGAAAGCAAATATTTGACACAATTAAAGTTTTGATCAATTGGTTGGATATGCCATGTCTCGTGAAGAAAGATTGAAAGACACTTTTGAAGTTCTTGAGAAAGCTTTTTCCTTTAAATTGAAAATTACACAGAATGAAGATGCAATTAGAAGTACTGCCAAAACCAATCAAGATCGAGGTAAATGGCAAAGCCAAAATTCTTATAGAGGTAGAGGCAAAGGTGGTTCAAGAGGAAGAGGTAGAGGTAGATTTGATAAGAGAAATGTTCAATGTTACTATTGTAATAGGTATGGCCACTTTGAAAGAGAATGCAAATTGAAATAAGGTAAAAATGCTAACTCTGCTCAAGAAAGTAGTGAGTATCCTCTGGATCACTTATTTTTATCTTATGCCAAAGATGAAAACACTAGTAAAGGTGTTTTGTACATAGATTATGGACGCTCTAACCATATGACATGGAATGAGAAATTGTTTTCAGCTAATGATGGAAGTTTTAAATCCAAGGTCCAGCTTGGTGATGATAAACCATTGGAGGTTGCGGCCAAAAGAGTTATGGAGGTCCAAACAAAAGAAGGTATAAAGTGAGTTCATGATATTTATTATACTCCACAATTGAAGCACAATTTGTTAAGTGTTGGGACTATGTGAGAAAAATTATAAATTAGTCATTGAAAATAAGACATGTACTATCTATGATAATAATAAGGGAAATAAGGTGATCAATGTTGTGCCTATGAAAAGAAGTAAGATGTTTCCCTTGAAGTTTGATGAATATAAAAACAACCTTGCAAATATAGCTTATGAGGATTCAAGTTTGCTATGGCATCTCAGGTATGGGCATTTAAATTTTCACACTTTAAACTCTCTAACTTCAAATGGATTAGATTCTAGTTTGCCCAAGGTAGAGGAGCATAAGGCGGTTTGTGAAGGATGTGATAAATGCAATCATGCAAGGGAAAATTTCCCAAAGGGAAATATCTTGAAGATTGCAACAAGAAATAGTGAAAGTGGCATCTTGAAACATCATTTCTTAATCTTGGCGAAAAATAATCACCTAAACTAGGTGGGGCCCACACATGATATTTTTAGGTGTATGTCTATTTTTAGAATGGTGAGCATATTCTAAAATTAGCAGGAGGCTTATTCTAGATGGTTGCGCAACTTCTATCTTTGGATGAGTTTCTATTTTTAGAAGATGGGTGAAGTTTATTTATAGATCGCAAATCTAAAATTAGAATGCATGTTGATTATTATTAGCCCTTAATAATAATCAGAATATAAATAGTAACTTATTCTATTGGAGCACTTTATTTAAGTGAACAGATGTGGCACATTAGTGGGCTGAAGGAATTACGCAATTCCTAGGGTGGTTGGTGACTCATGCATGGAGGACTTAGTTATAACTGATAGTGGCAAGTTGTAACAGAGTTGGAAGAGTAGTTATGTGAGCTATTATTTAGTTTAACTCAGTTAAGTGAGTTAAACTCAGCTGTGCTAGTTGTATCTAGTTCTAACTGAAGATAAACTAGTGAGAGTTTAGTGAATTAATAATTTAATTAATTTATAACTAGAGACTCACTTGCAATTGAACAAATACAATAGTTGACTATTTTCATGTCAGTTCCAGTGGAGACCCAGTGGAGAGATAGGTGAAAGGGTGAGATAGACTATCAATTGTGCCTATAGTGATGCATTCAATGCATCTACACACACATTGGAGATGCTTATGAGGATTGCGCAATCAAGGCATGACAAGGTTGAATTCATTCAAGGGTATTTTTCAGCAGGGATTGCGCAGTGGAGGCAGGCTGTCATGAGGCAAGAAATTGGTACATAGATATGCAAATTTCTGCATGACAGTGTGTGACAATTGTATATTGTACTAAGAGCTCTATGAGCTGAGCTTTGTATGGGATTTTTACATGTTCCATTGATATACATAATATATTATAGTTGGGGTTTTAGCTTTAAGCTTTCCAAGTAAACATCTTGTTATGTGCGATTGATTTGCTTCATATGTGTTTGCAATTGGCGATTTAATTTCTGCAAAGAATTAAGTGGAAGTATGTATTTAATATAAGATTAATTTTTTAGATTAGGGGAGTCCGGTAATATACACGCATCTTGTATAATTTCTACAAAATACATGGAGGGCTCATCACCCACTTCAACTGATTCACTCAAACATATGTGGTCTTATGAAGACTAATATTTTGGGTAAGTCATCATGTTTCATCACTTTTATTGATGATTATTCGAGAAACTGTTGGGTATATTATTTGAAATCCAAGACTGAAGCCCTTGATACATTCAATAAGTTCAAAGCACTTGTAGAAAATGAGAAAGGGTGCAACATCAAATGTTTGCAGACTAACCGTGTAGGAGAATTCTGCTCAAAATCTTTTCAGAGTTATTGTGATATGAATGGCATCAGGAGGCAACATACTACACACCCCAAAAAAATGGCGTCGCTGAAAGGAAGAATCGTACTGTGGTTGAAAATGCAAGGTGCATGTTACAAACTAAGGGATTGAACAATTTTTATTGGGGAGATGCGGTTGCTACGACAATGTACATCCTCAATCGTAGCCCCACCAGTGCACTAGAAAATATGAATCCTTATGAAGCTTGGTATGGAAAAAATCCTAATGTTAATCATTTCAAATTTTTGGGTATGGCTTATGTGAATGTACTCAATCAAAATAGAAAAAAATTAGATGCGAGAGATAGTTATTCATTTTCATTGGGTATAGTGAGACAAGAAAGGCTCATAAATTGTATAATGCACTCACTAACAAGATTATTATCTCAAGAGATGTAATTTTTGATGAAGGGGGAGTTTATGGTCATAAAAAAGGCCATGATGAGAAGACAAAATATGTTTTGAATGCTGATATAATTGTTGATATTGAGCAGCGAACTAATTGTTTTGTATCTAGTGGTTTAACTCCACCAAGAAGCCCTTCATCAATTTCTTCAGTATCACGTTCAAGTCCAACTTCTTCTCCAAGTTCTACTAATCAAGCACAAGAAGAAAACCCAATAGGTGAGACAATAAATTTTACTTTATCAACCAAGGCAGATTTTGAACCATCATGTTTTGAAGATGCATGTACTAATGAGGTTTGGGTGCAAGCTATGAAAGAAGAGATGGATTCCATTCATAGGAATGACACTTGAGAATTGGCAGAGCTCCCACATGATAAGAAAAATATTGGCACCAAATGGGTCTACAAAACCAAATTTAATAGTGATGGGAGTGTTGAAAGACACAAGGCAAGATTAGTTGCCAAAGGATTCACATAGAAGTATGGAATTGAATATGAAGATACATTTGCACTAGTTGCAAAACAAGAGACCATTAGAATGTTGATTTCATTAGCAACTCAAAAAAAGGTGGAGCATACATTATATGGACGTGAAAAGTGCCTTCTTGAATGGGTACTTAGAAGAGGAAGTATATGTGGAGCAACCATAAGGTTTTGAAGTGGAAGGAAAAGAGAATAGTGTCTACAAGTTGAATAAGGCTTTTTATGGTCTCAAGCAATCACTAAGAGCATGGTATGCTAGAATTTATGGATACTTTCAGGAAAATGGCTTCGAGAGAAGTAAGAATGATCCTACCCTTTACTACAAACAAGAAGGTATTGATATTATAATCATAAGTTTGTATGTTGATGATCTATTGTATATGGGTAGTTTTTCTAAAATAAATGATGAGTTCAAAGTTGCTATGATGAATGAATTTGAGATGAAAGATCTAGATCTCATGAAATATTTTCTAGGAATGGAGGTTTATGAAAGTAAGGATGAGATTTTCATTTGTTAGACAAAGTATGCACATGATATGATGAAGAAATTTGATATTCTTGATTGTAATCCATCCCCTACTCGAGGTGCTCATGGAGTTTTATTATGTAGACATGATAGTGTTGATTTAGTTGATGGGACAACTTACAGAAGTATTGTGGGGAGCTTGATGTTTCTAACCCATACAAGACATGATATTGCATTTTCAGTTTCACTTGTTTCAAGGTATAGGACAAATCCATCTGAAATACATATGAAGGCGGCCAAGAGAATTTTAAGGTATCTGAAAGACACTTTAAATTTTGGTATTCATTACTACTCTTCTGAAAATTTCAATCTTGTTGGATTTAGTGATTCATATTGGGGAGGTAGTATGGATCACTGTAAGTCCACAACTGAAATTTTTTTCTCTTTTGGTTCTGGTTTGATTACGTGGAGCTCAAGAAAAAAAATCATTGTTGCCCTCTCATCCAGATAAGCGGAGTATGTTTTAATTACTTCAAAAGGTACACAAGCTCTTTGGTTCAGAAAAATTTTGGAAGAAATTGGAGAGAAGCAAATTCATCCTACAGTGTTTATTGTGATAATGTAAGTGGCATCATGTTAGTAAAGAATCCCATTCATCACAGCAAGACAAAGAATTTTGACATGAAATATCACTTCATTCAGGATTTGGTGCAAAAGATTGATGTTGAATTGAAACACATAAATACTCAGGATCAACTAGCAGATATCTTCACCAAAGCAGTTGCAAAAGCTCAGTTTTTGGCACTAAGAGATATGCTAGTAAGCCCTCATTAAGAATTAAGGGGGAGTGTTGAGAATAATGCTTAAATATCGCCATGTAATCGCTGACATTAGTCAACAGATTTTTTTTATTCTCTGTCATTAAAAATTAGTGCAACAAATTATTAGAATGACCAATGCTCAAAATCATTGGTAGTGTCAGTGTATAATTAGTAGTTGATAAATAATTATTTTAGTAATAGGTTCATTATATAACAAATTATTTAAATATTTGTTTCAATATGAGATTTACAAGTTGAGCAATGATCGACGTTTTTTATTTTATTTCATTGGTTTTTATATGTGCTGGGGTCATTCCATATTCTACAAGATTTACTACTATCAAAAAACCTCACAATATTCAAAATTTTGTATAATTCCCAAAAGTAATGCACTTGACCAAGATCCTTCATTTCATATACTTGCGATAACTTCATCTTTGTCTCACCAATAAATTTATAAAACTTATTATTATCATTAAATCATTAAAAACTAATGTAATCAAAGCAAGATTCCCATTTCTAGCTTTTTCTATGTAATGACTCAAATGATGAGACCTTGCACACCATGACACTATAACATGATCAAGTGTCTAATTATGTAAATACTCATTTGTTATGGTGATATCTCCTCATATGTCGGTCCAATTTCCACAGAGAATGGTTAGGATCCACTAAATGCCAATGCAACCGAAAATATATAATCTAAAACTTCAAATTTGATTATATATATGGTATATTCCAATTACAATAAATACCATGTCTATATATTCTATATAGGTAGAACTGTATTATTTTGAGATTAGATACAAGATTATGTAACTTATTATTTTTCACATAAGGAAGTAGCTCACAAATTCATCAAGGGAATATATATAGATATATTTTGAATAAAAAGTTATTAAAAAATGTATATGATTAAATTGAATAATTTCAATGGATTGTGAAAATAGTTTCATATAAAATCATGACTGATAAATTTGTATAATTTACAAATATGAAAAATATACAAACTTACACTAACTTGAGCAATACAAACTTACACTAACTTGAGCATACTTTTCGAGCAAGATAGATCTGACCATTTACTTTAATATCAAAACTCATAAAAATATATGGTTTCAGTTATTTCAGTTATAAAGCTTTTGACTTGTTGCAAAAAATTTTACTGGTAAATATTCTTATATCAGTAACTCTTTTTAGTAGAGAAAACCCTTAATTTTTTCCTAATAAAAAAATACAAGAAAAATGTACAGGATTTCAAACTGTTTTTTTGTATGAAGTATAATCTTAAAAGTGTCAACCTCCTCTTAAGAAATCACTAGTCCCGCTGCCCTTTATCTATATAGAAAAGAGTAACCTTTTATAATTAATTTTCCTTTTCTCTTTTGGTTCAATATTCTTTCCCTAAAAGCATTATTATTTCAAATATAATAGTTTCATATACCATTGTGTGATTACATGTTTTTTCCTTTTTTAGATTTTCTTTTTTTCAATTTCTACCAATCACATGTACAAAACAATTTAATTATAAATATTGATATTCACATCTTCTTAGAAAGATGTAATTAGTGTTATCATTAAAATAAAATATTTTTTCAAACAATAAAACAGAAATGAATTAATAAGAAATATATTAATTAAAGTATTTATGAATTGATTTCTTTATTCAAGATTAAAGCATTTATTAATCTGTTTTATAATATAAAAAAAGGCTTTGAATTAAAAAAAAAGTCATAATAAAATACTCAAGAGTCATTTAGTATAAGTCTGTATATTAAACTTCGATAATAAAACTCAAATTGCAATTTAACTTGTCTTTATGATTCAAATTTTGAAAAAAATTAACTATTTAATTTTGTTTCTAATTTAATTAACTAATTAGAAAAATATTTTTATATTATATATAAAAGAGAGATAAATATCTCTTTCCACCTCATATTTCAACAATCTTGATTTTATAATTACTAAAATTCAAATCTATTGGTAATTAATCATTTCTATAAACATTTTTATCATTCCTTTTAAATGAAGAAATTAGTTCTCTATCATTCCTAGCATGTTAGATATAAGCCATCCTAGAGGCTTTTTAAATATATTCACCGCATTGTGAGAATGAATTTTTTTGATTCAATAAGTTCCTTTACAAATTCATGTTGAGTTTTAATGTGCTTTTTTTTCATGATAATTTGGATTGTATGTTAATGTTTTTGAGCTTTGATACTCACATTTAATAGATGTAGGTACTCATTTCCTTTCTCATGTGCCTTGAAGAATACGCCTTAGTCAAATTGTTTCATAGGTACCATCGCAAAACACTTTATTCTTAGATTCACTTGAGCACAAGAAAATATTTGACTACTTGATGCTATTCCAAGATACAATTCTACATCCTATAATAAATACATAACAAGTTGTGGATTCTCTATCATCTAGATGTTTTGTCTAATCAAAATTTGAACATATCAACTTAACATTAAAATGATTAGTATATTGACTACCAAAATATACAGTCCCTTTCAAGTATCGAATGAGTTTCTTAGCTATTGTCCAATAATTGTTAAGTAAATTTGGCCACAAATTAACTAAGTAGCACCAAATATGTAATATCAAGTTTTGTTGTGATTAAATTGTTTTGACTTCACATCATCTATACAAAGTACCATTTTATTATTTTGTATCATAATAATTGAAAATTTCAACATTCTATTTTGTTGGAGTAGGAAATGCATTACATTCTCTCAATGTTACCACTTAAAAATTGTAGACTAAATTACAATAGTTAAAATGCTCAACATTGAAGAATGACATGTGTAAATGTACTTGTGAATGTTGGAAAACACCATAAATAAAATAAATTAAAAGTTTCTAAGATTTCCATTTAAAAAATCAAATTGCAAAAAATTGCCTCTATGGATTTGCATGGATCGTTGAACTATACCTCCAACAATGGTGATAGTACAAGTAATTATACCTCATAC